>CM053606.1:109629920-109649358 GCA_028646535.1 Procyon lotor
TTATTTTCTGTATTTTGATGCTTTGACATCTGGGGCCTTGCTGATCCTGGGGAGACTACCCTTCCCAGGATCATCCAGTTACTAGAGAGAATAAACAGCTCAACTCTAAGTGCAATTTTCAAATGCAATCCAACCAATCCAGAGCCCACATATCCAGTCACCCCCTTTATTAGTCAATACCTGAGGCCACGATTACATCCTAATCACCCCAGTGTCAGGTGCCAGCCAACTAGAAACAGCCTGTATGTCCCAGAGCCCCTTAAACCTACTTATCCTGCCTCCCCTATTCTTGTCTATTGAAATCACAACAAAGACTCTTACCCATATTTCCCTCCTGCTCCCTCCCCCACCTTCTGATGGACTCTGATGCACCCCTTGTGCTCTCTTCTGCATAGCATGCCAAGCCTCCTGTTTCCAGTTGCCTTTTCTGACTTAACTTTCCCCCTTATTTAGAGAAACATCCTTTCTGGATCCTGTCATCTGTTCCTTTGTTCATGTTATTCATTTGTGTCAATTACATATGCTCTGTCCTCACCACCTTTTCCAGTATATATACTCATCTCTCCTTTACACTTGTCTTTTTTTTTTCACACCTGTCTTAAGGAAATGGAAATTAAACATGAACATGGAAATAAAATTTTATGGTACATCTTATACTTTGCCTTATAATACACAATAGTTTCCTACTATAGACAAGACAGGGATTATAGCTTATCCATTCTGTGATCTACTGAAGCACTTAGCACAATGTCATCATTCATTCATCATGTGGTATTTATGGATGACCTACTGAAGTATCAGACTTTATAAAGAATGACTAAATAAGACAAGATTCCTGAAGGATTTCAGAGGAACCACATGAGTAGAGTCCTTAAGGAGGAGTGGGAGTCCCCAGGGAAAGAAGTGAAAGGTAAATCATGAGGATAGGCAATATGAACAACATGAATGAGTGAGATATATATATGTGTGCATGTGTGTGTGTATGTGTGTGTATATATATATATATATATATATATATATAGCATAGCAGTCATTAAGGTTTGGGAACTATAGTGAGTCTAGTATGCCTGGATCAGTGACTCACAGTTAGGAATGTTCATGAGATTCATCTACGAAATTTTTCAAAACATATATGTCCAGATTCCAACACTAGGAATACTAAGTTAGTTGGCCTATCAATCAGGATCCTAACAGAAAAGGATTGGCAAAATAAAACTATGTCATTTAAAGAGAAATTAATATAGGTACTCTTTCCAAAGGGGTGGTCAAGGTTACATCAACAAGGAAGAAATAATGCAGTATGCCAGCAACTTAGGACTACCTAAGAGGAAAGAAGATCCTAAAGGGGAAAAGGAGTTTTTACCAGAACCCAGATTGGTTGGCTTTATAGAAGGGGCTGCCTAATCTTTAGCAAATGGCTTTAGTCAGTGCAGAGTAACATTACAGGGAGAGAGACTGAGGGATAATGACCTAATCTCACTCTCTTCCTGGTCTTTCCCAGCCATTCATTGAGAAAATCCAGCCAGAAGCTAGAGGCCCACGAAATCTGTTTTTACAGTCCGTTAATTATCAACTCCCCGGGGTGCAAGGCATGACGGAGAAAGGTGGACAGTAGATCTGGATGAGGATAAGAAAGTTTATTGGGGTTTTGTTGTTTGTTTGTTTGTTTTTGAGAGAGAGTGCATGCACATGCATGTGCTCGAGAGAGTGATGAGGAGGGGCAGAAGAAGAGGAATGAATCTTAAGTAGGCCCCATGCCCAGAGATCTCACAATCTTGAGATCATGATCTGAGCAAAAATTGAGTCCAATACTTAACCGACTGAGCTACCCAGACACTCCCAATAAGGAAGATCTTTAACACAGGTGTAGGAAGGAGCCTGGGTATATAGGTTTTGAAATAACCTAGGTTGGTCCACTTTTGTGACTCCATAGCCTGTTGACTCTATCATTCATTTATTCATTCAAGAAATATAGTTGGAATGCCTACCATTTATATGACCCAATGCTGGTTTCTGGGGAAAACACGTTGAATAAAACAGATAAAAATTTTTTTTCCACCATTTCATAATTCCCTGGGGATTTGGCCATTGCATAGCCTCAGATATTACATAAGTATGTTCCAATCATTGCACCTGCACAGCTGATATTTGCTTGCAGGCTGCCACAGACCACACCACCATCACGCCTCTAGACTGCATTCTTCTATGTGAGTCACTGTCACCAATGACTCTACTACTATTACTATCACTCTACTTACAACAACCCCAACTCAAAATGGACAAAGAAACTCTCCTCCTCTGTTGTTAAGCTCTTTTAGAAAAGACTCATAGCAAGACTATTTAGAACTCAAGTTGTTAAATTTTTGTAAGTAGACTCCATGCCCAGTACAGATCCCAACGTGGGGCTTGAACTCACAACCCTGAGATCAAGACCTGAATCAGACATTTAGCCAACTGAGCCACCCAGGTGCCTCAGGTTCTTTTAACTTCTTAAAGTAAGTTTCCTTCCTTCAGAACATACCCTTGTCATTACGATGGCAAGATGATGGGAAGTTCAAGTAGCAGCCATAACATTGTACCTGAAACTACCATTGACTCTGTGACTGACCCTCGCTGTTTATGACAATCCCTCTTTCTCCAGGCTAGATTTTCTACCAGACAACAAATACCATTTTCTTTCTCCTGGAAATAATCTAAATGTAATTCAGTTCATAAAATAGATACATCAAAAAGAGATAAGGAGGGGTGCCTTAGTCACCCCTTCAGCTGGGACACCAGGTGACTTACACCATGCTAGGTAATTTGACTTTATCCCATAGAGATCGAGGAGCCATAAGTTAAGGTCAGAGAGAAAATCTTTCAAAGAAATTTGCAAGCATTTATGTTCTACCACTTAGTGATTGAGTAAATTGCCTCCTTAGCCTAAAAATTAAAATTACTAACCCGATTTTCCCCCCAGGAGAAATGTGAAAATCATCAGTTTGGGTGATAGTTAGGGTACTACAGGCTTACGAAGGAGAATTTGCCCAAGGGACCCCCAGGTTCAAAGTTTAAGTTATGGAAGCAACCATAACTTGATTCCCTTTCAGTAAGTACCAAACTGGAGTAGAATTCCAGGCCTTAAGGGGATCAATGGGATGTTTACTCTGGAAGCACAATGAAGTCTCCTGAGGGTGGCCTTTGGGAGAAAATCTTTGAAACAATCATTATCAAGCAACAGGTTGGAGATGCAAGTAGTAAGTTTGAACAATAGGACGAACATCGGTAAATTAAAATGAGGAAGTCTTTTGAATATACTGAGATTACTTTGCTTCAAGTTCGTGTTTATGAATTCTTACCAAACCCTGTTATTCCATGCCATTGGATGGGCCTTCAGTTTTAACCTAGCATGTCAATCCTAAGGCACCACTATGGCAATTCCTTTTAATTGTGAACACAGAACCCTCTCTTAATCTTAAAGTGTACATTTTCCGGCCACCTGGGTGGCTCAGTCATTAAGCATCTGCCTACAGCTTAGGTCATGGTCCCAGAGTCCTGGGATCCAGCCCAGCCTCGGGCTCCCTGCTCAGCAGGAAGCCTTCTTCTCCCTCGCCCACTCTCCCTGCTTGTGTTCCCTCTCTTGCAGTCTCTTGCTCTGTCAAATAAATAAATAAAATCTTTTAAAATAAATAAATAAAGTATACATTTATTTCATGTATATCTGATGCTCACCTCCCTTTATCCACTCAAGGCCTGGTTTGTCTCTTAAAAATTCTATTGTCTGTATATTTTCTTTTTTTACATGCAAAATTCTCCCAGAAAGCAGAGTCTCCATGTGCTATATCTAGTTTATTGACAATTATAATTAGGAATTTAATAAGTGAATTTTGATAGAAAATGAACACAGGGGCCCCAAGGCCATCCATTTGCCTATTTTGGAAAGTCAGTCTCCAAGGCCTGCAGCAATATGGCTCTTTCTCTACCTCAACTCATTTATATCTAGTCCGTACTTGACGTCCCCATGGTATCACAATCAGTATTTTTTTCTGTTAGTTTTCAGATTAGTTTAACACATATTCCAGTCCCCAAAATATTGGTACACAAAATCCTGATAAGGCTTTATGATCCTGAAGTTTTTGGAGTCATTTTATTTCCCTCAATAATATTGGTCTAACATTAATGTCTAAAGTCGCAAATTTTTAATCCTCTGCAATTCGGTAATTCTCAGAGTCCATTATCAAAGGCTATGAGATGAGAATGGTCTTCTAATAAAGTATCAAGGAAATAAATCAAGATTCCTTTTTTCTGTTAAAATGACAGCTAGCACCATTCTCAAGGAGTTTAATCCATAAATACCATGACTTTTGGTTGAAATGAAAAGCTAAATGAAAAATAACTGATCATCGTATTTTGTGTTGTAAGTGTAGGAGCCCAGGGCAGGCTGCCCCCAAAATATGCCACTTTGGCATAAAGATTATTTTGTGTTAAAAGTAATAAAAACCAGGAACGCCTGGGTGGCTCAGTGGGTTAAAGCCTCTGCCTTCGGCTCAGGTCATGATCTCAGGGTCCTGGGATCGAGCCCCGCTTTGGGCTCTCTGCTCAGCGGGGAGCCTGCTTCCCCCTCTCTCTCTGCCTGCCTCTCTGCTTACTTGTGATCTCTTGCTCTGTCAAATAAATAAATTAAATCTTAAAAAAAAAAAAGTAATAAAAACCCAACAGATGCAGGAAAGGAGCTCTGCCTTCCTCCATAACTGCCTGAATTTACATAGGAAAGGAAAGCCCTCAACTGGAAGAGAAGTATTAACAGTGTCCCCTTTACCAAGGAACTCATCTACATAATAGAACAATCTTGTTTTCCCAAAAATCTCTGTTCACCTTCTTACTGACAGCTTTTCTCTCCTTTGTGTCCTCAGACCCTATCCCTCTTTTTGGCTCCCATAAGCATCATGTTGCCTGCCTGTCTTTGGAATTTCCATATCTGTGTGGATTCCCCGTACATATGCCTCTTAAGTTTGATTTTCTCCTGTTCATCTGTCTCGTGTCAAGTTGATTCTAAGTCCAGCTAGAAGGACAGGGCAGAGGAAGGTCCTCCTCCCTGACGCGAAGATTATAAACTTTTCACCGACACGTTTATTTATCAGCACTTTCATAAGCAGCATGAAAAATATTTTGCAATTGAAGTTTTATCAAAGAAGGTTAACAGCAAAAGCAAAAAGATATAACAACTGAGGATTAGTTTACTTAAAAACCAAGCATAAAGTTGCTCCTAAGTTCTGTTTTCCATTCTTACTTCTCCCCCAACCCTTTTTTTAAATTTTATTTTCCTTCCTCGCCAGTGGCTCATAATAACAGCTTTGTCTGGCCTCTGAATTCTTCCTTGTCATTTAATGCCAGCTGGAGTCTTAAGGAGCCCTGGCTTCACTTCTAGCTTTTAACTTCTCCAGACTATAGGTCATTAATTGTTCAGCAAAAGGAGTTGAAGATCAGATAAAGTTGCTTAACCCCTCCCAAGCCAATGGCCCTTGGAGCCCGCAATCTGGTCTTTGCAAGTCATTCTGCTTCCCCCAGAGCCATTTCAAGGTTAGCTCTGCAGGGTCTCCAACAGTACCCTTTGGTGAACTCAATCTTCCTTCTCTAGGTACTAAAAGAGTTAAGGAACATTAAAATCACAATTTATTTGGCCTTTACCCTTTCCATCAGTTGTGCTCTGGTTTGGATGGATATGGTCTCTTTCTTTGCTTACCCTCTCTGAGCTTCACTTTTATGGTTAATGGATCTATTAAAGAGGAGGGTATTACAGACTTAGGCTGTAATTTAATATAGTTCTTTTGTTTAGTTAATTAATTAACTCATCAATTGCTTCTTTCCCCCAAATTGTTCAGGGTGGCTAAAAGAATATACATATGCATGGAGCACTGGGTGTTATAAGTAAACAAAGAATCTTGGAACACTACATCAAAAACTAATGATGTGCTCTATGGTGACTAACATAACACAATAAAAAAAATTTTTTAAACTAAAAAAAGGATATATGCAATGGAAAATAGAGGTTGAGTGTGTGTGTGTGCATGTGATACACACTACAGAAAAAAATGTAAATATGCAATGCATACTACAGAAGTAGGAGACAAATATATACATTTTTATATGGAACTATGTGTAATTAAATAATAATGTAAGTAGATAATACCATATTAATTATATAACTGACTATATAAAATATTTATACATGTAAGTAAGAACATGCTAACTAGAAAGAGCGTAAGAAAGTATAACAAAACCGATTCTCATATGAGAAATTAAAAATCAAGTATCTGTTCTATCTCAAGTAGATTTTAAGAGTGCATTAGTGTTACTTTTTGAACAAAATGCTCAAGAAAACTTATCCTGGGCAATGCAAACCAATAGACATGCAAAGCTGTCAGATCCTTTGCCCCAGTTTCCCCTCACCTACTCACATTTAATTTCCTTAATGGTTCTACTTTTTTAACAAAGTTAAAGGACTTTGCAAAGATAAGGGCACATTAGAGCCCATTAACACCATTAGGGCAAGTGTCTTAAAGCAAATCTATTAAATAAAACAAAAATGCTGAATTTCTACTCTCTCAGGCAATTTTTTTTTCATTTAACTCTTAGGACTACAGCCAGGTGGGGTACATTTCAAAGTACCCTAATTTCAAAGCACCTATTTTACTTGTAGGACATCATGACCACAGATAAAGCTCGGGAAGACAGAGTCATTTAGTTAAATCTTGCATCAGACCACGTGACATACGCTGCACACAGTTTCCAGCTGGGAAAACACTTAACTTCCATTTACAGCTGTAAACTGTGATCCTGTCTCTGAAAGTCTCACTAGACCCTTAGCCCAATTCTTGGTGGGTTGGTGGGTTACCTACCTGAAGACTACAGGAGATGACACCTTTCCTTTTCTTTCTAGAAAATGTCATGGAGTCTTAACAGTTTTGTTGTAGTCACAAGACTATTGTCACAAGGTCTTAAATTTAATATAACTAAAAAAGGAAAATACAATGACACTTTTGCAGAACCTAGACCGGATCCTGGTGGAAAAACCAAGCGGCACTCGGAGACTAAGAAGGATTGGAAACTTATTAAATACCGGAGGGCCCAGAGGAGACCCTTCTCCAAAGGTCTGAGCCCCGAGCAGAAGCAGGGAGGGTAATCTATACCCTCCTACATGTGCATACTTGGTATTTTGGCACACGTGTGGACAATGGGGAAGGAAAGAAGAACCGGAAGGGCTTTGAGACAAGGACTGGAGTTCCCTTGCCAGTTTGGTCGGTCAGCTTAATGTAGTTTTTTTCCTTATCAACACAAAGGGAGCTATTGTAGTGGAACTCTTACTTCTATTTACTGCGATTTCCCTACTTGTTAAAAACCCCAGACAGAAAAGTTTTATTTTGACCTCTAAGAACTTAGAGGCCTATAAAATGACTATCTCTTGTCTATGAGAATCAGATGCTCCAGAGTAAGAAAGATAATTTTAAGAAGAGAAAATTTTATTCTCCACTGCCAGGAAAAAAAAAACAAAACTCCTGTGATTATTATTTAAGTACCTCCTTGAGTAAATAAGAACCTCCCCAGATTTATTTGAACCTCAGCACCCGACAATGTGCTGACAATGTGTCTTCTGTTGTTTGCTTAGGTTGCTCTTGTATTCTTACTTTTTTTAATTGGTTATTCTCTCACCTATAAATTTCTTATTAATCATTCATAACACTTACAGTTTACAGTAGTTGTTATGACCATTTTCCAGAGGTTGCTCATAGAAGATGAAGTTTATGCACAGAAGAAATTTCTATGTGACCACCATTGACTTTTAGACATAACTTTACTCCTTGTATGCTCCTCAAAAAAATATCAAATACAAATTAAGGAAAGAGAGGGATCACCTTGACTATAACTTGCAATCTTTAGTGTAAATCATTCATAAATTTATTTCTTTCACTTATAAGACATGCCCAAGGCAATAAGACAAACTCACTATATCATGACAGGACAGATTCAGAGTATAGACTAGTGCCATGTACTAGCTGTGGGATTTTGGGAACTTTTAACTTCTTCTGCTTTTTAGTCTATAAAATGGGAAAAAGAATAGTGTGTACATGAAAAGATTCTTGAGAAAATCAAAAGACATAACACATACAACATATTAAGCACAGTCTCTGGCACATAGGAAATAAATGCTCTATTAAGATCTTTTGGTTTAGGAGCACCTGGGTGGCTCAATGGGTTAAGTCTCTGCTTTCAGCTCAGGTCATGATCCCAAGGTCCTGGGATCGAGCCCCACATTGGGCTCCCTGCTCATCGAGGAGATCGATGATGCTCATCCTCCTGTCTCTCTGCCTGCCTCTCTGACTACTTGTGATCTCTCTCTCTCTGTCAAATAAGTAAAATATTTTTTTAAAAAAGAACCTTTGGTTTAGAGAAGTTCTAACATTAAAAACTTTAGTTCAAAAATATCAGTTCAAGCATTGAAAAGCTTTTGCTCCCATCCATGTGAGAGAAAATCTTCTGCTTCTATCCATAGACACATCCTTCTACCATAACCAATTTAAAAAATGGACAAAACTGGGGCGCCTGAGTGGCTCAGTGGGTTAAAGCCTCTGCCTTTGGCTCAGGTCATGATCTCAGGGTCCTGGGATCGAGCCCCGTGGGCTCTCTGCTCAACAGGGAGCCTGCTTCCCCCTCTCTCTCTGCCTGTCTCTCTGCCTACTTGTGATCTCTCTCTTTCTCTCTCTCTGTGTCAAATAAATAAGTCTTTTTTAAAAAAAATTTTAAAAAATGAAAACTGGACAAAACATATTAAACACCTATTTTCAGATATTGGACAATAGGTGGCACAGGACTGTGATCTTTGAGAGAATGGAAATGAATGAGATGAGTTCTATGATTGTCCCAGATTTTCACTTTAGATATTTTCCAGTCTGCAGCAGAAGGAGGGAAGCTGAGCAGAGGATGATGAGTTAAGACAGATTTGGAGTTAAGTGACAAAGTGGCTGGAATTTGTGAGTACTCTTACTCTAGAGGAGGGGGTTAGTCAAAGAAAGAGCTCTACAATTCTGCATGATATTCACCTGACTCTGGCTGATTGCCAATCTGCACATGCTTAGGGCAAAATTGCACAGCGCCGGCCAAGGAGCAACATCTGGTGAGACTATTACTAAAAGTCTGTAATCCAAACAATTCCAAAGCTCACACAAGCCCAGGAACCAATCATGTTTTCACTATCCAGAGTGGAGAGAACGGATGGAATATGTAGGACATTCTGTAGACTCCTCACAAAATCAAACCATACTAGTGGGACAGAATTAGACCTAGAGTAACAAAAACTCTAGAACTGCCCTAGCCTCAAAATCAGCAAACCAATCTTCAAGTAACTTAACTGTCTGCTCCAATACATTAAAAGATTTTTTTAAATATTCAACAAAATCGAGTACTCAAAAATTTATGATTATAATGTTCAGCATGCCATCAAAAATTAGTAGCCATATAGAGAAGTAATGAAATGTGATTCGTAACTAGGAAAAAATTAAGAAAATAGAAATGTATATAGAAATGTTTAGAGAGAGGTGCCTGGTTGGCTCAGTCAGTTAAGCATCTGCCTTCGGCTCAGGTTATGATCCCAGGGTCCTGGGATGGAGCCCCACATCAGACTCCCTGCTCTGTGGGAAGCCTGGTTCTCCCTCTCCCACTCCCCTGTTTGTGTTCCCTCTCTTGCTGTGTCCCTCTCCATCAAATAAATAAGTAAAATCTTAAAAAAAAAATGTTAGAGATTATAGAATGAGCAGACAGATGTTACAAATGTCACTATAAATATGCTCAAGGATTTTTTTAATGAGCTTAATGAAAACAGAACCTGGTGGAAAAAAATGAAACCTCAAAAAATGAAAAATATTATATATTATATAAAAATATAATATTTTATTTTTTATCAAAAATTAATATTAAAAATTTTACTGGATGAAATTCATAGCAAATTGGGCTCTTCAAAAAAAAGATCACTGCACTTATAAATATAGCAATAAAACTATTCAAAATTACACATAAGGAGAAAAAAATAAGACCGGCCTCCCCCAAAAGAAACCCAGAATCTTAGTGACTTTTGGGGCAATGTCAAGCAATTTAACATTTGTGCAATTGGAGTACTGATAGAGAAGATTGGAGGGTGGAAAAAAAATGGATGAAATCATGGGTGAAAATGTTCATAATTTGATAAAAGCTATAATCCTATAGTTGAAAAAAGCTCAATAGGCCCCAAGTTGTATAAACCAAACAACAAACAAACAAACAAAAACACATGAGTGTATATCATCAAATTACCTAAAAACCATTCATAAAGAGAAACTCTTGAAGGCAATATGGGGACAAAGGCGTATGACATACAGATATAAATACTGCAGTAGATATCCCATTACAAATGATAAAATCCAGAAGATAATGCAACAACACCTTGAAGGTATTGAAAGAAAAAATTGTTGACCTAGAAATCTTTCAACGATGATGCCAAAATGAGAGCTTCTGTTTCAGAGAAACAAAGAAAGAATTTGTCACTAGCAGACTCATATAAGAAATGTGAAAAGATGTTCTTTAGGCAGAAAAAAAAATGATACCAGGGGATACTTGTATCTACACAAAGGAATGTAGAGTGACAGATACAGTAAATATAAAAGAATTATTCCTATTTTTAACTCACTAAAAAAACGGTTTCTTAAAAAACATTTTCTTAAAAATGAAATCAATGTATACTGAGGTTTATAGTGGGTGTAGAAGTAATGTGTTTGATAACCATAACACAGAGTATGGTAGGGGTGAAACGGAAGTATATTGTTGTAGGGTTCTCATGCTATAATTGAAGTGGTATAATGTTATTTGAAAAATGATTGTAATAAGATGAAATTGTATATTACAAACCCTGGCAAAAGCCAGGAGTTAAAGCAATAAAACAGAGTTATAGCTAATAAGTCATCAGTGGAAATACAATGGAAACTCTAAAATATATTCAATCAAAAAAGGAAGAAATAAAAAGAAATGGGAAAAAAGAACAAGTTGTACAAATAGAAAAAAATAGTAATTTAAATCAAACTATATGGTAGTAATTTTAACTACAAATAGTTTAAGCTGTAATTAAAAGGAAAAAAATCTGTCAAATTAGACAAAAGAGCAAAATCTAGCATAAACTGTGAAAAATTCATTTTAAATATAAAGATACAATTAGGTTAAAAAAATTAAAAGATGGAAAAATGTATCATGTTGCAAACAATTATCATTAGAAAGCTAGATGGTGGGGCACCTGGGTGGCTCAGTTTGTTAGGCATCCGACTCTTGATTTCAGCTCAGGTCATGATCTCAAGGTTATGAGAGCAAGCCCCTCATCAGGCTCTGCACTGAGCATGGAGCCTGCTTGGGATTCTCTCTCTCTCTCCTTCTGCCCTTCCCCTTGCTCATACTCTCTCTCTCATTCTCTCTCTCAGTAAATAAATAAAATCTAAAAAAAGAAAAAAAGAAAGAAACCGGAGTGGTGATATTAATATCTGGCAAAGTAAAGTTTAGAACAAGTTAACAATGACAAAGATAAATATTTCATAAAATAAAGACTTAATTCATCCAGAAGACAAAGCGATCCTTTATGAGTATATACCTAATAATGGAGCTTCCAATTGTGATTGCAAGAACTGGACAGAACTGATACAAATAGAGTTAGAAATGTCAACGTTTTCCTCAGAAGTTGAAAGAAAGAAACTAGGCAGGCAATCAAACTGGCCCAAGAAAACATAACTAACACTATCAACAAATTTAACCTAAGTGACATTTAACAGAACACCACACCCCAAAACTGAGTTATACAAACTGTAGAATATTCACTGTGACTGAACATATACTGGGTCATAAATACAACATATTTATACTGGAAAAGAAAAGGTTCAGTAGCAATGATCTCTAGTTCAGCTTTAGGAATCTGTAGCATTATGCAGAAAAAAAGCAATAATAAAAATGAGAAACAAAGAAACAGAACAAACCCATTATATAGAAGATTAATAAAACCAAAAGCTGATTATTTGAAACTAGAGTAGTAAAAATTATCAATATGAGAAATAAAGAATAAATATCACTACAGACCCTAGAAACATTATGGGACAATTAAAAATATATTATGAACCACTTTATGTCAATAAATGTGACAAACTAGATGAAATAAACAAGTATCTTCAAAGACACAAATTACCAAACTTATTTGATAAGAAATACACAACTTCTGAAAAATTTTATATCTGTTGGAGAAAATTAATTTGGGTTAAAACCTTCCCCCCAAATAAAGTTCAATACCTACATGGCTTCATGAATAAATTATAAAAAACTTTTAAAGGAAAAGTAAAACTGCTATGAGAATTAATATGAGTTTAAGTTCACAGGATAAAAAAATCAACTTACAAAAGTCAATTGCATTTCTACACACAACCAACTAACAATTGAATATTTCAAAATAAGTACCATTCACAATAATATCCAGGGACCATAAAAACTTAAGAATAAACCTAACAACAACAACAACAAAACGTGCAGAGGCCTGTACACTGAAAACTATAAAACATTATTGAGAAAAATTAAAGAAGACCTATATAGATGGAGAGAAATACCATGTTTATGAATTTAAACACTGAATTTTGCTAACATCTCAATTCTTCCCAAAAGGATATGTAGATTCAACACAATTCCAATCAAAATCCAAGGCAGCATTTTTGGGGTAAAATTGACAAGCTTATTCTAAAATTTCCATTTAATGAGAAAGAACTTCAAGAATAGCCAATATGTATCTGGGAAGAGAAAAATGTAGTCAGAGAACTTAGAACACTTGATTTGAAGATTTACCATGGAGTTATAGTAACAAAGACAGTAGTGCATTGTTATAAGGATACATAGATAAATGGAACAAAATAAAGAAATCCATGCATATATGGTCGATTGATTTTTTGTCAAAGGAGTCAAGATGATTAAAAGAGAAATCAATAGCCTTATCAAAAAATGTTAAAACAAAGATATATTTATATGGAAAAAATAAAATTCACTCTTAACTTCCTTTTTTTTAAGATTTTTTAAAAATTTATTTGACAGAGAGAGAGAGAGAGAGATCACAAGTAGGCAGAGAGGCAGGCAGAGAGAGAGAGGGAAGCAGGCTCCCTGCTGAGCAGAGATCCCAATGCAGGGCTTGATCCCAGAACCCTGAGCCAAAGGTAGTGGCTTTAAAACCCACTGAGCCACCCAGGTGCCCCCCACTCTTTACTTCTTACACATAAATTAATTTGAAGTTATTTACATATGCCAAACATAAAAGATAGAACTTTATTTAAATCTTGTAGAAGGAAATTTAGGAGAAATTTTTGTGAGCTTGAGGTAGGCAAAGGTTAGTTAGATGGAATACAAAATGCTCAGAAAATAAAAGAAAAAATGATAAAATAGATCTCAAAATTAAAACCTTCTGCTCTTTAAAAACAACAGACTGAAAGAAAATATTCATAGTATATTTTTCTGACATATGGCTTATATCAAGAATATGTAAATGCAAACAACCCAGTAAAAATAAGGCCAAAGATTTGAATAGACTCTCATAAAAGGAGTATCTTAATAGACAATAAATACATTAGAAAATGCTCAACATTATTAGTTATTAAGGAAATGCAAAGTAAAACCCAAATGAGATCCCACTATACACCCACTGAATGGCTAAGAAAAAGGGAGTGACATTACCAGATGTTGGTAAGAATGCAGAATAATCTTCTATGCTTTAGCAGGAATTTAATATGGTACAACTACTCACAAAAATAGCTTGGCAGTTTATTAAAAAGTTAAATATACTCACCACATATCCCAGCATTTCCATTCTTGGGTATTTATCCAAAACAAACAAAAACATATGTTCACCCAAAATCTTATACACAAGCATTCATAGAAAATTTATCCACAATAGCCTTGTGGAAGATGGACTTTACAGTGCCCCTTGTGATCCTCATTCCTTGGTATTATGTGCCAGAGTAATTCCTTCCTCTTGAGGGTAGGTAGGACACGTAACTTGCTTCTAAACAAAGGAACATGGCAAAGTAATGCAATGTCATTCCTGTGATTACATTATGTTATATGAGACTCTTTCTTGACAGCAGCTTCTCCCTGCAGAAAACATTGTTCTCCATTTCTGGCTTCCGAGAAGCAATATACCAGGTCTTCTACAGCCTCTAGGAAAAACTCAAGTTTGGAAGATAATCTTTCCCCAGTCAAGCTTTCAGATGAGAACCCAGTCCTGGCTGACTCCTTGATTGCAGGCTTGCAGAAGACTACGCTGAGCTGTGCTCAGATTCCTGATCCAGGATTCCATGAAATAACAAATGTGTGTTCTTTTAAGCTGCTAAGTTTGGGACAACGTGCCACACAGTCATAGAAAACTAATAATGAGCCAAAACCTGGAAACAATCTAAATACCAACAAGTACATGGGTATGTGATTATCCATACTAAATAAAGGAAAATTTCACCAATATACATAACAACAAGGATAAATCTCAAAAATAGTATACTGAGCAAAGGAGGAAGAAACTAAAGAGTACACACTGCATGATTCTATTTACATAACATTAGTCAAAGAAGACAAATCCTAAGTATAATAACAGAAAGCAGATCAAAGCTCATCAAACTGTACCCATAAACCACACCACAACAAATGTGATTTTGAAAACTTTATGAACTCACTAATTGTACATCTATTTTTGAATATTTAAATTAATAAAAAGATAAACAGCTTATGTTTCTATATGATATGGTATATCTGGCTGTAGATAACATACTTAAAACTAGAAATCTTCCTCCTGATAGAGTAATTACGGTGATTAACAAATAATCACTGTAAAGGAATTTTAGAATCTTAGATAAAATTCTATATTTACCTAGCTACACAATGCAAATACCTAGAAATCTCAGGCTAAACAAGGGCTATCACTTAATTGCATTGACTAATTGTATTTAGATATGGTTTTTTCCCCCTATTGTTGATTATGTGCAAGTCTGACAAGATCGTTTGGGTCATGAAAAATATATAGACCCTGTGCTCAAGAAGCAAAGAGTATTCAGAATATTAAAGGAATATGGAGAGTATTAGGATAAAATAGAGTACTATAAGTCACTCAAGGCCAAGTTAGAAAACAAGGGGATAGATAAAGTCCTAGATTCATTCACAGGAAGTCATGTTTGTTTTGGGGATTGTGAGCTCAAGCCAAAATAAAGTCAAAGTGGGTATTTGAGTTAGAATTTGAAGGATATATAGAATATGGATGTTTAGAGAAGGGAAGAAACCAAATGGAAAGATATTTTTGTTTGAAGGCAAGAATACTAAAAATTAAAACTTCGTTTTAAGAATCATAGTATAAATAATGGGAAATAGCAATGCAGATTATGGAGAGATTTGAAGGATTCTACTGTAAATACACCATCCATTGGTGTTTTCATCTAATCTCATTGCATGAGATAGATATCTAGGCCAATGGTTCCAAATTATATCTTTCTTTGGCCTATGTATTGATGTCCAAATTCAGTATCCAACTGCTTCCTTGATGCTGACTTGAATGGTAATGGTAATCACAGCCTCCAATGGTGAAAAAGAGATTTGGTTCCACCCAGCCCCTAAGCCTGTACTCTCAATATTCTCCTTCTGAGTAAATGGCACAATTGGCCATCTACTTGTCAGATCAAAGAACCCAGGAGTTCTCCTTCATTCCTTTCTTTCCCTCATCTTCATTGAAGATAAATTGAAATTCCTGCCCACTTTTCCTTGAAAACATATCCTGAGTATTTGTCTCTAATGCAAGTTATCCTGGTCCAAGGAGACCTACTCTCTTGTCTGCAGTGCTGCCTTGGCCTGCCAGGTGGTCTCCCTGTTTCCATTCTTCCCCTCAGCGATCTCCCTTGGAGAAGCCAGAATAAGCTTTCTTAAAGTTAAATTATATTGTGTGACACCCATTAAAACCTTTCATCAGCTTCACATAGCAGTTGGAATACAATCCATCTTCCTTCAAATGTCTGCAAAGCCCAGTGTGGCTGGGCCATTGGCTATCTCCCTATGTCATTTCTCACAATTCTGCACCTCACTTACTCAGCATCAGATATAGTATTTCCAGCTCAGCTCTGCATAGAGCTTTTGCCTTGCTGTTTCTTCTGCCCAAAAATTCTAGCCCCATTTCATTAAATGGCTACTCCATCTTCTCACAACATTCTCCCTCAGCAAAGCTCCTTCTGATGCCCCATCTCACTAGTCCCCTATGCAGGGCTGACTCCAAAACATAAATACTTTGGGGGACCCTCTTTAAAATCAGAGTGGAATGAAACAGGATAAAATATCTTATTTTGGTAAATATGACCATATGAACACACTCGTAGAGCTCTCCAAGCTTTGGGAAAGGGTCTTTGTAATGAAGGGACCTTTCAGCTTTAGCTTTATTAACTTCACAGTAAACCTTCCTTTAGTTCTATCTTGTCAATCTTTGTCACGTCGCTGTGTTTCTTCGTGGCACTTAGTGCTTTTCAAAATCAACTTTCCATTTATTGGTCTATTGTTTAAAGATCTATTCTCCCTTTCCTCATTAGAAATTAAACTCCATGGAAGCAAGGACCTTGAAGAAATTGTACAACTGTAAATTCTGGAAAAGTGCCTATCGCATAGTGGACCTCGTTCAACCTCCAACCAGAAAGAAGAGATGGCATTTGCATAGACATTAAAAGATGATTCTGGTTCAATAAAGCAAAATTATATACCAATAATATATAAGAGATAAAGGACCTGGGATGGAGTTTCCTAGGTCCTCAAACAATCTACAGATTACCAATGGAATATGAAGCACCCATCTTTCCTTTCTCAACCCCTAATTTTACCTGTACACTTAGGAGTGTATAGAGACTCTAGGAAACAGTCACTGAGACCTGTCTCTGCCATAGAGACACCACTTCCACAGCATATCTTTCAGATAAAAGTGATTTCTTTTTCCATCATATCTCAAGCCCATAGAGTTATGAAGCCAGCTTCTTTGTGCCTTCTCATAAGGCTCCATTTTCCTATCCAGGCCATGATGCCTCCATCTTGATGCAAGCCTCTCCCCCACTGAGATGTATTTCATCTGGCTGTAAGGAACCTGCCAAATTCTCTGTCTCTCATCCCCCCTAACTTACCACCTATGAATCTGACCGAGACTTTGGCACTCATCTTACAAACTGCATTCCAACACAATCCAAGTTTCATCATAAATGACCTCTGAATTCATATGTTCAGCTCACCCAACTCCCTGGTCACATAACTTCTTGCTCTTCAAGAAGTCAGTGAATTTCTTCTTCATTCCACTTTGGCAAACCGTTTCCTTGAGGCTGAGAATCAGGTTCTCTGACTACAACTCTCATCTCTTCCACCTTCTCACTCTGTTCACAACACAGGAATATTCCCAAGACAAATAACTAAGAGTTATTACCCTACAAATTAATAAGAAAAAGTCAAATCACCAGGAGAAAATTGGCAATCAGAGCAGGCGATTCAGAGAAGAGGACCTCAAAAGACCTCTAGTTACTGAATTCTCTTCTTCCTGTTCATCATCACTCACTCTGTAATTTAGGTCCTTCCCATTCTGTTATTTGCATCCTCAAAACCCTCCCCCTACCACCTGCTCTATCAACGACCGCATCTTTTATTAACCGACTTATCACTTTTCCCAGTACATCACTCCTTGCTGATAGTATCCTTATAATACTTTATGATTTGGTGTCCTACAAACTTAAGGTCTTGAACCTCAGATGGGGCCCTGGGCCCCACAGAAGCCATTCTAAGTTTTTATCGCCTTACTAGTATTAATCTGTAGTCAACAAATTATATTTCATGTTGTTTCATAGGGAGAGAAAGTGTAATTATCAGAAAGGAATGACTTTTATTTCCTTAACATAAATCAGCGCCGCCTATCCATTCAACAATGCAAAGCACAGTTTTTCTTAAAGAATCCCACACATTCATATTTCCTGCCTTAAAGAAAACCACTTTTTTGTTGTTGCTTTGGCTTGTGCCTTGAGACCTCTTTTGTGCATTTCAAATACATGTATTTGAAATATATTTTATGTGTTTATGTTTCTACATAATTAATATTTGTCTTAGTCCACTCGGACTGCTATAACAAAATACCACAGACTGGTGGCTTACAACCAACAGAAATTTATTTCTCACAGTCCCAGAGCCTGGAAATCCAAGGTCAGAAGGCCAGCACATTCATGTAAGAGCGAGATTCCTTTTCCACATTGTGAATTTCTCCTTGTATTCTCACACAGTAGAAGGGGATAAAGGATCTTTCTAGAGCACTCATGACCTAATTACCTCCCTTCCAACACCATCATATTACCAGTTAGGTTTCAATATATGAAGGGGTTGGGAGGCAGGCACAAACATTCTGACCATAGCATTGTCCTTTAGCGGTTACTGTGATATTTCCTTTTTTCTGTATGAAGATTTGCTACTTCAGTGTTTTATAGCTTCTGCCTTATATTTCACCATAGAAATATATCACAAGTAATTTAGCTATCATGCTCTCTATGGACATATAGGTTGTTTCCAATTTCTTACCTTTGCGAATGATGTTATAATACTAGAATGTTCTTTTACGTAACTCTCTATGTGCATATGAAATTGTTTCTCTCTGTGAAAATGCTAGATACAGGTTATGTGATCTTTAAAAAAATTTATTTGCTAGTGCCAAGTTGTCCTCTAAAAGGCACTTTCATTCCCATAATAAATGAATGAACGTAACTTTTCCCACACCCTCAACAACACTTGATATTTTGCACTTTTTGCTAGTCTGATGGGCAAAAATGGTACTTCAGCATTTTAATTTGCATTTTTTTTGAGAAGTAGCACACTAACTTCAATTGTGAAATCGATACTTACGTTTTCTCTCCTGTAAAAAATGTATATCCTTTGCCCATTTTTTAGAATGTTTTTTTTTATTGATTTGTTATGTAATGGATAGATATCCTGTATTTTAAATATTATAAAATCTTTCTTCCAGTTTTAAACTTTCTACCACTTTGTCCAGTGACAGATTTTTTTTTTAAAGATTTTATTTATTTGACAGAGAGAAACATAGCGAGAGAGGAAACACTAGCAGAGGGAATGGTAGCGGGAGAAGCAGGCTCCCTGCTGCGCAGAGAGCTCGATGCAGGGCTTGATCCCAGGACCCTGGGATCATGACCTGAGCTGAAGGCAAACGCTTAACAACTGAGCCACCCAGGCACCCAGTGACAGATCTTTAACTTCATTTATTATGTTGATGATTTAAAAATTAAATTAAATTAAATTTTAAATTTTTTTTTTTTATTTAGAAAACTATACCAGGGGTGCCCGGGTGGCTCAGTCGTTAAGCGGCTGCCTTCAG
>CM053606.1:109649458-109740619 GCA_028646535.1 Procyon lotor
CATGTACACGTGCACACATACCTACACATATATTGCTCTTTACCCTGGTTGAAACTTATTTAGCCAATAATGTATGGCAGATACCAGATTCTGATATTTTTACCAAATTGTCACAGTACTATTTCTTAAAGAATCCATCCACTCCACAGTGATTGACAACATTCTAAGTTCTATTTATACAAGAGTTTATTGCTAAACTCTCTGTGCTATTTCACCGATTTATTTATTTTATACAACTGCCATAAAGTCTTAATATGATATCTTCATTGTAATTTTTATAATACTGTTTCAAAAATTTCCTAGTAATTTTTCTCATTTTTTCTTCAAATACATTTTGAAGTTTCCTTAACACATTCCTTTAAGAAATCCCGTAGAATTTTCAGTTGGACTGCTTTGAATTTATAGATTGTTGTGGCAAACATTGAAATACTTAAATATTGTGTTTTCTTATCCAAGAAAAGAAATGCCTTTTTCCATTCAGATTTTCTTTTGATTCATCAGTTCAATACTTTTCTTGTGTGTCTTTTTCTCTCCCCGAGATATTTCATAGTTGAGCTAGCTTGTGAATGAATTTACCAGGTATTGCATGTTCATAAGAATATATTTCTAGACATCCCTAAGAGGAATCTCATCACCCCCCGGGGTCCGAGCTCTTCTCCGGGCATATTGCTTTCCCACGGTCCTTTCCCTTCCTCTGGGTGGGGAGGCCTGCTGCTGCGTTGCTGGGCACAGGGCTCTCCACACTCCCCTCAGAGCAATCTCAGAAATGTAGTCTGATTACAGAACTCCCCTGCTTGGATTCCTCCGTTGACATCTCATCACCTAAAAGATTATGTCAGAAATGTTTGCAAAGCATATACACAAAACCTTCCACATTCTGGCTGCTGTTTTATCTCAGTCTTTTTCCCTAGCCATGTCTTGTGTCAGGCACCTCGCAGGGCACTGAGCCCAGCAAGCTGTTTGCAAACCCTAATGACACCTTACTCTTTGACTTCTTTTTATCTTTGCACACATTGTTCATGCTCTTTGAAATGCTCTTGTCAGCTTAGGGTACCTACCTTACTCCTGCTCATCTGGAACCTTCTCCTCTGAGAAGTGTCCTCTGCTATTTCAGGGATCTCCTCCACTTCTCCGCACCCCTCCTGCCCCACTGTACTGGGTCTGTAGTGATGTTTCAGCACCTGTCTTAATACTTCTAACATCTGTCCACATACTCTACCCATACTAGACTATGCCTCTGTGTCTAGCGTAATGCTCAAAAAATAACAGAAAAACATATCTCCCAAAATAATGTTATGAGTTTACCTTTTTTATAGTACCTTATTGTTTGCAAAAAGCCCTTGTATAAAAAAAAAAAACGATATGGCCAAGCTCTTTCTAGTACTTAATGAATTTTGTACAGTACGATATTTTATTTTATTATTTTTTTAAAGATTTTTAAATTTATTTTTAAGAGACAGAGAGAGAAAGAGAGAGTTCATGTGTGGGGGAGAGGGTTGGAGGGAGAAGCAGACTTCCCAGGACCCCAACCTGAGCTGAAGGCAGACGCCCAACCAACTGAGCCACCCAGGCGCCGTTGTACAGTACAGTATTTTAAATACATTTTCTATTCTTTTTTATTTTCTTAATAACATTTTCCTTTTCTCTGGCTTACTTTATTGTGAGAATACAGTATATAATATATGTACAAAATATTTGTTAGTCAACTGTTCATGTTATCAGTGGGGTTTCTGGCCAGCAGTAGGCTATCAGTTGTTAAGTTTTGGGGGTTCAAAAGTTTTATTTGGATTTTCAACTGTATGGGGGGGTTGGCATCCCTAGCCCCCACTTTGTTAAAGAGTCAACTGTACTGTGAAGATTCTAATCACTTTGATGAATTGATTCGTAATTATCAGGAAGAGAGAGAACTTCACGTCTATATCAAAAAGATATGGAGACACCAGTGCCTATGCCTGTTCCACTTACAAAAATTACAAAATCAATGACAGCTTAAATTTTCCTGGATCACAGTTACATTATTGAGACTGTGAGTAATTCACAGTAACTAGGGGTTTTTCAGAACTCTGAAAAATAAGGTTGGAGACTGTTGGGAATCTGTCCCATATATGTCATGAATAAAATTGATAGAATCAAAGCCCTCATTTCCTTGAAAAATCCATAGGTATCTATCTTTTGAATAAACAGAATAAAATTTGGCATAAAGGCCTCGCCATCTCTGAAGTAAGTGATGCTGTGAGAAAATACTTCAAAGCTACACCTCCCCAGTGAGCTTTTCAGGCATTTCAAAACCATCCAATGATTATAAAATGTGTCTCTAATTTGAGAGCCCACGCCAAGGCAAATTTGTTAATTTTCCCAAAACGCGGTTGTCTACAACTGCCTTCTCTCCAAGTGCTTGAATTGATTTAAAAATTAGAAGAATCTTTGCTTGGCTGGGTACATGGGCTCCTAGCAATGTGATTTTTTTCCTTTTAAAATATGGTTTCTTTTACACTGGTTTCCATTGCCGTGAAGGTCAGTTTGTTAACCTGTGTCAGCCTGCCCCTGGCACCACGCGCTCGGTAAAATGTCAGTGCGTGAACAAAGAGAAGAGATACTGGGACACTTAGCCTTAATAGACTAAGAAGGTAGTAGTGAACCGAAAGCTAAATTCATTCAGGATAAAGAGGCCTTTAGAGTCAGTTTTTCTGGTTGAGAGATCAGAGCAAATGAATCTAAAACCTAAAATAGAAGTCGTTTTATTCTCACAGGTTCTGACATTTTAGTGGTAAGCTGCAAGTTATAAAAACTGCTACTAAACGCCAAATTGCTAGCACCATATGGAAAAAAAATTCGGCAATATGTCTTTTATCATTATAATATATATATGCAGGAAGCCTTTGCACTTGAATTATTTCAGAACTTTTTTTTTTTTTTTTACATAAGCACAAGGGCAGGAGGGTCAAAATACTGGGAAGCCATAAGGACTATTACAAATAGAGGGATAGCCACAGACCCCATGCTTGTGTTGAATGTTTAAGCAGGCTGCCTTCACCTGAAACTTAGTGAACTTGGTGAGTTTTAAGAGACTTATTATATCTCTTAGTCAAATATCTCATGGTTGACTTGTGTCCAGTTACCTAGAGAGAATGTAAGGAATTTGAGCCTTTATTGAAACCATCATCAGCTGAAACTAGAGTTAAAGGAGCTTAGTATTTTCTCACCAAATAGAAAATATTTTGAAAACCGGTTATATTTTCTCCTTGCCTTCTCTCAGTAATGCAATAAATAAAGACGAAAAATTGGCGACCCTGAAATTCAACCATGCTCTGAGATGATCAGGAAAATGATGCACAGAGTAGAATACCAGAAAGCAGATATAGATAGAAGGAGTGAGTGTGTACTTGCAGAAATTCCGTTTGATGCCTTTTCTCTTTCAAAAATAATAGCATCTCCAGCCTCCATAGATGGAGGGTGCAGGTCTTTAACACTTTGGGGGAGACCTTCCCCTACCTTCCTATAGACTTTGGGCTAGATTCCAAGTCTTCCTTTCTTTTAATGGTAACAATATCTGTAAGTTATAGAGAAGTTGTTAGATGCTGTAGAGCTGATGAGTAACTGATAGATTCAGAGCGTCTAGAGAATCTCTACCTTTCTGTACATTGGAATCATCTGGGGAGCTTTTACCAAACCAATATCTGAGTCTCAACTCAGAACTAAATCATTCTGGGAGTGGAACCTAGGAAACAATATCTCTTAATACCACTCGAGGTGACTCCAAATTGAAGCTGAGACTGGAGACACACTAGGTTAAACCGATTCATCAAGCTGGTAAGGAAGCTGGGAATAAAATATAGGTTTATGTCACTACAAAGCCCTAGCTTTGCCCCCAGGGATTTCCCACAAAACCTCCTTTGGTATTCTAAGATGAGGGCAGCATCCCTACCTAGCAAACCTATAGGCCCATTGCACATCAGACTGCTACAGGCCCTAGGGACAATGCATCCGCCATTAGTTTCATTATCACATCACTGTAAAGCAATTTCTGGGCCAATCTCGGGCAACATACACCTATGTCCCAGCTGTTTTCATAAGACATGAGGTTATCGGAAAACGCTTTATATACTAAGATTCACCATCTCATGCACTTGATTCTTTCCTGCTAAAACATTTGTTTATCATAGGGCAGATGGGGCCAGAGGGATTCTGTGGGGTGGCTAAGTGTTCCTAGCTTAAAAGTTTATTATTCAGGAGTGGCATATAGCTACCATGGGACGGTACTGGGAATGAAAAAGCTCTGGAGCTTTTACGGAACTACCATAAAATTTTCCATATGATAGGAATTCAAAATCGGGCGGTCAAATCACTAACGGCTGAAAACAATAAATTGAATCAACTTTATTTTCTTTAAAAAGAAATAAGCTATACCATTTCTAGCCATAGTTTGGTTTTGAAATATTTACTCTAAAGATATGTTATGGTAACTTAACCAAAAATTTTCAATATCAATCATTTTACTGAGTAAGCACATAAAAATTAGCAGTCACAGAAGAGCTATTACATTCCAATACCAACCAAGAATACTTAAGAAAAGAAACCCTTTAATGTGGAGGATCTGTGCAAAGGAAATTAGAAAATTTTGCTAAAAGATAAAAGTGAAAAGAATAAATGAGTGAAAAGAAGTGTAAGAAGGTACGAAGGCTTCTTACAGTAATTTTTAGGTCTCATGCAATTCTAATCAAAATTCTATTTTGATATTTTTAGAACATGAAAAAACTGTTTCTGGGAAAGAAAAAAAACACAGGTGGGTATTTAAAGAAAATCCTTACAAAGAACACCATCGAGGGAGGATTAATTCTGAGAAATTAAACATATTATAAATCTTTCATTAAGATAATATTGTATAGATATAGAGAAAAGATATAAATTGGCAAAAACAAATGAGCCCAGACACAGATTTGAATTAGAATTTAAAGCACAATAAGTTGAGAGGGAAAGAATAGAATTATTTAATGACTGATTGGAAAAGTTAATTAATTTTTAAGTCAGTTTAGACACTTGCCTTGTACTATGCAAATGAAAAAACTAAATAGAAAAAATAAAATTAGAAACATCTAAAAGAAATGAAGATGAATATTTATCTCATTTCTAAAGGGGAAAAGACTCTTAAGACATAAAAATAGTAATAAATTTCAGAAAGAAAAATGTAATACATTTTAAACTTTTACATATCAAAAACTCAATAAACAAAATCTAAAGAAAAAAGAGGAAATAGTTGCCAAAAATACAACAAAGAGTTAATGTATAAAATATTCCAAGCTAACCATAAAAAACATTAATTAATATCATAGTAGAAAAGTGGGAAGCAGATAAGGACAAATAATTCACAGAAGAGGAGGAAATACAAGGAAATCATAAGCAAAGCTAAAAGGCAAAACCTTATTAGTAATCTAAGAAGTATAAATTAAGGGACCAAGATGATCCTTCAATTCTACCAACAAAACAATGTTTTTATAAATCATAATACTCAGATCAGGGTACTCTGAGATTACTACTTCCTCAGCCTACTAATTTAGATGTAATTTACCTAGAAAACAATTTAGCAATCAGAAGACAAGCAGAAAGGGAGACTAATGTTTATATATTATGATGATGATCACATTATTATTTGTAGCAATAAGTTACAAGCCTGAGAAATTGAAGAGTGAGTTAAAAATGTGCAACCAAAGAATGAAATTATCCAGTTGTTATGGCCTGAAAATTTGTGCCTCCTCCTCCATTTTCCTATGCTGAGCTCTGAGCTCATCCCCAGTCTGATGGTGTCAGGCGGGGGGACATCTAGAAGAGGACTCTCACCAGAACTTGACCACACCAGCACCACAATCTAGGACTTCCAACCTCCAGAACTATGAGAAATACTTTTCTGTTGTCAATAAGCCACCTAATTTATGGTATTTTGTTAGAGCAGACCAAGCTAAGATACCAGTTAATAAGAGTCAAGTTTTGGGGGGCGAGGGGAAGAGAATGTTTTACAAAAACACCAGGATATAAAGTATAATAAAAGAAGCAAGGTATAATAAAAGCCATATACATAAATCGGAGCCAAATATTTTTTAAGTGTGTTGGGTCCTACAGTGTACAGATGCTCATGAAATGTCTCAAAAAGGAGGTGCAGTGACATGAACTCTGGGAGTTAAAACTGAAGGTTTTAGTTTTTCTTTCTTTGACTTTTCTGCAATTAACACGTTTTTTTTTTCCCCTATGAGAATAACTAGGCTCATTGTAAGACCTAATAAAAATAAAAGGCATTCTTAAATCACAGATACTGTGAAAGATTTTACTCAGGGTATCACCCTAATGAAGGAGTCAGAATGAAAATGACCAATTACACCATGATCAGTTAAATCACGCCTTGAGAGTAACCGTTTTTGGCTTCCTTTGCCACATAATTCATACCTGATATGAAACTGAAAGAAAGCATCACTTAGCACCTTTATAAAATTCAACCACTGAGAATCCCCCAAACAGGCCAACATAACTAGATTGTTTAATACATCCACATAGTGGGTTCTCCAACAGAACATCTCATCTAGTGACTAGGAACCGAGGAACCCCTGGTATGAGCAGAGGGGTCCTGTCATCAGTCCGGGGGCCAGCACCAGATGCCAACTGTCATAGCAACATCTGACCAGCTCTCCCACCAAACAAGAGCTCTCTGCCATTGTGGAGAGTGGGGAATTATCTAGGGCCAAATATTGTCAGAAACACAACAAGTGAGGGCACCTCGGTGGCTCAGTCGCTAAGCATCTGCCTTCGGCTCAGGCCATGATCCCCGGGTTCTGGGATCAAGCCCCACATTGGGCCCCTGCTAAGCGGGAGGACTGCTTCTCCCTCTCCCACTCCCCCAGCTTGTGTTCCCTCTCTTGCTGTGTCTCTCTCTGTCAAATAAATAAATAAAATCTGAAAGAAAGAAAGAGAGAGAGAGAAAGACACCAAATGAAAGGTAAAAACCAGACTTCTTCCACCATCCCTAATGGTGAGTTTCCCAACTGATGGGTTGATTGAATTCTTGCCTTGCAAAAATTACACCTCTATGCACATGTAGATTTCAATAAATTATTTCTGAAAATAAAACACCTTGGGACTGGCTTAATAACGGCTCAGAAATAGGAGTCATTTTAACATGTGGTTCCAAGTAAAAATAAGATGATTCGCCTTTTAATTTTCTTTTCTATTTTCCTGATGCCTCGTAAGCATGCAGAGCCGTTGCCCTCAAATTTAAACTTCTTGATGTGTTCTAGTGTATCTACACTCACTTCCTAAATAGATTTCAGACTTCTCAAAAGCAGACAGGAATTCTTTGGTGTTAGCCATCCTCCCACGTTAGGTGTTA
Source organism: Procyon lotor (assembly GCA_028646535.1). Lineage (NCBI taxonomy): Eukaryota > Metazoa > Chordata > Mammalia > Carnivora > Procyonidae > Procyon > Procyon lotor. Next base: position 109,656,831 of record CM053606.1, read on the forward strand.
GGATTGGAGCCACAGCACAGTGTTACTTTCCCCAGAATATTTTCCTCAGATGAACACCACCTGTCAGGAAATTTCCACAACTGTTTATTTATTCATTGAGTCAGTCATTTATGAAACATTTATTGAACACCAAATATGTGTTATGGACTACTGAATGAACCGGGGACACCAAGATGAATGGGACATGATTAAGCCTTGGTCTCTGCCTCCAGAATGTTCACATCTAACTCACTGCTATTTGGCAGGACCAAAGGACCCTTTCAGAACACATATGCCCATTCATTCAGCATATGTTATTGGATACCTATCATGAGCAAAGTTGAAGTACAAAGCAGTTTTATCATGCAAAAGGAATTCAGAAAATGATCCTACTCTAAGATAAGAAACATAGCTTCCATTTCTCTTAGAGAAGCACATCCTACTGCGTGGCCCATCCTACCATTTACCTTTTAGCTTGAAGGACCCCACTTCTGTGATGCTGTGAGTAAACCTCATCTCACAGAACACGCTGATCCACATATTGGTTGCTCTAGAATGAGACAGAATGCTTACAGATAAGTGTCACTTATTTGTACATTTACTATAGTAATAAGATTCAAATAAAGCCTCACGTCTTTGACACTCAAGAAACTACAATTAACCCTTTAATCATCTTTAAGACATTAGCTTTCTCTCAACTTTTCTTCTGTAACAATTTAAATTTCAAATGACCACTTCATTGAGATGGCAAAACATAAGCCATTTTTGTCCGAACTCACCTTTCCTGATCCAGGATTCTGTCTAAATGCTGAGTTTTATCTTTGATATATCTATGAAAACAGTTTTCTAAGAAATCAGCAGATGAAATTCATCCCACTTCAGACTTGATATGCTAATCTAAATTCATTTCTATGTATCTACAAAGATGATTTCTGAAAAAGCAGAGTCTCCTTGTTAACCCTTTGATAATTTTAATTTTTTGCAATTCTAACACCTATATTTTCTCAGAAGAAAAAAATGCCAGCTATATTCACTTATTTAATATTTTGACATTGCAGTCAAAGATTTTAGGAATTTTAAACTACTGTATTTTGAACCAATGGGTTTTGTTGTAATCGCCACCATCATCATTGTGCCATAGTGCAGTGGTAACCCCATAAATTAGGTCCCAAGAATCATACTTCTAAATCACAAATATGATGTGGTGGTTGTTGTTTCAAAGACCCACCCAGGTCCTCACAGATACTAATAAGTTTCCAGTCACTTCAAGTACATATAAAGAGTACTTACAAATCAATAAGAAAAAGAAGAATGTCCCCTATGTTTTTTTTTAAATAGGCCAACTGATATGGAAAGTAAATGTCCAGCCTCACAAGTAATGAAAAGAAGGCAAATTACATAAAAAATGTAATAAGTAGAATACATTTTTCAAATGATTGCAGGCAGTGTTTATAAGGATCCAGGAGAAAAGAAAACCTCTGATGTTTGTGGAGGGTAGGGTTAGATACAGACCAACTAGGGAGGAGTGAGGAAAAGATTTCAAAAAGTTTAATGTCTTTCACTCGATAAGTTCCACTCCTTGGAATTTATCCCTTAAGACAGGCTGTTAAGTGTAGGGAAACAGTCGTTAGGGAAAAATGATGGTAGCATTAATTATAATAATGTAAACTTGGAAATGAGTTGAGTACCCAATAAGAGAAAATTGATCAGTTTCATCCAATCAATCGATAAATTATGCCAGGCATGACTTTTTGGTCATTCTCTCCGCCTCTCTTTCCAGTGTCCCCAAATGACAGCATGCTTGGCCCGATTTGCATGAAGTCCATCTTTTACAATCTACATTTTACAATCCACAGCTTCTGTACTAACTCTATGATGAGAGAAGGAGGAGTGGGCTAGATGGTAGAATTTCCCAACCATTTCTTAATTATCAAATTGTCCTCCCGATGGAGGGCTTGAACCCCAATCACATAAAGATAACCAAGACATTTGGATGACTCCACCCTCGTTGCTGCAGTTAATTCGCTAGTTTTGCTTTCTTTCCGAAAATGTCCCCCAACTTTGCTTTTCTCCTCCTGTGACTGGCTTGCACATCTTGTGCTTAAAATAGTTTATTGAAGCATTTGAGGCATGTGGCTGGATTGATGGGAAGTAAGGAAGCTTTCCCGGGCCTGATCTGTGATCTTTTCTTGCTCTTGGTTCTCCCTTATTTAGCAGGTTTTACTGTTTGATTTGTACCAGGCTTCTGGCTATTCCTCTGTTTTTCCATGTGCACTGACAAATTTTACAGGGTACTAGCTACATAATTGCCCACTGCTTTTATGAGCTCACTCATAGCATTGTTGGGGCCAGGTGCTTTTCCCCAGCTAGCTTTTTTTTTTTTTTCTGTGGATTTTGGATGTGGTTTCAATTTCTTCCCTAAGGGTTGAGAGGCAGTGTTTCTTTCAGTGTATTTAACTGCCTCATTATTGATCATTTTGCCTGGAATATTTCATATCCTTTTCTAGTGTCTATGAGTTTGAACTATTCTTTCAGGTGTTTTCTCTTTTTTGAATATATAAATACCTCTTTGCTTTCAGACGTAGAATTAAAATTTATGGTCTGAATCCCTGCATGTCTCAGAAATGACGGCCATCCACTGCTAGGTGCCCTTTCCCTGACTCTCATCTGTAATTAGAGAAGCAAATCTAACTAGGATATTTGGAAGAGCCTGGAAGTGTCTTTTTATTGCACCTCAGTGATTACATTGTTTGTCATTGGTATATATAAATACACAGACCTGCCACCTGGGATGCGCCTTGAAGAAAAGAAAAGATTTGCTTAAAAAATTATTCCTTTTGAGGATGAAGTATTAAAGAACACCTTAATCTCTTTTGAGCCAACCATTTAAAAACATTTTTTCAGTAATCTCTACATCCAACGTGGGATTCAAACTCATGACCCTGAGATCAAAAGTCAAAGGCTCTCCTGACTAAGCCAGGCAACCAGGTGTCCCTTGAGCCAATCATTTTTAAAATCTCCCACATTGGACTTTAAAGAAGAACAGAAGCTGTAATGAATACTGGAAACTTGCTAAGAATAGATTTAAAGTGATCTCATCACACACACACACACACACACACACAATAGAGAAGATAAGCTAATTAGCTTGACTGTAGTCATCATTTCACAGAGTATATGTATATCAAATTATGTGTCCACCTTAAATATATATGCAATTACTATTTTCTTTTTTGTTAAGATTTTATTTATTTATTTGACAGAGAGAGAGAGAGAGAGAGAGAGAGAGAGAGAGATTGCAAGTCGGCAGAGATGCAGGCAGAGAGAGAGAGAGGGAAGCAGGCTCCCCGCTAAGCAGAGAGCCTGATGCAGGGCTCAATCCCAGGACCCTGAGATCATGACCTGGGCTGAAGGCAGAGGCCTTAACCCACTGAGCCACCCAGATGCCCCGCAATTACTATTTTCAAAATGAAATTAAATAAATAAGAAAGACAGGAAAATGTTTCTATGGATTTCAGAGTTAAGAACTCATTTTTGGGCTCAATAATAGTAGGAACACAAAGACACAGAGTAGGTATTCAAGAATACGCTAATTTTATCTTAATAATTAAAACACAAAGTGAGGGGCACCTGGGTGGCTCAGTTGGTTAAGTGATGAACTCTTGATTTTGGCTCAGGTCACGATATCAGAATCATGAAATTGAGCCCTTCCTCAGAATCCATGCTGGATGTGAAGCCTGCTTAAGATTCTCCCTCTCCTTTTGTCTCACACCTCTTCCCTCTCTAAAACAAACACACACACAACTTGAATTTTTAAAGTGTAGTCGTAGGGCACCTAGGTGGCTCAGTGGGTTAAGCCTCTGCCTTCAGCTCAGGTCATGATCTCAGGGTCCTGGGATCAAGCCCCACATCGGGCTCTCTGCTCAGCAGGGAACCTGCTTTTTCCCTCTCTCTCTGCCAGCCTCCTCTGCCTACTTGTGATCTCCTTCTCTCTGTGAAATAAATAAATAAAATCTTTAAAAATAATAAGTAAAATAAAGTGTAGTCTACAAAAACAAAATTTATGTTATAACATTATAAGAAATAGAAAATTTAAACAAAAAACTTATGACATTATAGGTTGTCACACCTTACCAAATAGCCCTCTGGAACTTTATAAAAGCATGTAGCAGGCTTAACACTTAATATTTTAGAATGTGAATGACGTTTTTTAAGTAAATAAATAAGAAGTTACCAGGTATGAAGAAATGCTAGGCAGAAAACCCAAGCCTAGTGAGATGGCAGAGAGTCACCACAAGGCTACATCGAATTCAGCAAGATTATATGCAGAGAACTGAATGACAGCTGCCCAGATGAAGGTCTAAAAGACCAAGTATAAATGCTTAGAGGCAGAAAGAGTTTAGTATTCGATGAATAAAAGTACAAGAACTACAGAATAGTGGACAAGAGAAATATAGGGGAAATGAGGTCAAAGATGTAGGTTGAGAGAGCTCAGATTCGGTGGGATTTTATAGGCACAGGTGAGAGATATGAATTCTATTGTAGGTGAGATAGAGAGCCATTCATTGGAGGGTTTTACTCAAGGGAATAATATCATTGATTTACCTTTCTCAGAGATCCCACTAGCTGTTGAGGGAGAAATGGAGAGAAGAGGACCGTTACTAGAAGCAGGAGACCAGTGAAGACGTTACTGCTGCCACCTGGGTAAAAACAGTTGTGTCATTTCCGAGTTGGGAAAGCTGGAAGAAGAAACCATGTGGGAGAAGATGAAAACCAAGAATGCTGCTTTGATTTAAGTTGAAGTGCCTATTAAATAAACAAACGGAAATACCAAGAAGAGAGCTTCATGTACCAGTCTGGTGATGAGAGAGAACTCAGGGCTGAAGAGAAAAGAGTTTGGAGAAATTAGCACCTATGGAGTATCTGATTCCAGGGGGGTTGGGTGACAGACAGTACAGACAGAGAACACACTAACGGAGAAGAGGAGGGATTCCAATACCAAGCCTGCTGTGATAACATAGTGGGCAGAAACAGAAATGCCATCACAGGATGAAGGGTAACTCAGGAGAACGGAGTTTTGTTAAATGCAAAAATTCATGAAAATACTGGGGAATTCATGAGAATACACAGAGCACTGGAGATGTTGGAGCATTTTTCTAGATTAAAAGTATTTTTTATGTGCCCATTGCATGATATTGTTATTTTGTTTCTTACTCAAGGTGGCTTTTCATTTATACATAGATACTTACGATTTTGTGAAAAAAATTTCATTTCTAACCCCTTTGCCCAAAGTTTTTCTAGGCTTAGAGATAATCCATGTACTTAAATATAAGGAAAGAGGAAACTGTTATAAGAAGAAGAGTGGATGTGTTCCTCCATTTTTTCACATGTATACTATAGCACCGAGCTTAACGCAATAATTTTTCTCAGGGTCAGAGGAAGAATGGGTGCCACAGGGAAGGCTTCTCCTTAGGGAGGCAATTCAAAATCACTCAGGGAGTAAACTTCTCCTCAACATGCTTCCTTCACGGAAACTCCAACACTTCCCGTCTCCCCGGTCCCATTGTCAGTCGTTGTAGTGGGCCACCATGACTCATTCTGGAGACTGCCACACCATCAGGTGGGCTAAGGTGGCAACAGTTGATAACCACTGCCCCTAGGCATTAAAAAATAACAAAGCCTACTTTAGTACCTATTTTTAAAGGTACAGAGAAGCACATGGAAAAACTGGATTTAAATTTTTCATAAAAATAACAAAGTAAGAATAGAGTCACTCTATTCTTAATTTGTATTCCATGTAAGCATAAAATATATTTTAAAAATTCTTATCCACCTAAACTGTTTTCAGAACACAACATACATGACAAAGCTTCATAAAGAATAACTGAAATGGAAAAGTTTTCATCACAAAAAGAGACATAGCAGAGTGCAATATTAAAAATACAACCTCAGCTCTGTCACTTACAAGCTCTGTGACTCTGGGAAGTTCTTTTTCTTCTCCATGCCTCAGTCTTTTCTAATGTGAAATAGGGATGATAATAATGAGCCTTAATAGGAGTGTGGGAAAGATTAAAGGAGTTAGGATATGTAAAGCAGTTAGAATATGCTAGTTTCTTAGTAAGGTTTATGTAAACTTTTATTATTATGAATATACAAAGGACCATAGTACTTGACCCATAAAAGGCATTCAATGAACAGTTGTTCCCTTTCTACAGTTAAAACTTACTAACTGCGATCAATTTTTTTTTAAGATTTTATTTATTTATTTGACAGAGAGAGAGATCACAAGCAGGCAGAGAGGCAGGTGGGGGAGGGGGGAAGCAGGCTCCTCACTAAGCAGAGAGCCCGATGCAGGGCTCCATCCCAGGACCCTGAGATCATGACCTGAGCTGAAGGCAGAGGCTTTACCCCCTGAGCCACCCATGCGCCCCAGTCATGATCAATTTTAAGACACGGCAGCCCTTATAAAATAATAGGAAGTTTCTTACTATTTCAGATAAATTTTTTGTCTTTTGTCTCAGATAGGTCTTTTGAGATTTGGGGGATTTTATTTTGTTTTGTGTTCAAATTTTAAATCCTGAACTTATCTGTGAAGACTGTAAGCCCAGACCTGACTACCTAGTTCCTCAGTATAAGCACATGAAATTTCAACTTATTTGGCTACTAGGCAAAGAAAGCTTTAATTGCCTATATAACTTTTCAACCCCACCATAACCTCCAAATGATATTCAAAGTCCACAGAGACCTAGGCATTTGTGTTTTGAACTTTCAAGTTCCTGTTCTTTTGAAGTAGACATTTGAAAGTTGATGGAATTCTTAATTTGCATGAATACTAACTTGTTTTTAGCCTCACATTAATATTTATTCAGACCTCTATGATCTCTTAAAAAATTAAGTACCTTTTGATAAATTTCAGCAAGTAACTTCTTGTTCCATGTAATATCAACAATTTACAAATTAACTTTATTTATATGCATCCGTTCATTCTTGCCCCTTAAATTCATTCAACATATACTCTTCAGAAAGCATTTATTGAATTATTTTGTACAGATCACCATACAGGAAAAAAAGAATAGAGGAATGTAAGTGACAAATAATACATAAAAGAATGAAACATAATGGGAGCAAATATATGAGCCATTAATTCCTCTTAGGGTAATCAATAAAGGCTTTATCGTGGATGTTTAATGGAACTCCTGGAGAATACAGAGTTTAAAAATCTAAATTTCTCTTTTAATTTTTATGCTTTCATAATAGTATCACTAGCTTGCAAGAACTGCAATTGAAAACTAAAACACTGATAATCCAAAGTAGACGAAAATTTGTCCATGGTAAATCTTAAACATTTGTCAAACTTCTATGGAGAACATTTGACTTTAGAGCCCCAAAGCAAAATTTGGCCCTTAAAAGATGGAGCTCCTGAGAGTAACAAATGGTGGGACAAGGGTGCTGAAAGAGAGGGACATGTCCGCAGGTGGCTATAAAACTGAAGTCATGGAAGAGTCTCTGACATGGCTTCACTTATCACCTGAAGGAGTTACGAGATCCAAAAACAATGGGAAAGTTTATCATTGTCTTAATTCCAGTGGTATTTGAAAACTTAATGTAAAAGACACCATTTAATGCAGTCGTCCTTATGGAGCTTGGCGAAACAGCCCCATAAGAGAGATACCGGATTTATTTTCTTTGGCAGAGAGTTACAGTCTGAACTGCTTTCATCTGAAACTCTTTACCATCTTTGGAGGGAGAGCAGCTGAGATCATGGCCAACTTGTGCATTCTCCAAGGGACCCAAAAGGAAGCTGGAACAATCCTAAAAATATTGATATCCAGCAGGAAGTTTCAAGAGCCATTACAAGAAAGAAGGAAAGAAAGAAAGAGAGAGAGAGAGAGAGAGAAAGAAAGAAAGAAAGAAAGAAAGAAAGAAAGAAAGAAAGGAGGGAGGGAGGGAGGGAGGGAGGGAGGAAGGAAAGAAGGAAGGAGAAAAGAAAGAGATAAAGGGATAAAGTATATAAATATATACACTCTGATGTATTGGTATATTGATAAAAAGCCTTTGGATTACAACATTGGTTAATCTGAAAATGTCCAACAGACGGTATAAATGGAGGCCCATGAGAACCAATACCCTAACCAATACCAATTAGTTGCTTAAATTATGAATTCACAGCTAACCAAAATAGCCCTAAGATAATGTTTTCTTGGTGCCTAAATTTTACACAGGCAGAATTGAGTAATAAATTAAGAGAATCATAGAGATAATTAAACAAACAAAACCTGGCTAAAGAGTCTTGTAATTTGAAAATCCCATTTTTGTCTACCTATATTTACCTAGATATATTGATTTTTTTTGTTGTTCAATTTTCAATTTCAATTTGAATTAGGGTCCAATAGGAGGCCTAGAGCTATGAGATCCTAAGAGAGTCCAAGCTCTGGTGTCCAATGTGCATTCAGCTGTTTACTAACCATGGAACTCTGGTTGGTTTACTTGACCTCTCTGAGCCTCAGTGTTCTTGTCCATAAAACGGAGTAAACAACACCTAATTCTTGACTGCTGCTGAGGGGTAAAGCACACTGCAGTGCTTAATAAGTAAGAGCTATTATTATCACTGCATGCTCAAGTAGCTTTTTCAACTTCTTGATTTAAGTACTGCTCACAAAGAGTTGAAATTAATGTCTTTTTTTTTTTTTTTTTTTTTTTTTTTGGTCTGCGCTGCTTAACTGAGAAACAAAAGAACATGTTTCAGCTACTTTAATAACAAGCACCTAAAGTCCTTGGAAAGGCCTCTCAATTTTAGGCTTGAGAACTGGCACGAAAAAGGACATTTTTTTAAATAATAGAAATTACATGAAAAGCAATCCCCTTCATGCAGTCTCACAGGCTTTGCAGACACTAATGATCCTGGGAATTAACAAAGCTAGCACCTGCACTTTCTGCATTTCGATCCAGCCACCTTCCACCATGAGCCACAAAGGCTGGGAAGAAATGCATAAGGTCACAGTCAGACATACATGAATGCCTCTTAGACACGGTATTTCCTTCAGATGGGACATAAAAAAGTTAGAGTTTAGCATTCTACTCATTGGAGACATTGGAAGACTTCCACAGTTGAAGACTTTAAATAAACTTCTGTACAGATTTTTGATGAGAAAGCTAGGCAGAGCTCTTTCTGAACTGGTTTGAAGAAAGTCCCCTAAAAAACTGGGTTACTCCTAGTTGGCTCTTCCAATATTACTCCATCAATGTTACTCATATCTTTCTTGGACTTCTGGTGTTGCCCAAGACCCCATTCACAGTGTCCTCATTCCAGGCCTTAATGGTGGATGGCTGGGTGTACGTGGGTGTCCACTCTTTTGCGGTGACTTTCAACTCAAAAGAACAATAGGGCAGAGGGGAGCAGAGTAGGCTAGAATAATGCCACCTACTCTGCAGCCATTGTAAATATTGGCATGTGATGTGTTCTCACCAGTCTTGCAGAAACCATAGGTTGCCTTTAAAATTCTACATAATCAAGGCATTGTAGTAAGTTATAGGGTCATGCTGGTGAGCAAAAACTGACCAGTAGATCTGGTTCATGCACTCAGAGATCAGTGAACCATGCTTATCTACACAAGGCTAGAGCATACTCTGGGGTGTAATTGATACAATGCTTGGTTTTCATGATGCAATTCTTCACGATTGTGATGAATCAGGGAAAATGGGAAAATGACAACCTTCACTTCCTCCCCACTATGAATGTCAGGCCAAATTATTCAAAGTATTCATATTTCAATGGGAAAATATTTTTAAAATAGGACAATTTCTAATCACTGTGGAGTCTGATCTACATAATTAGACGACTCTTTATTTGGTTAAGGATAGTAGAATTTTCCATTCTACTATTAAAAAAGGAGCTTGAGCTCCAAAAAACTAACATTTATCAAAAGTCTTTAATAGTTGTTTGCATTCTCATCTCCAAAACCTCTCAGTAAACAAAATGAATAGAAAACAGAATTAGTGATTGCATTGGCTTTCTTCCCAGGGTGAGTACCCACGGCAAATGAGATTTTTATATTTCTAAACATCTGCATTTCATTCACATCTTCTCCCCGGTAGAGAATTTGAGACAGGATAAAAGAACAGTCCTTCATCTACAGAATAAGGGTGCCCTGGCTTGAATGGGCCAAATGTCTTGGAAAGTCCATCCACTGAGAGAAAAACCGTCAACCACACCTCACCCTGGTGCATAATCCTGGGTTTCCTCCTACTCAGCAGACTGTCCTGGGTAACTGCTTAAATTCTTTAGATTTGGTCACAAACAGTTGCTATTTTGACCATTTCCTCTTGTAGACCCACAAACTACAGAATAAAGGAATAGCTCCTTTCCTTTGATGGCCTTGCCCAAGGGCTGTTTTCGCACCCCATAAATCCCGTAATTGTATGGGATGCTTTGTCAGTGTGTGGGTTTTTCTGCTAAATCACAGGGAGAAGAAGAGCATGAGGAAACCCGAAAAATAAAGCATTATGGTGGCATTAGAAGATTTATAGTGGGAGCGAACAGCACTGGCAAAACCCCAGCAAGATCTTTATTCCTGGTAAGGAGAAGGCATGGCTAAGCATTAAGGAACTTGTGTGTTAGCCCGGAGTGAACGTTAGACATAGATGCAGTCCTTTTCTCTCCTACACACTGCTGGTGTCGGTGAGTATGATGGATTTTCAAAGTCAGCTTAGCTGTCAAGGATATCGACTGAGTCAGTTCATGTTCTTTTATATAGATGTCCTGTAAACGGGCTTATTACACGGCAGTGGGAGAAAGCAGGCATGGGAAACAGAGAACACTTAACCATTTGTGCATATGTTGTGTTTTCTTATGTGTGTGTGTGTGTGTGTGTGTGTGTGTGTGTGCGCGCGCGCGCGTGTGTTCCCCTGGAGGGTCTCTGTCAAATAAATGTGTATAAGAGCATTGTAGTGTTTGGCCTATTGTTTATAAACTCCATTTCTCATGTTTCAACAAGAAGTCAGTGTGGAGTTGAGAAGGATGGGGTTTACCATGCCCTACCATGCCAGCTCTTAGGGGATGTTGAAAGTGGGTTGAAAATCCAAATCGTGCCTTATTTTATTAAATTTATTGTAGTTTCTGAGTAAGAAACTTTGGTTACTGTGTTTATAAACGTTTCGAGAACAGGGAAGTGTAAAAAGACATGTAACACATTTCCAGTAATGGCATCAAACTTAAATGGTTTTTTTAGCAAGTTGAAACCAGTATAAAGCTTCAGCAATTAACAGATTAAGATCTATTGACAGACTCTTCACATCAGAAATTAAAAGGAAAATTACAGGTCTCTTAAAAGTTAAGGCCCCTCATAAAGCAATGGCAAGAATAACTGCACATCTTAACGGAAATTTTTTTTTTTCTGGCAAAATAAGCAGTACTAAATTATATGGAATGTATAATTCTTTTGAACTCTTTGAGCCTGGGAATCCTATAAAATAAAAGTTGCAGGTTTTTGGAAGTGATTACTAATACAAAAGAAATGTATTAGAAACAACTGACAATAAATGTCACTGGGGCTGGAACTTACCCAAGGCTTGGCCCATGGACTACCTCCTCTCTGTCCACATTCCTTCCCCAGGTGATCTCAAACATGCCCAGACCGAAGATCATGTATGTGCTAGTGAATCCCAAACTCAGTATTTTGCTTCTGAGATCGTACCTGAGATCCAAACTGGTGTCTTCCTTTGCCAACCTGACATCTCTAATGTCTAATTTATTATGCATTACAAAGTTAACTTGTCCAAAACAGAACTTTTGATTTTCAACCTCACAATGCACACATGCACACAAGCATGCACACACACACATTAAAATATTTTTAAAAAACTCTTTGTCTTCCCCAGCTCATTAAATAGTATCACCTTCCTCCCAGTTGCCTAGACCAAAACCTAGGAATTTCCCATAATTATTTTCTTTCTTTCATACCTAATCCTTCAGCAAGATCTCCCAGCCCTACCTCTACAATATATAACAAAGAGTTCCACTTGTCTTCCTTTCCACTGCCACTGCCTATTCCAAAACATTATTATCTTTCCTTGGCTCCTTAGAAGTTCTCCTGCTTCTATTCTTGTACTCAGTACAATGAGAAGAAATTTCGACAGTATTCTAGAAGAATAAGGAATCAGTTCGGGGTGCATGCACGGAGGTATAGAAATTTAATAATAATTAATAGAATTAGCAGAATCAGAGGATCCCACCATGTCCCACAACAATTGAAAAGTTTCAAGGAGAAGATGAGCTATTGGTAATTCAAACAATGGTAACAAAGTAGAACAATTTCACTAAAGTAGGAGGAGTACATCAAATTAAGACAGTCACAGAAATGAAGACATCTCCCTAACTCTGATCCAATGTATCATAAGGCTGTTGATTCACCAGCAGGCCTTGCAGACCCCATTTGAACACTGCATGTCTATGCATTCATTGATATAGTCAAATTGTCAATCAATAAACACTGGGCAAGTCTACCCCCAAGCACTATGGTCTATCCTAGTAGGACAGAGATGAAAAATGGGTGAGTACCCTCTTGAAGAATGCAGCCTGGAAGACAGAAGTGCAAAGGATTACAGTTCCATGTGACAAGTGCCCTAATAATGGCGAGAACATGAATTAGTAGTAGAAACATCCAAGAAGACTTATTGAGGAAGTGACCTTCGTTGTGGGACATGAAGGTTGAATGGGGGTTTCCTACCTGGCCAAGGAGGAGAGGAATTTTGCAAGCAGAGGGAAGATGTGAATAAGTAAAACGAGTGTCTTGCAGGATTGGTAATGACTTAAGTGGTCAAAAAAGAAGTGTTTTTGTTTTTTTGTTTGTTTGTTTGTTTATTAAAGATTTTATTTATTTATTTGATAGAGAGAGAGATCACAAGTAGGCAGAGAGGCAGGCAGAGAGAGAGGGGGAAGCAGGCTCCCTTGCTGAGCAGAGAGCCCGATGTAGGGCTCGATCCCAGTACCCCGAGACCATGACCTGAGCCGAAGGCAGAGGCTTTAACCCACTGAGCCACCCAGGCACCCCAAAAGAGAAGTTTTTTTAAACTTTGGTTTTTTTGGGGGGGTGTGTGTGTGTTTAGTGGTAAGGGTACTTTCTGTTTTGGGTTCCAGGGAACAAAGTCAATCTCTTTTTGAGTGCTTTGGAAATTTCTGAGCCTTTCAGCTCAGAAGCATTACAATTTAATAATAGCTCCATAGCCAATCGTATAATGCATATCAGTTGTACCCACCATGTACAAGGCATAGGGTGTACGAAGATACATGATATATAGTCACTGACCTCAATCAAGTCACAATTTAAATAAGCCATCCAGAACAGCAAGACAAATTAGAAAAAAAAACACCCTTTTCCATCGGAAGAAAAAATATTACCAAGTTTTACAGGAAACTGGCTACTTTGTTGGAGTTTTTTTTAAGATTTTATTTGTTTGTTTGTTTGTTTATTAGTGCAGGAAGAGGAGAGAGGAGCAGAGGGACAGAATCTCCTGCGGACTCTACTCTCTCTGAGTGCCTAGCCCGACACAGGGTTTAATCTCGTGAAGGACAATCCCATGACCCTGAGATCACGACCTGAGCCCAAATCAAAAGTCAGATGCTCAAGGGACTGATCCCTGCAGGCGCTTCTGGCTACTTTGTTATTTAAAAATGTATATTATTGTCAGCTGGTAAGAAAGCACTGATGGATGTTCATGTTTTTGCCCCAGGAAAGAAAGATAAGTATTATGCTTTTACAACGGATAAGGGAACAGGACCTCAATTTTGTAGCTCCAACCTGCTGCTTGATCTCTCACATTACAGGGGAAGACCCCACCTATTCAGACGGGAAGAGCTGTAGGGAGCACCTTGGAAGTGTGGGTTCAGGGTGATAGAGCCCTGCAGCCCATAAACCACCTTTTCCTCCAGTTTTGCACAGCAGAAGCAAACAAGCAGGTCCTCAAAAGTCCACGTGGCCTTGGAAAATGCGCTTATCATTACAGATCAGCTCGGACTAACAGTGTTTACTGGTCTCTTACTATTCTGGGGGATTATTCTAAGCAGTGGACTGATTTATTCATTCTCATAACAACATACAGGGTAAGTCCTAATATTTTATCTCATAATAAACATAAGGAAATTGATGGGGAAGCTACTTGACCTGCCCACAGTTATTTCCTTGGGTTAGTTTTCTGTGGCTGCTGTAACAAATTACTGCAAATTTGGAGGCTTAAAACAACATAAATTAATTCTGTCACAGCACAACTCCAGAGGGTGTCAGCTGGGCTATGCCCCCTCCAAAGCCTCTGTGGAGGAATCCTGCCTTGCCTCTGGCAGTTTATGGTGGCTCTGGGATTTTCATGGCTTGCGGCCCCATCATTCCAGCCTCTGCCTCTGCCTTCATAATGCCTTCTCCTTGGTCCGTGTCTTCTCTTCCAAGGACACTTGTCACTAGATTTAGGTCAAGGGATCTCATCTCGAGATCTTTAACTTAATGATATCTTCAAAGACTTTTTTCTAAAGAAGGTGACATTCACATGGTTGGGGTATTAGGATACTGACATATCATTCTGGAGGCCATCATTTAACCCATGCAAACTGCTTTTAAGGGGCTCCTGGGTGGTGTGATGGTTAGGCATCTGATTCTTTGTTTCAGCTCAGGTCATGAGCTCAGGATCATGAGATCAAGGCTCAGGTTGGGCTTCGCGCTCAGCATGGAGTCTGCTTAGAGTTTTTTTCTCCCTCTCCCTCTGTCCCTCCTCATGTACGGGCATGCTCTCCTTCTCTCAAATAAATAAATAAGTAAATCTTAAAGGAAAGAGCAGATGTGAGCTGAAATTCAAAGTCTAGCAGCCTGGTTCTAGGATATTTGCTCTCTAAACCACCCTAGTATACTGCTTCTCAAGGACCAAGAAAGGGGTGGAAGGTGGGAATCAAGACAACTTTCGTGAATGTTCTGAATTTCTTAAGATGCTTCAAACCTTCACTCGACCAATGGGGAAGAATATTCCAATAATGACTGATACTCAATTTCTTGCCAGGCTAAGAGGAGGGGGCTTGGGACAAATCAAATTTCAATTATTGAAAGATAAGATGACATATCTTTCACCCCATATTGTGGAGTTAAATTCATACCCACAATTTCAGAGGACTAACACATAAGGCTAAGTCATTTTTTCCCCCTTTCCCAGGGAAACGAAATGAATGTTTAAAGATCAAAATTCACACTGTGTTTCCCAGGCAGTCCAAGTAGCTAAATGATTTGCCAATTTCAGTAAAAGAGCTTCTCTAAGATGATGGAAAAAATGGTGCCTTTCAAGCTGGGAAGAATTCCCAATCTCCTGAGGAACATGGAGGTTTAAATTAATTAACTACAAGACCTCTAGTTTGGGAGTTGAGGTCCCTAGTTTTCTAGGCACTTGGCTACAAGACTCAGGATAATGTTCTTGGCTTTGGGGCTTCAGGTTCTTCAACTGTAAGGTAAGATGGTTAGAATCTTCTAAGAGTTTATAATATGTTCAAACATTTTTACTCCGAAGGGTTTTTATTGCCTGCCAATTTCGCTAAGCAATAACATCTTGAAGAAAAACCGTTACATTTGAATTTTCACTTGTCCATACAATTATATCATATTCTACTTCATCTTGAGGAACAAACTTCAAAAGAAATTTTCTTTAGAAATTCTTTGCAATTTGAAACTGATTTTGGTTACATCGCTTTTACTCCATATTGAAAATTTACCAAAGAATTTCCTTGTAAATTAGTGATGTTAATATCTTCTGAGAAACTTAAGCCTAATCCAGCTCCTAAAAATCACAGAATAATTGGTAATGGAAACAATTCATACCAATAAACGGTCTCAGGAATAAGAACTCCCACTTCCAGGAAACCATAGGTGATTTGTTTAAAAGTTACTGAAGTATTCGCATAAGAAATTGCAGAGGATTTCTGAAATTTTAATGCATTTAAATCCTTTCATTTTTGTCCAAGTCACTACAAATATCTTGAGGAGAGAGTACACCTTGAATGGACCAGTATGTGTATTAAATTCTCATATTTGCATCTACAAATAGTGATTTTTCTGAAGCCTGGTCACTGGCTTTAGGAAATGATTCCTGTTCCTTCCCAGCACTTACTGGAAAGAAATGTTTAAGGGAATGATCATGTTTCAATCTACAAACACCACCACAGTGTAGGCACTCATAATATAGGGATGCGGTAAAAATGGCCATTAAGTAGAATATACAAAACACATTTAATCTGCAGGTAACATACTGAGACTAAAACTCCCCCTTCCCCATTTTCTCTGGATGCACTCAGAACTTCAAAACTCAGCCTGCGAGAAATGAGAAAGAATAGGTCAGCAACAACAGGGATTATCTTGCATCCTAGGAATGACTTCTGAGCAAGTGCCTTCATTACTAGTGTGAGGACTATAGTTATGGTTATAGTATAACTATAGTTATGGTTCCCGGATTCAACCAACTCAGTGTGCAAACACTCAAGGGTCCCAGCAATAAATAAAATTAACTGGAAAAAATAACTTTTTATTTCCCAGGAATCAATTTCCCTACTTATCTCGCAGGCAACATTTATAACTTCACCACCGTCTTTTATTATTTTAATCTACTTGTTTTTCCAATGTCCCACCTTCACCATTCAGTGCACCCTCCTCACATGAACTTCTTGTAAACCCCTCCCCCTTCCCCACCACCTCCTCCAGAGGAAAGAAGTGAGCTTTTAACAATCTGTTCACTTCTTACCACTTGTGCTGTCCAACTCTATCATTCCCACTCATGACTGGAAGAAGGAAAAAAATGTTATAACCCATGGATTGGATCTGTAGTAAAATCCCCGTAGACTGATGCTTTTTTTTTCCTTTACTATATTTATCTATATACTTTCCTTTTCTATAGTCCTTAGAGCATAAATCCCCTGGGAATGAATTTCCTTTTTTTTATATCTAAAGCAAAATCGCAAGAATAGGGAGTTCGAAATTCTGTCACGACTCATAGCCTGGTATAGCTACACATAGAAATATAATTCTCTGCCTTCGAGAACTTAAAAATCTCACTCAGAGAGCTAACAAACCTCCTTACAAAGTCGATGTGCAGCAGTGTGTGTGCTACAGAAAGTGGTTAGAGAAGGCTTTGTCTAGGCTCGAAGTGACCCCTGGAAGAGTGAGACTCAGATCTGCACTGTGTCTCGTCATGGGACGGGACAGTAGCAGAAGTTAGTGGGAACAACATGGACGGTCACCCAGTCTGAAATTTAAATCTACCCTCTGCCACTCTCTGCACTTGGCAAGGTACCATAAAACTTGGAGCTGCTGTTTGTTCATCCATCAAGTGGGGATTGCTGTATCAACACCATCGTTTTAAAACCCAGGTAATGCTCTTCACTCCTGGTATTACTCGATCTTCCTGTGACTTTTGATATTGTTAGACAATATCAAAACACTCCTGTTTGGAGTGTTCCTTCCCATTGGCTTTTGAGATACCACTGAGTTCTTAATTTCTTCTCGATTCTAAGATGGTGTCTTCTCTTGCCATTAAAGATCAGGGTTCACCAAAATTCTCTCTTTAGCTCTTTTCTCATTCCCAGAGTAATTCATTCTTACCCATGGATTTAAATAATATCTCTATAGTTATGGTTCCCAGATTCTGAGCTCTGACTTAATCCTATCTCCTCCATTCCACGATTTTCTTACAGTTTTATTGAGAAATAATTGATATATATCACTGTTTAAGTTTAAGGAGTACAGCCTGATGGTTTAATTTGCATGTATTGATAATCACAATAGATTCAGCCTCCTCTTATAGATACAATAAAAAGAAAAAAAGGAACACATTTCCTTGTGATGAAAGTTCTTAGGATTTACTGTTTTTAAAAAAAAAAAAAAAATATATATATATATATATATATACATATACATATATATTTGTGATCTCTCTCTCTGTCAAATAAATAAATAAAATCTTACCAAGAGTTGGACTCTTAACCAACTGAGCCACTCAGGTGCCCCCAGGATTTACGCTCTTAACAACTTTTCTATATATCCTATAGCAGTATTAGCTGTAGTCCTTACATCCTACATTATATCCTTAGTGCCTATTTATCTAACTGGAAGTTTACACCTTTTGACCACCTTCCTCCCACCCCACTCCCTCACCCTCTGCCTCTGGTCTTTTATTTATTTTTTTTAAAGATTTTATTTATTTATTTGACAGAGAGAGAGAGAGAGAGAGAGAGAGATCACAAGTAGGCAGAGAGGCAGGCAGAGAGAGAGGGGAAGCAGGCTCCCTGCTGAGCAGAGAACCTGATGCGGGGCTCGATCCCAGGACCCTGAGATCATGACCTGAGCTGAAGGCAGAGGCTTTAACTCACTGAGCCACCTAGTTGCCCCTCTGCCTCTGGTAACCATGAGTCTGATCTCTTTTTCTGGGTCTGTTTTGTTTTTTTCAGATTCCACGTACCTCATATAAGTGGTCATTATAACAGGTATGAGATGATATTGTGGTTTCAATTTGCATTTCCCTAATGACTAGTGATGTTGTCCATCTTTTCATGACTTTTTGGCCCATCTATCTTCTTTTTTTTTTTTTTAAGATTTTTTTTTTATTTGACAGACAGAAACACAGCGAGAGAGGGAACACAAGCAGAGGGAATGGTAGCGGGAGAAGCAGGCTTCCTGCTGAGCAGGGAGCCCGATGCGGGGCTCAATCCCAGGACCCTAGGATCATGACCTGAGCTGAAGGCAGAGGCTTAACGACTGAGCCACCCAGGCACCCCGTGGTCCATCTATCTTCTTTAGAAAAATGTCTATTCAGGTCCTTTGCCCATTTTTTAATTGAGTTATTTGGGTTTTGGGGGGGTTTATTTTTAAGGTTAGGAGTTCTTAATACATTTTAGATGTTAACAAGCTCTTATTAAAGATATGGTTTGTAAATATTTTTCCCATTCCATAGATTTTCTTTTCACTTCATTAATGTTTTTGTTTGTTTGTTTGGTTTTGATTTTGGGTTTAGTTTAGTTTTGTTTTGTTTTGTTTTTCTCTGCAAAACCTTTTTAGTTTGATGTAGTCCCGTTTGTTTATTTTTGTTGTTGTTGTTTGTTTTTTAGATATCATATCCAAAAAATCATCACCGCGACTCATGTCAAGGAGCTTTGTTTCTGTTTTCTTTTTGGGTTTCATGGTTTCAGGTCTTAATTTAACTCTTTAATACATTTTGAGTTAGCTTTTGTGAGTGGTTTAAGATATGGAACCACTTTCCTTCTTTTACATGTTAATATGCAATTATCCCAGCAGCATTTATGGAAAAGATTGTCTTTTGTCTATTGAGTATTCTTGGATCCTTTATCAAATACTAGTTGACTGTACATGCTTGGTTTTATTTCTGGTCTTTTAATTCTGTTTCAATGGCCTATATGTTTTGTTTTGTTTTTTAATGCCAGTAACATACCATGTTGATGACTATAGCTTTAGAGTATAGCTTAAATCAGGAAGTATGAGGCCTTCCTGTTATGTTCTTCTATCTCTATATTTCTAATTGGAGTCATATGGTTTTATGTAAATTTTAGGAGTGTTTTTCCTACCTCTATAAAAGATGTCATTGGAATCTTGATAGGAATTCCATTAAATCTATAATGGCTTTGGTACTAATGACACTTTAACATTATTAATTATTCTAATCCACAAACAAAGGATACCTTTCCAATTATTTGGAAATGGAAATCTTCTTCAATTTCTTTCATCAATATCTCCTAGTTTTCAGAGTAGTGATCTTTCATGCCCTTAATTAAATTTATTCCTAAGTATTTTGTTGTTTTTGATGCTATTGTAAATTGATTCAATTTCTTTATTTCTTTTTCAGAAAATTCGTTTGTAGTGTATAGCAACGCTACTGATATTGTATGTTAACTTTGTATCCTGCAACTTTAGTGAATTCATTGGTTAGATCTTACAGTTTTTTGAGTCTTTAGGATTTTCTATACATAAAATGATGTCATCTGCAAATAAAGACAATTTTACTTCTTACTTCTCAATTCTGACGCCTTTTGTTTCATTTTCTTTCCTGATTGCTCTAGTTAGGATTTCTAGTTCTGTGTTGAATAGGAGTGATGAGAGTGGACACTCTTGTCTTGTTCTTGATGCTAATACTGCATGTCCCTAGGCCCCCACTATAAATCACATTGTTACCATAAACTATCATGCATGACCCGAGGCTTCAGCTAAACAAAGACACTCTTAATGGGCAAAAGCCTTAGAAGTTATCTTTCAGAAGCTGGACAAGAGCTGACCTTTTCTTTGAAATATGCAGGGTTCAGGCAAGTCAGATCTGCTGAGTTAATCCTTTACTACACACTACTCCAGGCAAAAACTTACTGATTATAGCAAACTCCTCTCTGTCTTTAGCACACATATCCAATTAGTATCTAAGTTCTCCTTATTCTACCTCTGTGTATCCATACATTCATCATCATCCCCAGCACTTCCTTCCCCCATTCCAAATTAACCTGTTACCAAAACTTATTCATTTTTTTATGTAAAGATCACCTAATGTAATCTTTTCTTCTTTCCCACTTCTACTGTCTCAGTTTTTAATGTCGTCATATTTTATATTACCTCTCCTCTGCATCTTGCCAATCATCTTCCATATTGCCTTCAGAATAATTTTTATAAAGTAGAAATTTAGCTATGTCATTTTGCTACTTAAAGTCTGTGAAGTGAGTATTACTATCTCTAATGTATTCACATTTCTTAGCACAGCCCTGAATAATATGGCTGCCAATTATCTCTTTAGCCTTGTTACTCCAAACCAACCAAACCAACAAAATGTGTTTCAAACCAACCAAAATGCTTCTGTGTCTCCACAACTTTGCATATCCAGTTTCCTTTCTCTGAATTTGTTGTTCCTTCCACAATCTACTCAAGATCTAGTCAACAATTTTTCAAGCTAAATTCCACTCCTGCATATGAATCAACTCAGGCTCCAGTTGCTTTAGGATGACTTACCTACTTTTAAAACTAGGTCGGGTATCCCTCCTCTGTAATTTGGAATGAGTCTGTGCATGCCTCAGTCATTTCATATTTTACCTTATTCAGGTCATTCATGTCCTTCTCCATCTCCCTCGCTGGACTGAGAAACCCTCACTGGGCATAACTTTCAAGTTTCAAGTGTTTCAAGTAGGCATCCCCCAAACCCAATGGATAGCAGTCACAATGCCTGAAAAAGACATATTTCTGAAGACTTGGCATAACTCAAATTTGTCATAGGAACAAACTTAATCTTAACAAAGGATGGCATGTATTTTTGTTTCCAGACAGCATGTCAGTAGCAAAAACACATTTTGCCAACCCCTTAACTTTTGTAGATATACAATATTTTGAATAATTTTTAATTTGGGAAGATTTATACCATTTCAATTCACATAAAATGAAAATTTAATATGCATGTCATATCATTTCAAATCTATAAAATTTAACTTCACAATAAATGCAGTGTCCAGTACCTCATTCATAGTAATGTTTAAAGCTTATTTCCTCCCAAACCAATCCTCCTCCTATCATTATATTTTGTTTACTTACTTAATCATTTTCTTATTCATCACTGTAGTCATCACCAGTGTTATTTTCTGAGATCTCAAGAAAATAAAAGATATATCTTTTCTCTCCTCTCTTCCAGGCTATTACAGTTTTTCAAAAAAAACCCAAAAAATAAAAATATGAATATAGAAATGCAAACAAAAACATTCTGTATTTCATGTTTTTAAGATACAGGTTATTTTTCTCTTATTTATTCTGTGTGGCTTAGTTTAGAATAATCAGCAGAGACCATGCTTTTAAATTCCGTAATGAACCTCATATATCTGATACGAGATAGCATATAAAATATAATCTGTTACTGAGATCACATGATTAATTGATCTAATCCAGATAAAGCCATGTCTAGAAAGAGCATTTAAAGAGACTTTGGATTCCTGCTACTATTTGCATTATTTTTATTAGTTGTTGGGTCTAGAGTTGTTGCAATGTATTGTAGAGACATTAGTAGTTTAAAAAATAATAACAGGGGCACCTGAGTGGCTCAGTTGGTTAAGTGTCTGACTTCAGCTCAGGTCATGATCTCCGTGCTCAGTGGGGAGTCAGCTTGTCCATTTCTCTACACTCTTTCCCCAACTCATGCTTTCCCTCTCTCTCTCTCACTCTCTCAAATGAATAAATAAAATCTTTTAAAAAAATAACAAATTTTTATCAAGACTTTAAAGATGTATAGATCTTTCCAGCCCAAGCATGAAAATTTTCATTTGCATTATAGCCTCGTAAAGAAAAAACACAAAGGATTCTGTTTTAGGTTTATTGGCTGTCTGGCAGAACAGCAGTATAAAAATTGGAACAAACCAAAAAGGTTATTTTTTTACTCTTTTAGCATATAGATTAGTATTAATTACCATGTAATGAGCTGAAAATTCCTGCCAAAAAGCTGAGGTTTGTGGTTCCATTAATGAGTATTTTCTTTCCACTGGGTGAAGTAAAAATTTTAAAGTGTTGGGGATTTGCACTTGGAAAACATCTCTAAGCTATTTATACAAGCAAGTCAATAGGAAAAGCAAATTTTCCATTTATAGCCTTTGTAGTGCATTCATGGATCTGACGTTTTTGGCAGTGCGTTGCTTTTAATGGTAGCTCCGAATTGTGGCCTTGGGCAGACTTCGATGTAGCGGGAGTGAGACCAGCATTCTCCACCATTCAGCTTTGGACTGGATGTGGCTGAATCTATGTTAAGAGTTTCCATTTACTTTCCAAACTGGGAGAAACCACATAAGTATGCTTTCTTACTCCAAAATGGATTCAGCCTACAACAGGTACCCCAACCATTGACGAACACTTGTAACAAGATGCACCAAGACACAGTTTCTGGGTTTGTCCCAGTTAAAGTATTTGGGGGCAGTTTGCCACCATTCCCATCTCTAAGAATATTTTTGGAGGAAGAGGAGTCTATACATAAACAGACATCATCAAAACTGAACGATTCTGGTGGCTATGAAAATGCACCTTGACCGGTTCTTCTGTGGAAGGTATGACGCAAATGCCTAGTTTCTGTGCTCTGAATCCACCACTGCACTCACTGCTCCAAGCCAAATACTGGGATCCACCATAGGCCCATGCTTGGGAGGGATACTTGGGAAAGCCTGTATCTGAGGGAAGGAGGGCTTCCAAGATGGACAGCTTCAGTCTGGCCAAAACATTTGTAGAACTGCCTTGCTTAGTGAATGCTTTCTAGGGCCTCTTCCCTCTCCCGCATTTTTTTATTCACAGACCTTGACTTACCACCATAAATTTCTTAAATATCTAATCCTGTTTGCTTTTATAAGGACTCGGATTCATGCAGCTATTGTCTTCAGTCAGGATTATATTATCTTGACTTTTTTAGAAAACCCAAAATGATACTGTCTCAGTGATCATCAGATCAATTTCTCTCAAGTCCAGGGGTATAAAGCTTAGTACTGAGGTAACCAAGGAGTCACCTAGACTTTTGCTCCAGCATCTGAATTCTGACTTTCATCCTCAAGGTCACTTCATGGTACAAAATGGCTGCTGGAGCTCCAGTTATCATGCTTGCTTCAGGCAGCAGGAAAAAGTAATGACAGAAGGACCAACATGGTATTCCTTTCAATGTTCTAGCTCCCTCTAAGAGCCTTCTTAGAAATTCCACACAACTTCCCTCTTTGTTTCATTGTTTCAAGCATAATCACATAAATCACATCAACCTAGCAGCAGGGAGGACTACAAAAACTAAAATGCTATGAACATTGACATCCAGATTAACATTGGATGTTCTATTTCTAAAGACAAATGAAAGAATGGATATTTGTGGCAACTCTCTGTCTCTTCTACCCTTCTTTTCTCTCCATTTTATGCAGACATTGAAAAACATGATGTTTGGATTTCCAAGAGAAATCTAAGAGGAGTCCGGCCATGAGCCTTATCCATCTTTGTCCAGGGTGGTAAGAGCATGACTCTAGGCTCCCTTTCTTCTTGAGTTCTTCATGGACCTAGACTCAGGACATAAATGAAAAGTCTTTAATCATCCTAACCAGACACAAGTACACATTCTACCTATGTTCAAAATTGCAGTGTAGCAGTTAAAAACAAATGGATATCAGGAAGAATTAAAACCAGATCCCAGCTCTTTTGTTCACTAACGGTGTCAACTAACAGTCAGACAACTAAGCCTTCCTGCTACTAAATGCTCAATAAATGTTAGTAAATGCTCAATAAATGTTAGTTAGCTGTTGGCTTGATATTTTTGCATGAAGGACTAAATGCTTTAAAAATGGGGTGGGGGATAAAAGAAGTACCCTAATATCTCTTTAGTTTTAACTTAATTCATCTTAATCTCTATATCCTAAAACATCAAACTTCTTTTAAAAAATTTTCAAGTTACAGGTATCTTTATCAAAACCTCTATTTTAAATATTTCCAGTTTTTTTTCTTTTTTCTAGATCTGTTCTACCACTCTGTGTGTGTGTGTGTGTGTGTTTCTATGAGTTTTTTTTTTTTCTATCTTTTTGTTTTTTCCCTCTAACATTCTCCCTGATTTCTAGGATGTTCACCAGGTCCCATTGCCTACATCTTGGGTTCCAAATGGCACCTCACACTGGGTGCCCTAATGTGGTAGCCCACACTCACCCAGGCTCCAGGCCTTCCTGCAATCTACAGAGTTAGAATATCTCAGCAAATGGTGTTTGGTAAGCATGTAGTCCCTGCATACTTTTAATCGTTTCAACACTCTAAGACTGGAATGCATATTTTCAGCCAATTAATTCAGATGAAGTAAACACATAACAGTGCTTAGCTAATATGAACTTAATAGTAGATAAGTTAATGAAGAGATTAGAAAATCTCTGCATCTAAGCAGCAAAAGCTTCTTACAAAATCACATAAGATAATCTTAGTAATCTCTAGGCTTGTAGATGGAATGTTTACCACATTGTATCCTCTAATGCCATATGATTGTTCAAAATACTATGTTCATTTAGATGAACATTTAGATAATCATTTAGATTCTTGCTCTATGGCTAAAACATTTTTTAAATTTTTTGTCTATAAGTACATTCTTTATTTTACTCTACTGCTAAACCCTGCAGACAATCTCTTGCCTGCACATGACTTCATCAATTTAAAAGGTTTTCCTTTTTAGTCTTTTTCCCTCATAAGGAAATTATAGCAGAAGTAAATAATACAGTATTATCACTTTTCCACACCTATGAAGTTGAAATACTTTCTCATCCAGAGCTGTCTCTCTAGAACCCTAATATTTCTTATCTTTGTGGCCTATGACAAATTGCTTGACTCAGTCACCTCATTTGTCAAGAAGAGTTCATAATGTCTACCTCCTAGGATTGTGGGGAAGATCAGAGACAAAGTATTTGAAGCAATAAGCCCAGGACCTCCTATTTAAGGGGCAATCGATAAAAGGGGGCAACAGTGCTAATGATGACAACTGATAATGGTAATGATGATTATAAGGAGATTGCGGAAATGAAGAAGAAGGGAATGGGGAAGAACCATTCCCCATAATAATAATAAATAATAGTATTATTTTTCTACTATTGTACCAAATTGCCACAAAGTTGGTGGCCAGAAGTTTGCGGGCTTGGTTGGTACCTTTGCTTCATGTTTCACGGCGTTAAAAGGTGCTAGCAGCGCTATGTTTTTTCTGGAGACTTGCAGGAGAATCTGTTTTCTTGCCTTTACAAACTTCTAGAGACTCCCTGTATACCTTAGCTCATGGCTTTCTCCCTTCATCTTCAAAGCCAGCAATGGTACCCTTATGGAGCTTCAAATGTCTCTTATTCTCAAATTCTCTCTTCTTCTAGCTCATCTCTCTGACTTACTATTCTGCCCTCCTCTTACACTTTTAAAAGCCCGTGTGGTAACATTAGGTCCACTCAACAAACTCTGTATCTTAAAGTCTATAACTTCAATTCCATCTGCAAAGATCCTTTGGCCTTCTAAGGTAACAATTGCAGATTCTAAGGATTAGAGTATGGACATCTTCAGGTGGCATTATCCTGCCTACATACGGGGAAAGTAAAATGTTAACCATAATAGGAATATTTAATAAATTCAGACACCCCAGATTTAAGGATATAGACTTTCTTGATGTTTACAGGGAAATAAAACTTACCTGATAAAGTCAACTTGGTGTAGTGGAAAGAGCACTGAGCTTGATTCCGTTTCTATAATCCTGCGTCAGTCATTAAACAGTTTTAGATTTCTGGTTACTCATTTATCAAACAAAAAAGTCAGTTTAATGATATAGACATTGTTTCCAGTTATAAAATTCTATCATTCAGTTAGAATAAATTTAACAGCCAAACAATAGTCTCCTGAATCTTTTTTTTTTTTTTTTTTTTTTAGTCTCCTGAATCTTGTCATTCAACACATGACAGTCTCATCACAACTAAAGAGGGATGTAGGATTGCACCTTGTGGCCCATGGCTCATGTAGAGAATTATCGTAAGGATGAAGCCCAGGTTTATTTTTTTAAGGGATTAGAATCCCATTGGAAGACAAGCATGTGTTTTTAGTTTCTTAGCTTCGAATTCCCCTGCTGCAATCCATCCTCCCTTTGAAAGAGCAGGAAAACCATGGTATATATATATATATATATATATATATATATATATATATATATATATATATAGAGCTAAGCCTGAGGAGACAAAAGCCATGGTATGCACAGATCCACTACTTCTAGATACAGGAAAGCATTAAAATCTGTAAAAACATAAATACAATTCCTCTTAGGGAATTCTTGAGAATAAAAGTGTCTCTTGTCATGTCTCACTGGTGAGGCTGAGAAGCTGGCCAGTCCCATGCTCCTTCCTCTTGGCCTCTCGCCAGTATGGGGGACCTCATCCGGGGCCCCAACTAAGGCCTTCTCACCTCCAACCAAGTGGCCACTAGCAGTGTTGTCCAGATGAAGGACGATCGAGACAAGATGCATAAGAGGAATGAAGAAATCTTACTCCCACGTGTTAGAGAGGCTGGGGACATAGTACAGTTTGCAGAATATATTCAGCAAAATGAGCCACTTTATAAGATGCAAAATCATTATAAATGGTCTCCCGTAGCAGCAGTTAATTTCACAAGCTAAGACGTGACTGAATCTCTTCGAAGACGGATCCCATATCATGTCAACCTCCTCCTGGCTAGCTATGATGAGCATAAGGGTCCTGTCTTTTACATGGACTGCCTCGAAGTATTGGCCAAGACCCCTTTTACAGCCTGCGCATGACTATGATGCCTTCCTGACTCTCAGTATTCTGGGTCGATACTACAGACCAACTATCCCTTGTAAGAAGGCAGTGGAACTTCTTGGGAAATATCTAGAGGAGCTCCAGAAATGTTTCATCCTGAATCTACCAACCTTCAGTGTCCCACCCACTTGCCAGGGAACTTGTTTTAATGGGCTCCTTTCTTTTTCTATTCTTTGGACACTCGTCCTTGCCAGATGATTAATTCACAATAAAGCTGACTCTGGATAAATTGGGAGAAAAAAATGTCCCACGTGGGGGATGGGTTTTTAGATTTTATACATTCAGTAATTTGCCATTTTTCTTTTAGTAACTTTTCCAAAATTAATGTTTTCTGTAGATAGATTTTTGAGTAGGGTTTTGCGACAACAAATGCAGTACAAAGATGTTGGTTTATTAATAACAATGCAACTGTTATTTGCAATCAGCTGGGTAATTCTGAGTAGTCTTTTTAAAATAAAAATATTTATCTTAAAATAAGAATATCTATCATCAACTAACTGACTTCTTCTCATTTATGTGCATTTTGTTATCATGAGAATGTAAGCCATCTATAAGAAATAGATTCTCACCATTGTAATTTGACCTTTATTCAAGTGTTCACCACCATTCACTGAACATTTTATTTATACTCTGCCCTGGGCTACACACTGGAAATACACAGATGAGTAGTACATAGATTTTTATTTCAAGAATCTTCAGAGTCAAGTAAAATCCTAAAGATGAATAAAAATAAATAAGTAATGTAAGAGGTAGCTGCGATCATAATAACTTCTACACAATGCTGAGATGGTTCATGAAGAGAGCCAAGGAAATAGAGGTTGTGAGGAAATTTTCAAAAAAGCAGTCATAAATAAGCAGGCTTTTATTTTGCCAGGTAGATGGAATAGGAAAGAGTATTTCACACAAAATTAACACTATGCACACAAAGCAGAGAAAGAACATGTATGTGTTTAAACATACCTTCTTTGTAAAATACCAATGTACATTCATTTATATCTTTACTTTTTTTTTTCTTTACTTTTTTTTTTGACATTCACAAGAAGTTATGTTCCAGTATAGGCAAGTTGCTAGAATTTCAAGTTTCTTCTACTGGTTATAATTCCATAAAGAGAGAACTAAAGTTTGAAAAATGATAAATTATGGGGCAGAGGAAGAGAGATTTTACATTAAAACTTTAGGATATATAAAAGAAAATAAGAAAAAGTCTTGCACTTTAGTCCAATGGCTTATGTGGGGTTAGAAGATAGCTGTTTAAGCAAGCTAACAGAGGCAAAGCCCAGGGAGATTAGAAGTGATACAAGCAATGAAAGATGGGACATGGGGTGAGATATACGAACACTCCAGAATCACAAATCTGAAAACTATTAAACATTTATATAGAGAACTAGACTCAGGGGGAAAAAGAAAGAATATGTCTTAATATGTGTATTGTTTTCAAAAGAAAAATTTATAAACATCTCATTAAAGCTGTTAAGGAAAGAATTTTAAAATCTCTAATGAATAAACGATGTTAAGTGGAGCAGTAACCATGATTAATAATTTAAGTTTCATCATCAATACTACTTTTATTCAGCCTTTGTCTCTACAGCAATAAATAGTATTAGAAAAGAGAGCTTATATACTATTTTTGTTTATTTTACATTATTTTTTGTGATGGATGCTGCGAACTTGTTCTTTGCTTATGTGGATGAGCAAAAACCCACCTCTGAGCAGATTTTCTGTATTTCTTCCCCAACTCTCGAAAGTTCCCTCTTGGTTATGATGATTTGAATAGAGTATATCAGGATCATTTGTGGCTTAGTGGAGACCACGTCTTCTAATACCTTTGAATTTATAGGCTCGATAATGGAGGAAAAGAATTAGGCAAATCTTAATAACACTCAAAGAACATTCCAGAAGAAAAAGATTAAGACCTGGAACAACTATTCTTTGGTGGCTCCATATGACCCTAGATCTTCCTCCACAGTGGATTCTCGTGGTCTGATCTAAGGTTTGCTGGTAAGAAAGAAAATCAAAAGCTCCAAAGTGAAATTCACCAGAATGTTGAGTAAGTACAATCCAATATATGTACCTGAAGATTGAAGAAGAGCTAGCTTTGCCACAGCCTGTGACAAGCCCCTCTAATATAACAATCACACTTTGGGAGCAGTGATTATATAAGAGTGTATATTTTCTAAAAAGCTGTGATGTTAGCAGCTCACGGATTGAGCCTCACTGCAGACATACAGGTGACTAAACCAGTAAGGTCAGCCCCAGTGAGCAGGAACACATCAAACCAAGTAAGACCAAATTTTCACCCGACATACGTCAAGGGAAACAGACCAAATTAGAGATTTGGCTGCGGGTGGTTTTCTAGGATCCCCATGTACTGGGGCAGTGAAGGAAGTGAAACCAGGCAGAGAGGAGAAATGAAATGTAATAGAATCTCAACAAAGGCTGGACCAAATCCACGTGGAGCTCTGGAGCTGTGGCCCTTCACTGTTGTCCCATGGAGTCAAAGAGATTGGACCTTTACTGGGAAAAGGGCAAGGAGTTGGCATAAGCCCTCCAGTGAGGTGCTTCTTGTTGGCCTGAGGCCATTCCCACAGAATGACTTAGGTGACAGCCATCAGTCTCCCATGCTCCCCGCAGCTGGGAGACTCAAGTGTCAGTCTCGAAGAGCTGATCTGGACAGTGCCCTTACACCAGCCACTACAAACAGTTATAAAGGCTTGGACGTCCTGAGCCGATGATCCAGTCCTCTCTTATCTGGAAGATGTCAGGGGATAAAATCAATAAATGGTGTAATCAGGACAGATTATATAAAGTAATAAAAAATAAAATAAAAATAAAATAAGATAATGGGCCACCTGGGTGGCTCAGTGGGTTAAAGCCTCTGCCTTCAGCTCAAGTCATGATCTCAAGGTTCTGGGATTGAACCGTGCATCCGGCTTTCTGCTCAGTGGGGAACCTGCTTCCCCCTCTCTCTCTGCCTGCCTCTCTGCCTACTTGTGATCTCTCTCAAATAAATAAATAAAATCTATTTAAAAAATAAATAAATAATAAAATAAGATAAAAAATTGTTTTATTACTGACAAACATGTCAGATATATAAGAAGTAATATTCTATGAGATGACCCCCGATTTGTTTTCTACAGTTCTAACGAGGCCTTAAAGTTAAAAGAACTTTTTGTAATTTTGTTTATTTATTTTTAAAAATTTCATTTATTTATTTATTTATTTGGGAGAGAAAATGAGAGCACACTCAGGTGAAAGTAGGAGCAGAGGGAGAGGGACAAGCAGACTCCACACTGAGTACAGAGTACAGAGCCCAACGCTGGGGCTTGATCTCAAGACACTAAGATTATGACCTGAGCCAAAATCAAGAACTGGATGCTCGACCAATTAAACCACCCAGGTACCCCAACTTTCTGTAGTCTTAAATGATTACCTCTTCAGTCATGAAACATTGACTATAAACCATGATTTTTTTTAATTTGAAATTCTATTTACATGATTCTTTTCTCTGTTCACTGGCCCTGTGCCTCCTCTCCACTCCCTTTTTTCTTTTTATTTCACTTAAGGCAGCTGCACCTTGTTCCTTCTCTATCTCAGTCCAATCATACGTTTAGGGTTATAGAATAAGCTTGCAATGACATTTTATAAATCGTCACTCATTTCCCATGTCACTCTTTACTCCAGTGCCTCTTTTTTGAAAAAGGTGAAGGTATGAGCCCTGCACAATGATCATCTTCGAGTGTCAGGTAGAGATTTATATGAGGCCACATGGCACTGGACAAAGGACAAAGCAGGTACACAAGTGGAAATGGTGCTAGTGACTGGAAGGGATGCCATGTGGGGAACTCTGATTGGAACTGGATGCCATGAAACCTGTGGTAAAGTCCTTCCTAAAGTCTCTGGTCACTAGACCAAGTAATATACAGCAAAATGACCGAGATCGTAGACGGAAATTTGAATAAATAGGTGCTGGAAAGTAAGATTGGGTAAATAGGCATTATAAACTTTTGTAAACTTACAACTACATAGCTCCTTGCATTCTCCTACACTGGAAACCATGGAACAAATGCATATTCTGTTCTATTTCCTAGCATCTCTACTCATAAGCTGCTCTGCTTCTCATAGAATGATAATAGCTTCCTGCTCAATTGTGAAAACAAATCCCCAATTCAAAACTGAGAACACACTCACTTCATATCCAACATTTAAACACAGA
Source organism: Procyon lotor (assembly GCA_028646535.1). Classification (NCBI taxonomy): domain Eukaryota; kingdom Metazoa; phylum Chordata; class Mammalia; order Carnivora; family Procyonidae; genus Procyon; species Procyon lotor. The sequence goes on from CM053606.1 coordinate 109,688,351, forward strand.
GCATCATTTTATCCAAGCTTATTTTTACAAACAAAAATATGCACAGAAAAGCATTTTGAACTAAATTAATTTATAATGTAAACTCTGCAGTACATTTAGCACACTTAATCAACTGAGTTGAATTCATTGTAGGAGGAAAAGATACAGTACCTAGCTTTGATAGTCAACATGTGTCAGGATATTTTTTATGATAGTATTTTCATGAAACCCAAGTATGAATTACTAATCTATTTGCCTTGGAGGGAAATGTATGAATAGTTGAGAATGTTATAAGAGTTGACAGGGCACTGGTCTAAGCATACTTATCATATAAAGAACAAGATGGAAATAATTCAACTTTGCAAGATCTGCTTTGTGTTAGGTAGTTAAACAAATTCCTTCTATGCTTTATATATCAGTCCTTAATTACCATGCTGGATTCCTGGCAACCAAGCTATTTTGTCTTTTTTATATTATCTAAAACAAGAGTTATATGGTGAACTTTTTCATTTTTTAGTGGACTACGTAAGTATAATTTAACAAAGCTAATCTGACCAGTCCTATTTTTCCTACAATGTTCTTTTTATCAATATCTTTCTTTCAACTAATCGAGAATCTTTTCAAGTTTAAAATCCATGTTTCTAAGAGCTAAACAATTAATACCATTTTAGTAACATACACACACACACACACACACACACACACACGCACTTCCTTTGGTATTTTTTTTTTTTTTAAAGATTTTATTTATTTGACAGAGAGAAACATAGTGAGAGAGGGAGCACAAGCAGAGGGAATGGTAGTGGGAGAAGCAGGCTTCCTGCCAAGCAGGGAGCCCGATGTGGGGCTCGATCCCAGGACGCTGGGATCATGACCTGAGCTGAAGGCAGACGCTTAACGCCTGAGCCACTCAGGTGCCCCCCTCCTTTGGTATTTTTATCCAGAAATATTTTGTTTTTTAATTGGATCAATATTTAGTAACATGAAATTTCTCGAGTAACCATGAAAAAGAAGAAACAGATTTAAGAACATTATATCAATTTAGACTAAGAAAAGGATATTTATTTCACAATATGGTGCCCAGCACCTAACTTTATTTTGTTATAGGATGAATATATATATGTAAAGTGTATAGTCTCTTTGGAGGGGAAAACTCATAATCTCTCTAAGATTATTTTTTTGGTTTAGATAATTACAGGAAATGACAGCTTTAAAGAGAAGAACAACCTAATGAAGTCAGAGTTGCCCTTAGACCCAGGCAAGAGGGGCAAGAGTGTTTCAGAGGTCTCTGAATATCACAAACCCAAGCATAAAATCAAGTTATTAAAGGGCACACACTCACCTCTATCACTCACAAACCAATGCTCAGAGCAATCCACAACCAGTGCTCTTCAGATGTTTAACAACCAGTTCAAAGGTATAGTGGGAACCTGGTTTGTATCATGTGCTGATTCCCAAGGTACAAATACTCCCACCAATGACGGATTCCCAAAGTGATGTCACTGACCACGGGATTCGGTAAGGTGCCATGAATGGATTTTCTCAAGCCCATATAATCCAGTTCCAGTACACCACTGACTGCAACTCTGATGTGTTAGAGAGAGACTTTGATTTGGAATGTGGGCAAGATTTAAAAGATCAAAACTTTCAGGTGTGAGAAAGGACTAATTAATTAGCTTGTCAAATCCTTCTTATCTGATAGCCTGAATCCAATAGATGCTTACATAAGAAAATGTCAGAATTTGAGTAAAAATAACATAATTTCAAAATGTTCCAGTAAAAAAATATAAATTAATGATTTTGCTAAAAGAAAAAATAAATCTATGCATTAAGTTTATAGTAACTTATAAATTGTGTATGTTTTAATGTGATCACTCATCCAAATATTACTAGCCCATCATCAGAACATTTAAGCAAGCATAAGAATAAATCAGTCATCTTTGATATTTGCTAATTTTAAGTTATATTAATAATGTAACTTCACACATACATTTTATTTGTTATATTAAGTCCTATTTGCAAGACAGAAGACTAGAATATGTTTTACTTGACAAATTAACAGCTTGACTTATAGCTTTAAATTTTTGGACATTACTAATTAATTGTTACTTAAGAAATTGCTTTCCAGTGTTATCACATTTGGTATTATATTTGCTATGCAAAAGGACCACAAGTTAATCCTTTTGGAAAAACAATCTTTTTAATTTGTCAAGTTTTGTGGAAATATGGATGGAATATTTCTATGAACAATATGGTCATATTGTTATGAATATGAAATAATTTTTAAAATTCAGAATGATATTTTTAAAGCAAGTTTTCTTTTTCCTCACAATAATTTTCCATGGTTTTTGACTATAAATGCAGACATTTAAGCTTTTACATACAGAACATTTTGATATCTGGAAATAGATTTAAGACTTTGAAGAGCGCAAGCAATATTTTCATTTCCTTCAAAGATTTTCTGAAAGCCCAACTCTACTCTTCTGAAAAATTTTTTTGCCCTAAGACTACGGATTTCCTTAATTAAACTTAAGTCATTCATCATTGTGCTGTGAAACAAATAATTGAACCTCCCCGAGTCTTAAATGCCTTCTCTGAATACAGGAATTAAGGAGAGCACGTATGTATCAGACCTACATTGTGATTTTTGCTGTTTTATGAGAGGACATATTGCAGAACCCAGCACAAGCTAGACCTTCACTAAATGTCACCTTCCCCTCTGGTTACTATTTAATTAGATTTTGATCCATGAAAGAGAGAGACTATGCCTCATTCATTTTTAAATCTCTGACTCCAACCTTGGGGCCTAATACATTTCTCAGTGTTGGGCAACGTCAACACCTTAAACATAAATTTGTTATGTTATATTTGGGTTGTGAAACTGGAGACATCAGCCTACATGTAGGCAGAGTAAGTGTTTACCTAAGTGATGGGAAGTGATTTGAAGCAATCCAGTTATTTAAAAATCCCCATTCCACTACGGCTCATATTTTATCATTAGAACTTAATTCCTTTGAGGGGCATCTGTGTGGCTCAGTCCGTTAAGCATTCAGTTCTTGATTTTGGCTCAGGCCATGTGATCTCAGGGTTATGAGATCAAGCCACCCTCCACCCCCCAAAATCAGGCTCCCCGCTCAGTAGGGAGTCTGCTTCTCTCTCTCTCCCTCTGCCTCCCCCACCCTCACCACTCACACACTCATGCACGTTCTCTCTCTCCTTCTCTAAAATAAATAAACAAATCTTTTAAGAGAAAGAATTTAATTATTTTGCGATTTCCTTGTTTGGATCTTCTTTGAATATATAAATAATCCTAAGAACTTAAAAAAAATCATTGTCTGTAGAGATATAGGGGCAGTACCCTGAGGCTAGTAGAAAACTAAAACTAAGGTAAAAAAGAGTTTTTCTAACACTCCGAAAGAACTCACTCTAGGTACTTAACAAGGTGATTGAAAAGTCTATCATTCAGAACTTTCATGGATGGTAACAATGAAACTTAAAAATCAAAAAAAACCACAAAAAACCCAGACATTACACTTTGGAAGTCCCAGTATTTGCCAGCATCTCAAACCAAAACTATTCTTTTGTGCCCTTTATCTTTGTTCCCACGCTGCAACCACTATATGCTTGTTCCCTCCTTCCAGAGTCATGAACAGAGTTCAAGGAAATAACTCTCCATTTTCACTCATCACTCACTCTCACCTGGATAGAAATACAAAATCAAACAGGAAGATGAAGAATACAAAATATAGAATATCTGCAGGATCTGGAAAATCGCAAAAATGAAATGGAAAATGATAGACTAAATGAAGTAAATGCAAAGTTTCTTTGTCTTCATGAGGAAGAGGTGGGTGGAGTGGAGAGCAGGGAATTGGTGGAGTGGGAAAGTTATGTCCGTTAGACATATGTGTTACATAAAAGGGAAGACATGCTTAAGATCAGTTCATTTAAACTCAAGTGTCTGTGGTTCCTGGGTGGCTCAGTGGGTTAAAGCCACTGCCTTCGGCTCAGGTCATGATCTCAAGGTCCTGGAATTGAGCACTGCATCAGGCTCTCTGCTCAGTGGGGAGCCTGCTTCCCCCTCTCTCTCTGCCTGCCTCTCTGCCTCCTTGTGATCTCTCTCTCTCTGTCAAATAAATAAATAAAATCTTTAAAAAAAATAAATAAATAAACTCAAGTGTCCTAGCTTCTTTGTTTTTTAAGCTATTGTTGATGTTGTTTATCAAGCTATTTAAAGCAGTCATTAAAGAGAGTCCTTGGTTTACTCTGAACAACAAGCAACGAAGTTTTGGCAAGGAACAAGCCTATGAATGTTGTCTGAAGGGTAAGTGTCTTAAAATGGGACCATGGTGAGTCCTCTGAATGGAGCCACCCTCTGGTATGAAAGCATGGCGTCAGCCATCTAACTTGTTACTATTGAGTCACAGACAGTCCATTTATCAGTTTCATTTCCCAGGGAACTATTCTCTTTGTTTTGCTTCCCTTTTACAACCTAGTTTAAAGAAATTATTTCATGCCCTCAAGTACAGAAAACTTCTAAAAAAATCTCTCTCTGGGAGTGACTAGGAACAGAAATGTAGAACTTGGTGAGATACTTAGTCTTGATTTCCTTGTTGCCTCATAAAAGCAGAAAATCTAGAAGGGCAGTTAGGAAATTTTCAGATGTGGTGTTGTAATACTTAGTGTAAAATGTTAGATAAAATTACAAGACTGAGTAGCGCCTTTAGGATTCTCAATGCGTTTCCATACACACTGCCTCATAAAATCCTCACCACGACCCTGTGAAGTATCATAAAGTGTTTTATTTTGCAAAGAAGACAGAGATTTAAAGAAATGATTTGTCTAAAGCTGCACAACCAATAGGATTCAAACCTAGCTTCTAAGTTCATCAGTCTGTACTCATGATCTCTCATGAGCAAAACCCAAGTAATACTGTAACTTGGGAGCTTTTGGGAACTTTGTTTCATGGCTTTTTCATTTTAGTTATCTATCTATCTAGAGAGAGAGACAGAGAGAGAGAGTGTGCTCGCATAGGAAATGGGAGAGGGGAAGGCAGAGAGAGTCTTAAGCAGGCTCCATGCCCAGCACAGGGCTCAATCTCAGGACCCTGAGATTATCAGCTGAGTTGAAATCTGGAGTCTGAACATTTAACCACCTGAGCCACCCAGGCGTCCCTTTCTTTTCCATTTTAAAATTCACTTAAAAACCTCTTTATTATTCCATTAGTCATTCATCTCTTCACTTCCCTGTTTTCATGCCTCATGATGTTTTCCATCTCATTAGTTATCATTAGGGCATCTGGGTGGGTTAAGGCCTCTGACTTCGGCTCAGGTTATGGTCTCAGGGTCCTGGGATGGAGCCCCGCATCGGGCTCTCTGCTCAGCGGGGAGCCTGCTTCCCCCTCTCTCTCTGCCTGTCTCTCTGCCTACTTGTGATCTCTCTCTCTCAAATGAATACATAAAATCTTAAAAAAAAAGAGTTGTCACTATTATCAAGGAATTTTCGTAGAAACTGTAAACTAGTCAACGGAGAAGGGGCATGCAATTGCAAATGCTCTTTTCACAGTTTAGTCTTTGATTTTTTTTTCATTACTAAATTTATGGAATTAAACAAATGGCTCACTTTTGACCCTTTTAATCCCCTGCACGGAGCAGGAAAGCAGTGGTCTGTAGAGAGAACAAGGTGGCCACGCTTGCATAGGGCAGCCCTGGGTCTCTATAATTTGTAATGGTGCCCTCCTCACTCTCAAAACTGTCCTAATTTGAACAGTAAATTACTCTCTTAGGAGCAAGCAAAACAAACCACTTTCTGCGTAGGCAGAAGATAAGAGAAGGCGTTCTTTCTCCTTTACAAAATCCCTCAAAGAACTTACTTTACAGGGTTCTGGCAACCTCTTGGTGACACAGATACCACTCAATATGCTTGCTTTATTTTGATTAATTGTAACCATGAAAGGGGGGGTTCCTATATTACAGAATGGCATGTTTTCCAAAGGTCCTTATATTTGACCTTGGAGTCCAATAACAGTTATTCTCACAGTTTTTATTTGGCAAGAGTATCCAGATTCTATTCCACAAAAGTCCAGAGTCCAATAACATGTTCATAACTGTTCTTTGAAAGTTGTTTCATTATTAAGACTGGGAAACCCCCAGTTAAACAAGATTTTAAAATAAATATTTATAAAAGCATTTAATTTTCTAATGCATACTCTGCATCTCTGGGGGGTAGAGTGATAGCTTATATGGAATGTTCACCGATGGACTTGACCACGGCCGACAGTTTGGAAAACAGTGGTGTAGGCCTAGATTTGGGACAGTATTAAAATGGTTTTAATAGTGTTTGATATAATACAGTAATTAATTGATGTTTTAATTGATCTTAACTTCCCAATCACACATCAGCTTAGTGATGAGAAATAGCAACAAATTCAGTCGAGGAACAGTATTTTCAACGGAAACAGAAATCTGTATGAAATCCATGTAGAAAATCTTAAGAAATCTTACCAAGAAGAGATGCCATCTTCAGTCACCACGTGAATTGTTTAGCTTCGTATTAAAAAAAGATGTTCCTCACAAATTATTCTGCTAACATTAGCTGCTGTATGTAGGACAGTAATTGGTGAGAAGTATTAAGAGGTGAAATCCCACTGCCTTACTTTCCAATTCACAAATGAAACAAGTTCAGAACCAATATCATTCATCTGTACATATATACACTTGCGTGTGTACGTGTGTGTGTGACAAAACTCCAAACCTACTTCATTTTGTTGCACTAAACCACACTTTTCTAATTGCTTGTTGCTATTTTGTTGTTGCCAACAAGTCTGGAATGGATTATAATTTTTTTCTCTTGGCATTCCCCCAAACCTACATCAGTGTGTTCCACCAAAGCACATACATTATGTGGCTATGCCAAGAATCTAACAAGCATTTTTAGGGCAAATAAGATCACTAATTCTTGTTTATTTCTCTTTTTAAAATTATACACTCTACCGTTGAAGACATGAATCTTTAATCAATGTACAACTAAGTTCTCCTTCTGATTAGATTCTGTTTTTATTAATTTGGTAAAGAAAGCTTGTCTTTCACAAGTGTTTATCACGTTATTACCTTACCTCTCTGAGGGTCTTTGCTGTCATACATTTTACAGTGAGGCATTTTAGCGCAATGCTGAATTTCCCGGGGTGCCTAGGAAATTGTGTCTTGTTTCCAAATTAAACTTTGTGGCTACAAAGCTAAGAGAATTTTGTTAGGATGGATACCTCTTCAGTTTATGCTAAGTTTTATTTTTCCATGGAGTAATTCAATATATCTTATCCCAAGTGAATTAGAACTCTTCATATTTATATTTCAGATATATTTTCCCTATCCCATTCTTTTTTTGTCCAACATCTTATTTTTATTTCCATCAGCTATTAAGTTTGACTAGTCAAATTTTAATCTCCTAATTACTACCACACATTATTTTTAGAATAAGGCTAGACATAAATAGATATATAAATAAACAGAAGAACAGGTAAATATTCTTAAATATTTTCCTTATTAAAACATTTTTCCAACTGATTATGCAACTGCCTATGCTCTCTCTCCCAGATATATGATAGCATCTTTTGAAATTTTCTCTAGAAATTCACAAAAGTATAATGACAAATATAATGAGAAGTCTAAATATGAAACATTTATGACCATTCCAAATATTTGATCAGGAAAAGAAAAACTCTTTTGTCCAGTGTATGTTCAGTTTAGCTGGAAGAGGTTATTTTGAGTTTTGACTTGGAAGGGTGGTTTGTAACTTTCCTAATTAAGTTTCTGCTTACTTAAGATAATAGTCAGAGAATAGCATTAGACCTGTGGTGCTCTTTATGTGTCAATTGCATAGTTGTATCTTTTCACTTAATTCTCCAAACCAGCTGATGAGATAGGTGCTATTATCATCTTTATTTTATATATAAGGAAAATGAGGCCAGGAGAATTTAAGTGACTTTCCCAGTGTCACCTGACTTGAAAGTTATGGGGCAAGAATTTGACTCTCTGACCCCAAGGCATTTATTCATAACCCTAATGAGTAATATTTTCGTATAGATTCTAGTACCTATACTTAAACTTTTAAAATAATGTTTTAAAGAAGGACTTGTTGAGTTTAATTTTTACTATCTCAAAAAAAAAAAATTCTTGTCTCCTAAAAAAATAAATAAAATCATTTAATATCTACAAATTTGAGGGAAATGTTTGTTTTAATCAGTAAGACCCTTTTATTAAACAGAGAAACCAAAGTCAAACTTTTTCTTTGCCAATAAAAAAGTAATTAAATTGAAAAATTATCCTTCCATAAAAGATTAAGAGAAAATAACTTATATAAACTGTATTAATACATTGTTAAACTGGTTGCTAACAAGATTTTTTCATTCAGCTGAGAAAAACTGTATTTTTCCATCAAACACTAATGCTAGCTAGCTTTGAATTTCTTTCCTTTGGTGAGGGAATTGAATTAATGTGTTAGAGTCCTAGAGTTTGGCAGGAGGTAGATTCAATATCATGTTTAAACACTAAGCCCTTCAATTTCATTTTGAAAAGGTGTGTGGGGGGGGTGGATCCAAAGCACCAAGATTTAGAAAACTCCTGTAAATAGAGATAGCCCAGCAAAATCAAATCCAGTCATATGAAAACAAAATCCTCTATAGTCAAAAGATATTATTTTAAGTCCTCAAAGGTACTATTTTATCAGAGTGTCTCACACCTAATGACCTTCTGCTACAACCCCCAGGGGACAGTCGTTTGTGTATAAAAAGCGTGGTTTGCCTATTTATTTTTGCATTTGGAATATCGTGTCTGCCAATCCTTGACTTATGTCTTTTAAACTTGGGAAGGATATGACAGAAGTAAAATTTTCAGACCATAAAAGTTAACAATGCTTTCATTAAATCCTGATGGGGCATCAGAATCTATTGTGATTACGATTTATTATTTATTATGCAGTTACTTATGCTGACGTGCTCATCGGTGATTCTTTAGTAGCACTAGAATTTTGAAGTGAGGCGGCAAAGGTGCAGATAGGGCCAAGGGATGGATAGAATGTAACTGCCTTTGACAAGTTTTTTTTTTCTAATGCATACCCTTTCTCTCTTTTTCTAAGATTTTATTTTATTTATTTGACAGAGAAAGAGATAGAGAGACAGTGAGAGAGGGAACGCAAGCAGGGGAGTGGGAGAGGGAGAAGCAGGCTTCCTGGAGAACAGGGAGCCCGATGCGGGGCTCCATCCCAGGACCCTGGGATCATGACCTGAGCCAAAAGCAGACACCAACTGAGCCACTCAGGTGCCCCGTGCCGGCAGCATTTGACAGTTTTAACCCGCATTTTACTCTTGAAACTTTCCCACACTTTCTAACAGGGAACATCAAATCTTTGCCCTCTAAAAGACCTTAGGAGTTCACTGTGTCCAACCCCCTTGTACTTGGGAGGAGACTTCCTACAGATAGCCTAAGAGAGATGTCCAAAGTCAGTTAGGAAATGGCAGAATCAGGATTGACTCAAAATCCAATCTTCTTTCAGTAGGCTGTCTTTCTCTGCCTCTTTTTCCATTACTCGCTGCTCTTCATCTGTGATCACCTAAATGAGGCTGGCCTGGATATTCAGTTTCCATATCTTTTCTTCAGAGATGATTAGATAGGTTTGGGTGTCTGTATTCACTCTGAATCTATACTCTGCATGTCTTCTTGCACCTGAGTCACACTTGAACTGAGTGCTATGTACCAATATATGAACCTAGCATGTGGAAAACACAAAATACTATTTTCTTTTTAAAGATTTTATTTATTTATTTGACAGAGAGAAAGAGATCACAAGTAGGCAGAGAGGCAGGCAGAGGGAGAGGGGGAAGCAGGCTCCCCGCTGACCAGAGAGCCTGATGCGGGGCTTGAAGGCAGAGCCAAAGGCAGAGGCTTAATCTACTGAGCCACCCACAAAATATTATTTTTATCCTTCCAAATCAGCCTTCCTTCCCACCACTTTTTACTACTAATTTTACTACTATTTCCATAGTGTCTTAAATTTATAACATGGAGCTCTTATAAAGCGATGCTCTTGGGGTGCCTGAGTGGCTCAGTCGGTTAAGCATCCAACTCTTGATTTTGGCTCAGGTCATGATCTCAGGGTTGTGAGATGGAGTCCCTCTTCCCCTGCCCCTCCCCGCCGAGCTCCATGCTCAGTGTGAGGTCAGCTTAAGTTTCTCTCTCTCAGTCTTCCTCTACCCCTCCCCCCAAATCACACCCTCTCTCTCATTTAATAAAATCTTTTTTTAAAAGATTTTATTTTTATTTATTTGACGGAGAAATAGAGAGATCACACGTAGGCAGAGAGGCAGGCAGAGAGAGGGGGAAGCAGACTCCCCACTGAGCAGAGAGCCCAATGCGAGGCTTGATCCCAGGACCCTGAGATCATGACCTGAGCCGAAGGCAGAGCTTTAACCCATTGAGCCACCCAGATGCCCCACTTTAAAAAAAAAAAGTGACACTCTTTGGGGAATTATCTCACGAGTTAAGTTTGCAAATGGGTAGCAAGAGTTTAGTCTTCAAAAAGTTATGTTACAGATAATGGTGTTGCAATAAAATTGAAAATGGTTTCCCACAAAAATGATTCCATAATAAAGCCTTCCCAGATATCTTTTATAATGTCTCTCAGGTTCAATCAAAAGGTTGACTTTCTTTTTCCATTCTCGCAGTCATTAACCTTGACTTTTCAGACTTTCATGCCTAGCTCATGACAAGTTAGCTATTCTAACTTTCCTTTGGACCAATATCTAACTGGTGAGATACTTATCCTTAAAAATCCCTTTCATTTCATCACTTCTTCATTCAAGAACTTCCCTGAGCTACATTTTGCCCATCAGATAAAACCTAAATTTTCAAGCTTCTAACTTAACAACTGCTCCTTCCTTGCTTTTCCAATCACTTCTTTCATTTATTTCTAATTTGACCTCTCTCAGATAAAAATAATTAGAAAGGAAGGACTTCTAGGTGGGAGTTAGCAGAGAAGGTGAAATTAATGGCAGAGTGAAGACAAAGTGTCCCACTAGAAAGAGCATATGGTATACAGCCAGACAGAGCTGGGTCTGAATGTGTGTGTTGTGTGTATGTGTGTGTGTGTGTGTGTGTGTGTGTGTGAAATAGAGAGAGAGAGAGACCTCTGTAAGATTAGGATAATAACGTTAGCTGTACAAGGTTGTTCTGAGATAAATGTTAGCCACATAATAGTCACCAATAATAATAACAACTATTAGATTAACACAAGAATTGAAAACATTCACTTTATACCAGCCACTACATTAATTACTTTAAATATAGTTGCTCAATTAATCTTTAAAACAACCTTCTAAATTAACATAAGAAATACTCCTCATTGTACTCTAGTAGCCACTCTTCCCTCTTTCACCTTGAACCTCCCCACCCCAAGTATTATCTAGGCACTTGGATGTCCAGCTTCAATATTTCCCAGCCTTCCTTGCTGCTAGTCTGGCCATGTGACTACATTTTGGCCAATGAGCTATAAGAGGAAATACCATGAACAACTTCCTGGTAATGTCCTTCATAAAGGATGCTCTCTACTCCTACCAGTCTCCAGTGGGCTGACTCATGACATAGTTATAGTTGATCAGATGAGGACAACATTCATGATGATAGTAAGGCAGCAAGGCCCCAGAAACCTGCTTCCCTGGAATGATCTTGTGGAGCACATCTCCTACCTGGACTGCTTGCTACCTCTAGCTTGCTAAATGAGAAAGAAGGAAACGTTATCCTCTTAAAGTCACTGTGTTTTAGGGGGTATCTGTTGTAGCAGCTTAGCCCATTACTCACTAATAAAGTGCCTACAGTTCTTTATCATTATTTTACAAATAAGAAATCTGAAACCAATACAGAAAAACTCTGGGAAAGAAAAAGAGAAAGCAGAGTAAGTCTGCGTTTCAGAAGAACATTCTTGAATCTGTGAACAGAGAGAATACTGGTTGTGACTTACCCAAACAGGGGAGACAGAGTCCAGCCTGGCTGTTCAGATACTGAGAAGCTAACGCATGAAGTCAGTACATGGACAGCTCCATGGGAAAGAATGGAGAACCACCCCTGAGCTCATTTCCCTTAGTGCATTGCCCACTGAGTGGAGTGACATCATTTTGACATGTTCATATTTAGCTCCCAAGTTATTTTGAGTGTCCGTTGCTGCAACAGTGAGATTCAGTGGGAGAATTTAACATTACTGTACATCTGGTAACCAAATTCGGTCCTTACCTATACTTGGCTTTTGCCAATTTCTCTTACATTCCCTTGTCTTCCCTCTGCCAACCCAAGTCCATCAGTTCTCTAGACTCACCTTTCTCAACAAGCCTGATTTGCCTATATTCAATCCACTAGCAGGAGATTTAGTCCTTTGGTGCATGCATCAACAAGGTCTATAATAGAATTCTAGAAGATTCTCACTCAGAGCTGTCTAATACAGAATGGACTTCATTCAGCCTAAGGAGACCTGCAGGGACTCTGCAGTAACACTGCATCCTTTAGTTCTATCATCTGGGACAGTTATTTGTTATTCTGTGACTCAGTTTCCCTATTTGTAAAATTGAAGAGTGTATAGATTCACATGGGTCTTTTGTGAAGAATAAATGAATTAATTAAAAAATCTTAAAACAGTGTAAGCACACATGAAGTTCTCAGTAAACTTTTACTGCTGTGATTTATTTACTGAGTCAAAATCTAAAGAAATATGGACATATCTTGCATGGCATGCATAGTCTTATCAGAAGAGACAGATACATGCACTACTGTATGCAGTAATGTGCTAGGAGTGTGGGAATTCCATAAAGAGCCTGGGGCATTATTCATGGCAAGACTAATTTTCTTACAGAAAGGTCATGAAGGACATCATGGAAGACAGGCATTCCATCCTTCCAAGTAGACATCACTATCCACTTAGGGTTTTTGCCTCTTCTTTATCAGTACACATATATTTATGAGGGCAGGGGTGCAGTAGATAGAACACTCAAGTCAGAGTTTATAATACCAGTTTCTTCTCCAAATTGTGATGCAGATTAACAACCGACTTGAAAAAGTCACTCCTTGTGGGCCTGGGTAGTTCAGTTGGTTAAGCGTCTACCTTTGGCTCAGGTCATGATCCCAGGGTCCCAGGATCAAGTCCCACATTGGGCTCCTTGCTCAGTGGTGGGCCTGCTTCTCCCTCTGTTTGCCACTCCCCTACTTATGCTTTCTCTCTCTGACAAATGAAATCTAGAAAGAAAGAAAAGGAAAGGAAAGGAAAGGAAAGGAAAGGAAAGGAAAGGAAAGGAAAGGAAAGGAAAGGAAAGGAAAGGAAAGGAAAGGAAAGGAAAGGAAAGGAAGGAAGGAGTCACTCTTTGAGCTTCTCTTTCCACCAGTAAAATAGAGATAGTAATAACTATTCTGCCTAGTTCACAGTTTTTGTAACATCCAAATAAAGTAAACATGAAAACAGTTGCTAAGCTGTAAGGTACTATTCCAGTAAAAGATGTTGATTGTTACTTTTTAAAGTCCATTATACTTTCTGTTCCAAGGAGTGCCAATGCCAGCTGTCTAGCAATGGCTGCCCACAGTGCTGGGTGATAGGAAGCCACAATGGTACCCTACTGGGAAGGGGACCCTGATCAAGGGCAATGGTCCCATTGGTACAGGCTGGACAAGAGGAGCATATGTTGTCTCATATTTACAGACTTTGCTTAATGCAATATCAAGGTCAAGACAGATAAATGCTTCTGCATGAACATAATGTAGAAAGGGAATCACTATAGCATTAAGTAGCTAATGCTGCATGCTTGTGAAAAATAACTGCTCTCAAATTGTGGTTTGTTAGAAGCCAGTCCAAATTTCCAGGACCCAAGTAAATTTTATTGGCTTTAAGAGGCTGAAGCTTTTCAAAATCTTTCACGATGTGGCCAAGTACTGAGCACCCTGGTACTAATGATAAGCTGTGGAAACGTAAGACATTCTGTACCAGGGTATTCTGCAGTTGGGGCATCATTGTTCCAGTACATGGGTGGCTGTGGAGGGGGGAACCAGGCAGGAATCAGTACTACAAGACCCAGGCAACACTCAAGACTACAAAAGATAGGACACATGGATCTCTCCAGATGGTCAGAAGGAGACAGTGTTATTTCTAATGGTCAGGAAATGGGTTAGTCAGCAGGCCCAGGCAGTGAGAGTAGGGCCAGGCGTGGGAGGACATGGACCCTGCATGAGGGAGCCAAAGCCCCAGCCAGAGCGATGGGAACCTGGAGCTACAGCTCGTGCTGTTTTACACACGGTCTACTCTTCTGGCTCTTCCAGGCACAAACAGGTATGTGGGAGAAAAGAGGAACCTGGGTACTGTGTGAAACTTGGGGAACATGACCATGACCACGGTTTGAGAACAGTGTCTGCTGGTAAAACCAGATGTCTCAGGAGGAGTGGAGAGGAACCTGAGACCACAGAGAGACAGGTTCTAATGGCTAATTGGCAGTTCTGAAATTAGAGGCAGTGTCATTATCTACACATTTTGCTTGTTTGTAAAAAAAAAATTGCAGGTGAATTATCTTATCTCTTTTTTTTTCCTCCAGTGGTCCATGACTAATAACAAGTCTGCAACTATATTAAACACAAGTTTTTATTGATAGAAGGCCCTTAGGGGGCACGTAATGGTACGTAAGAGCAAGTGGAATGTAATTATTCACACACCTTGGGACACGAAAGACACTTTAGGATAGAATCCCCCCAGTTACCACGAGGATCTAGGTGACCTGCTTCTGTGGAGCTCTTCAGATAGAGTTACATCTGGTCCACTGGGCAGGTGCGATCCTGTGGCGGATGGGTTTTCCAGGGTCCTTTCCTGTTCCTAAAATGATATACATATAACATGTTCTGTTGAAACAATTTGTGTAATATCTGCTCCCTCCATTTTTTTCTGTCCTTCAGGAGACTAGCTACTGAGAAAGATGAGATGAAGAATTAAAGTGAGAGTGTTTATGCTGACCGTGAAGCCCGCCGTCCTGCCCCACCCCGGAGATAATCTTTTTGTCGATTTTCAAGAGGCTCCAGCTGAAAATGGAAACCTATGGATAATGACCTCCACTTAACACTTCTCCTTGTACATATTATCAGAGCATAAGAAATCAAAAGGTGCAAAAGGAAGCATTCCAAAAAGTCATGTTTCCTTACAGGAAGGTAGCATGGGTCCTTGGAAAATGACTGCATATTTATTGAATGCATGTGAAAACGAAATAGTCTTTTCTTTTCTTTTCTTTTCTTTTTTTTTTTTTTTTTGAAATAGTCTTTTCTATTATGAAAAGTTAAGCATGGAGTCTGAGAATGTTTCCTAATGAAAATGGACGTTCTCATTGTCTTGTTCTAGGTTGTATCTGTTTCCTGTTACTACAGTAACAAATTATTACCCTCTTAGTAGCTTGAAACAATGTAAATTATTATTTAACAGTTCTGGAGGTGAAAGATCAAGCAAAGCTTACACTGAGCTAAAATCCATGTGTTGGCTGGGCTGCGATCCTTTCTGATCCTAGGGGAGAACCCTCTTTCCTACCTTTGCCAGATTCTGAAGTCTCTTGTGACCCTTTCCTCCATGTTCAAAGCCAGCAACCGTAACTTCATTTCTGATATGGGACCACTCAGACCTTCTATTGTCACTTCTCTGGACTCTGTTTCCATTTTTCCTCTATTTTCTGCTTAGTGGGCTCACCCAGATAATCCAAGATAATCACCCTACTTAAGATCAACCAAATAGCAACCATAATTCCATCTGCAACCCTATGTCCCCTGTGCCATGTAACCTAACATATTTACAGCCTGCAGGATTTAGGACATGGATGTCTTTAAGGAAGTAGGCATTACACTCCTATCACTCTTTCCAAAATAGCAACTAAGAATGCCTTCTTTCCCTTTAACTGAGTGTGTCCTTACACAGAGAACCAATTCAGAGTAAAAGAAATATAAGATCAACTCCACCTTCTAACCACAGACCTGGTGGTGGAGAAGACTAGAATCCCTAATCCAGGGGATAACAAAGGGTCCCAGGTTCCATTAGTCTAGAAAGGGGGTAGGTGACAGAGGCAGTTTAACCCCTGAGTGATCCCTAGCTCTACTTGTTTAAGGGATTGATGGAAGCATTCCATGTGAGTATAAGCAGTACTAACACAGTGGGTCCAGAGAGCGGGTCCTTTTTCTCAGGTTTCTCACCTGAACCACAGGCTTGATGTTGACGGCATGCTCCTCAGGATTTCCTGAGAGTGACCAGGGAAGAGAGATAGCCTGCTCTGTTCAGTCACCTTTGAAATGACTCACCTGAATATCAGTCACATCCTTGCACATCAAAAACATATTTGTGTCTGAATATATGATTAATATAACCCATCCTTCTTGTCGCCTAGTGGCTGTGAATATTTTAAGAGACAGTTTGGTAGCAAATGTAGACAATTCTGTTATAAAATATTTATTTGGAGGGCATAACTGCAAAGGGGAATTGTTCCATGACCATTTTCAAAACACCTATCAAGTGAAAAATCTGAATAAAAAGAAGACAGACATGTCCTCTAGTTTGATACATATTTCCTATCAAAATATAACAAGTTGCGGGGCACCTGGGTGGCTCAGTGGGTTAAAGCCTCTGCCTTCGGCTCAGGTCATGATCCCAGGGTCCTGGGATCGAGCCCCGCATCGGGCTCTCTGCTCAGCAGGGAGCCTGCTTCCTCCTCTCTCTGCCTACTTGTGATCTCTCTCTCTCTCAAATAAATAAATAAAATCTTTAAAAAAAAAATATAACAAGTTATATTCTGAGTCTTAACTTTCACTTAGATCATTTAACCCACCTATGCTCATTGTGATGACTAATACATTTAGCTACCAATGTCATATGTTTATGCTTTTTAATTCTCATTCATCCTTACCTTTATTTCCTGTATATTACTATAACTGTTTTCTTTTAGAAATTTTTCTCTAGTGAAATAGCATGCACAGTTATAAATGTTGCTAACTACCAGCATTTTGATCTTAGAACCCACATATTAACTATTTTCCTTTTTTTGTATTTAGTACTAGGCTGAAGGTACAAGACAGAACAAGACAAGGTCCTACCCGATGGAATTTAAGGACAGGATATACATATACATGTATGAAATAGGGGGAAAGGACAGGCTTTAAGGACAGGGTATACATGTACATGTATGAAATAGGGGGAAAAGGAGATAAAATGCTCTTGTAGTAAGTGCTATGGGAACTAAGCAAAGTAATAAAATAGAGTAAGAAGAGTCAGCAGGGGCTCTTGGGTAGCTCAGTCAGTTAAGCAACAAACTCTTGATATGGCATCAGGTCATGATCTCAAGGTTCGGGATAGAGCTCCCAGTCAGGCTCCGTGCTCAGTGGGGAGTCTGCTTGAGTTTCTGTCTCTCCCTCTCCCTCTGCCCCTCCCCTCGTGCTCCCAATTGTGCTCTCCCTCTCCCCACCCTCTAAAATAATAAATAAATGCTTTTGAGAGTGAAAAGGGGAGCTATTGATGATGACACTGAGATGACAATCATAAACCAGGATTAAAGTAGGCGACTGGGATACATGATAACCTTACTCACATGTGAGTAGTTTGGACCATCCTGTGCGATAGGAAGACACCAAAGTGTTTTTAGTAAAGATTCCATGATCTAATTTATATTTTATTTTTTTTCCCCAAATACTTTTATTTTATTTTTTCAGTGTTCCAGGATTCATTGTTCATGCACCATACCCAGTGCTCCATGCAATACGTGCCCTCCTCAATACCCACCACCAGACTCGCCCAACGGCCCACCCCCTCCCCTCCAAAACCCTCAGTTTGTTGCTCAGAGTCCACAGTCTCTCATGGTTCATCTCCCCTTCTGGTTTCCCCCCGTTCATTCCCCTTCCCTTCCTTCTCGCACTGCCCTCATGTTTTTCCTTATGCTCCACATGTAAGTGAGACCATAAGATAATTGACTCTTTCCGCTTGACTTATTTCACTCCACATAATCTCTTCCAGTCCCGTCCCTAATTTATATTTTAAAAGGTTATTTTTGCTGTTCTGGAATAAGGAGGGGCAAGAGTGGAAGGAGAACCCGCTCTGAGACGGAATTTATCAGTCAAGTGATGACATTGACTTTGATTGAAATGGTCACAGTGGAAATGGAAAGAAAGGGAAGGATTTTCTTTCCTTTCTTTTTCTTTTCTTTTTTCTTTTTTTTTTTTTCTTTTTCTTTTTTTTTTTTTTTTTTGAGAGAGAGAGGGAGAGCTTGCACACACGTGTGTGCAAATGGAGTGGGGGGTTGAGGTAGGGGAGAGACAGAGGGAGAGGGAGAAAAAGAATCTTAAGCATACTCTGTGCCCAGCCCAAACCCCACACAGGGCTCAATCTCATGACCCTGAGATCATGACTTGAGCCAAAACCAAGAGTCAGCCATTTAATCGACTGAGCCACCCAGGCGCCCTGTGGGAAGGATTTTCAACATGACAAATGAGAGAGGAAAGGCAGAGAGATGAAACTTAGGTTTGTGGCCTGCATAATGGGATGAATGATGGTGTCATAATTACAGATACCATGGGAGAGAAAGAGATACAAGTAGGATGAAATGCAGAGCTCTGCATTGAACATAACATTCTTGATGTTCTCTTTAGGACATTCAAGTGGAGTTACCCATTATCAGTCAGATATCAGGCCTGTAGCTCAGGGGAGAAGCCCACACTGTGAGATCTAGAACTTGTAAAGCATCAACTTTTTCATGTCATTTAGAATTCTGTACCACCTGCAGTCATCTACAGGGAGGACAGGGAGGGAAGAAAGGAGAGAGGAGGAGAGAAGGGGGATGGGAGGGAAGAGGCTTAGGACCAGGCGTTGAGGTTTCTCAAACTTTAAAGGTTGGTAGAGGTACAAGAGTCATCAAAAGAAATTGAAAAGAATGTTGGGTCAAGAGAGGGCTTGTTTTGTTTGTTGTGGATTTGTGTCTGCTTTTTAGGATGGGGCATTAGAATGCACACACATGCTGATAGAAATGATTCCATAGAGAGAGCACAGGAGACGACGGAGGAGAGAGGGAAATAAAGGAACATACTTAGAAAGGCAAGAGAGTATGGATCCAGAGCAAAAGATCAAATTCTCTCCATATCTGAGTCAAGTCTGCCAAAATATCTTTGATTGTCCTAATGCAAGAAAAGAAATGTTAGACCCTTCCCTTAGGCTACCTCTTTCTTTAACTGCCAAATCTTTAATATGAAATATGACTTTAAACCTAAAATTGCATCAGTTAGCAATATATGTGCTGGTCTTTAAGGGGGAATTTTTCTATTTTCATTCATTCTTATTATTTAGACCCAACCCTAAATTAAAATAGTTTCAGTCATCGTCAGTTTCATATAGACGCAGAAGGAAGTGTCTTACATGTATTGCATCACTGAATCCTTAATATTAACAAAGCAACACACGCATAATTATTCTGTCCTTATCAGATCAATGGAAATGCTGCAAAAAAAAAGAAAAAATTAACTCAGATGTTTCTATTTCACTATTTGATTCATCCACATGCAACCAATCCCCTTGACCTTCAGCTTCTTGATGAGTAGTAAAAAGAACAAAGAGGAAAAGAGACTGTGGGTTGCCCTCTCTTTTCCCTTCCTCCATGTCATTTTCAGCATAAGTGACTGGCTAATACATGAGAGGTGTCTTAGTTTGCTAGGGCTGCAAAGTTCCATAGACTGAGTGGTTTCAGCAACAGATAGCTAGGGCTGCAGAATGCTAAGATCAATACATCATCCAAGATGTTGTCTTCTCAGCCTTTTCTCCTTTGCTAGTTGGTGGCTGTCTTCTCCATGTGTCTTCAGATGATCTTCCATATGTGTGTGTGTCTGTGGCCATATTTTCTCTTCTTACATGGTTATTGAATTAGGGCCCACACTAATGACCTCATTTTACTTAATTACTTCTTTAAAGACCCTATCCAATCTGTAGTACTGGGGGGGTGGTAGGACTTCAAGATATGAATTTGGCAGGGAGGCACAGTATCAGCTCAGCCCATAGTAGTAAAAAAGGATATGACAGTGTTCTCTGTTCTCTGTTTAAGCTTCTTAGAATTGCATTGCAATTCCAATTACATTGCCTTCTTTGTGCATCAAAGCAAGTTCTGGTTCTACCAGGAAGCATGGCTTCTTGGAACTGTCATCCTCTCCATTTACTTAACAGGGCACACTTACTTGTCCTCGCTCTGAGTCGCACAGAGCCTCTCTCTTGCACACTGTGGGCCCACTGGAGTTCTGTACCCATGGAGCACTAGAGAAGGCTGTAGAGAATGCTGGGACCATAAATAGCAGACACTTTGCATGTATCTCTTCTACTCACATACATGCTCTGTTGTTCCTTTAAACATACAAAATATTGAGAATTTCAAGATGGCAACCACCGAGCACCAAACCAAGTGCTTCTAAGCATGAAGTCCCAAGTAACTGCACAGGTTCCATGCCCATGAAGCGGGCCTTGAAAACAGATGTGGCCACCCACAGAAAGTACTGGCTGTGTGGTACAGCAAAGGCTTCTCTGCTTAGCCTCACCCCTGAATTGGCTCAATGGTATGCTTAGAAATATTTTCTCGTTTTTCTTAGGGTTGCCATGTGGTTTCGACGAAAGTACCAGTCACACCTGAAAAAAATGTGTAGACTGAAATGTATCCATAAATGTGCAGATCAAAAATACACAATCTACAAACTATGTTAACAGCAGCCCACATTAGAATTTCTGCATAAAATACTAAATATTACATATTATAAATACATCTTATATACTTATAAATGTTAACTAAAATAAAACAATATGCTGCACAGTGCTGAACGTAAGCCATGTTATAATAAAGTGTTCTTAATTTTTTAAATGGACATTTTCATATCTCATCTTCATTTCATCAGCAGAAAGCACATACAGACTATCAGCTTCTAAGCTGGACACCTGGGTGCCCTAACCTGTTCCTGTCTGACCCTACTATTCCGTTTCAGCAATCTCAAAGTATGTGTCAGGCACTAATGGTTTGTCAATCCAGCCCCATCTGTGTTGTGGTTACTGAAATTCTTCCCAGGGTCTGGCAATCTATGATGTGATATTCCTGGTTTCTAGAGTCATTGGAACTCAGCATCTCTTTCTTGCTTCCAAGAGTATTCAATGGGAGTGGCAGGAATGGTCAATCAGCTGGTTCCCTTCAGAGCCAATAAATCCACCTGCTATATTGTCATTTAAAAACAAAGAGTTGTGGATTTTCTGGGATCACATAAAGCACAAGCTGTGTACTACCTGATAATATTGGTTTGGAACACACACACACGTAGTAGATGATATGCATGTGGAGGACCCCGGCTCAAGAATACTACCAGGATTATACTCAGTTCACCACCCCAACTCCCTTACTCCCTTATACTACCATGTAGTGGATTCTGTTGTAGGAGCTAGAATCCCTGTTCTTATGGGATAAGACGTAAATGAATAAAAATATAACACGTCAGGAGTTGGAAGTTAAACAAGGTGGGGGCTCCTGGGTGGCTCTATCGGTTAAGTGTCTGCCTTCCGCTCAGGTCATGATCCCAGAGTCCTGGGATCAAGGCCCACATCCGGCTTCCTGCTCAGTGGTAGCCTGCTTCTCCCTCTGTCTGCTGCTTTCCCTGCTTGTACTCACTCTCTCTCTGCCACATAAATAAATAAAATTTTTTTAAAAATATTTTTAAAAGGTTGGTCTGCCTGACTGGCTCTGTTGGTAGAGCATGCAACTTTTGATATCAGAATCATGAGTTCAAGCCCCCCGATGGGCAGAGAACTTACTTAAAAAAAATTAAACAAGTTTGGAGGTTACAGGGAGAAGGCATGGGAAGTGGGGTGCTATTTTAGGTAGAGTCACTATAAACATCCTTTCTGACAGGGTGACATTCGAGGAGACGAAAAAGAAGCAGCCACACAGATATCTAGGGGAAGGAGTTCAGAAGGAGCAAGAGCAAAGGCCCTGAGGCAAGTTCGTCATTTGTTTGAGAAAGATCAAGGAAGCTAGTCCCTGGAAGACAGTAGGAGGAGAAGATACTTGAGATTTCTTTTCATTGTAAGATGAGAATCCACTGGCATGTTTGCAGCAAGGAGTTGTGTGATCTGTCTGCTTGGGAGGAATAGATGTAAGAGGCCGAAGGCTGAGGCAGCAAGGCCACTGGAAGGCAAAAGTAATAATGCAGGAGAAAGATGGCGGCCACACGCACCAGGGCAGCAGCAGTGGCGACAGGGAGGGGTGCTCAGATTTGGGAAGAATCTGATAGATTTTCGAATGAGTTAGATGTGAAGTATGAGTGGAAGAAAACTATCAGGAAAACTATCCAAGTTTTGGGCCCAAAGAGCTGAAGAACAGAATCACCAACTGTAATTTCACATTTTTTCTTCCTTTCTCAAGGAAGTACATTGTAATGCAAGTAAGCATTAGATATGATGATAATGGACAACCTATAATTTATTCTGATTTAGAAAATAAAATAACATTTTAAAATTTGGGTTTTTGTGACTATTAAATAATAAAGTACATGTAACATACCTCAAAATTGGTAGTTGCAATCCCCATGTACACTTAGATGTTTCTGCACGTCCTTTATTTGGAGACCTAATAAATAAACAAGCGCTCCATGTTTCCCAGTTGGAAGCTTATTTTAAGCTACTTTCTGAACCAGAAACTACTTTGGAGAACACTGAATATTTCTTTGTAAAGAGACATAATCAGATAATGGCTTATAAATAGACCAATCAAATAATTCATCATCAAATGAAGATCTGTTTAAGTATGAAAGGGAGTAATAATAATTATGCTGTAAATGGACATAAAAAAGCATGGTCCCAGGCTGCCTGGCTAGAGGGTATAATAAGAATAGACACAGGAGGGGCGCCTGGGTGGCTCAGTGGGTTAAAGCCTCTGCCTTCGGCTCAGGTCATGATCTCAGGGTCCTGGGATCGGGCCCCGCATCGGGCTCTCTGCTCAGCATGGAGCCTGCTTCCCCCCTCTCTCTGCCTGCCTCTCTGCCCACTTGTGATCCCCCTTTCTCTCTCTGTCAAATAAATAAATAAAAATTAAAAAAAAAAAAAATGAATAGACACAGAAACTAACAGGGTGATAAATAGGTTCCAAAAGTCTGATCTGCCGCAGAGAGCTGAGATATGTGACACACCAGCCTTGATCTTGACCATTCTGCAGTAGGAGCTGATCTACCTTAAGGGTGGGGTGTGTCTAGAGTTTCTAGGGAGAGGCGATTTTGAAGATGGAATATAAGAGAGGCATCTGGTTTGATTCAGTACAGTGTGGAGTACAGGGAACAGTAATTGGAATATCGGGGGCACCTGGATGACTCAGTGGCTTAAAGCCTCTGCCTTCGGCTCAGGTCATGATCTCAGGGTCCTGGGATCGTGCCCCGCATCGGGCTCCCTGTTCTCCAGGAAGCCTGCTTCCCCCTCTCCCACTCCCCCTGCTTGTGTTCCCTCTCACTGTCTCTCTCTCTGTCAAAAAAGTACATAAAATCTTCTTTAAAAATAAATAAGTAAAATAAAATAAAAAATAAATAAAATACATCAAAGGCTGTCATCAGAGGGCAGTCAAAATTGGTATTACGAAATATTTTTAAGCAAAAGAGAGTAGAGGAAAAATTACATCCATTTACTTATCAATCAGTTTTGCTGAATATATTAAGATACACTTTACAATATTTGCTTCAGATATTTTGTTTTTAAGAAGTCAAACATTACAGGGGCGCTTGGGTGGTTCAGTCTGTTAAGTATCTGTCCTCGGCTCAGGTCATGATCCCAGGGTATTAGGATGTAGCTCCACATAGGGTTCTCTGCTCAGCCGGGAGCCCGCTTCTACTACTACTCTCTAACTCTGCTACTCCTCCCGCTTGTGTTCCCGCATGCGCATTCTCTATCTCTCTCAAATAAATAAAATCTTTAAAAAAAAATGTAAAACATTACAGAATGCAACTAAATTCAGCTGTTGACCCTCTCCTAACCCATCACATTTTTCTTTCTCCATTCCCAGATGTCGCCACTCTCCAGAATTGGATGCTTCCCATTCCCATCCACATTTTTTTATGTTTTTGCTAAATATGGACTATGCACTAAAATATCCTAGTGTTATGAATGCTTTAAAATTCTGTTTACGTGGTATCATACTATTTGTAGTACTCTGCAACTTGTTTTTTTCTTACCACATTATAATTTTAAGTTATACCCATTTTGATAATGTAACTCTAATTTATTACTCCGGTATCTAAAATTTCATTATTTGAAACTTACACATACACACGCACATGAAAAATCATAGATAGAGGATAGATAGATAAATAAATACATAGATAGAAAGATTTAGAAAAAAACTATTGTTCCGCTAATGGATGTTTAGATTATTTCCAATTATTTGCTATTACAAGGACTGTATCAATGAAAACACCTTCACATTTCTCTCTGTGCCCACATGAGAGTTATTCTTCAGCTGTGCGGCCCAGTAGGACAGGACAACCCCTAGGAAGCAGTCTAGTAGTTTGTGGGGGGAGGTTTTGTTGTCACGATGATTGGGTCGCACTTCTAGCATTTCCTCCACTGAAGCCAAGGGAACCCAAAGAATTGTCCTTTGATCTACAGTAGATGTTCATGTAAATGAATGTACACTGATGTCCAAGGAACATAACTACTATGTGAATTGAAGAAAGATTGTCTTTTATTTACAACTTCATTAATAGTTGACTGCCATTTTGAAAAATCACATCTTCAACAGTAACATCACATTTGAGTTGCCAAAACAACAATCTGCATTTTTTTTCATTTTTTAAAAATTTTATTTAAATTCAATTAGCCATCATGAGTTTTTGGTGTAGTGTTCAATGCCTCATTGGTTGTGTATAACACCGAGAGCTCATCACAAATGGCGACTTTGATAGAAATCTTGCTATATCCTTTGTATCATCTTCCTAAAGGTTGTCAGGTCCCATTCACGTGCTCTAAGCAGGCACATTTACTCGTTATTTCTTCTAATTCATCATATACAAGCAGGTACATACTGAAAAACATGATTCATGAAGTTGCTTTATTTCTCCTGTATATTTATGTTATGGCGTTATACTGATTTCTGCTGGTAATCAAAAAGGAGACTATGTTGGGAATGCCACAAAATATTTGTTATAAAAAGGGAGTGTTTAGGGGTGCCTGGGTGGCTCAGTCATTAAGCGGCTCCCTTCGGCTCAGGTCATGATCCCAGGGTCCTGGGATGGAGCCCCGCATCAGGCTCCCTGCTCGGCAGGAAGCCTGCTTCTCCGGCTACCATTCCCTCTGCTTGTGTTCCCTCTCTCGCTGTGTTTCTCTGTCAAATAAATAAAATCTTTAAAAAAAAAAAATAAGGGGGAGCACTGAATCTGATAGGCAAAGCACCACCACCATACCAAATATTCTTCACAGTGACTACCACGTGCATCCTTAAATTTACTATATTTTACCAATTTCCCTTCTAGTTTGTAATCCCACCAGCTGTAGTTGAGAAGTTTAATTGTTCCATGTACTTGCCAACTCCTAAATTGTCACTTCTTAAAAATAACTGTCTAATGGGTATGACATAAAATATGATTGTTGTTTAATTTCCATTTCCCTGATACTAGTGAGGCTGAGAATCAGTTTCACATGCTTGTGGGCTTCTTTGAGCTTTCTGAGCATTTCTGGTTCACATCATTCACCCACTTTTCTGCAATTGTTTTTATATATTCCAGACCTAACCATTTTTCATTATATGCTTTACTAATGTCCACCACTCCCTGGAAGGTCTTTTCACTTTGATTTTGATGTCTTTTATTCTATGAAAGTTTTTCATTTTAATGAAAGCATATTCATACACACATACACACACACACACACACATATATATTTGCTTATCCTTTTTGTGTCTTTTTAAAAAACCTTTTCCTATTTCAAGTTAAAATTCTATGGAAAGTATTAGCATTTTGCTTTTTACATGCATGCCTTTAACTCACTGAGGTTTATTTTTGTGATTTGGAGAAGGTAAGAATCTAAATTTTTTCCAATGAGATAAGTAATTTTTCCCAGCATTATGTATTGAATCATTCATCCTTACCCCATTGGAATGCCTCCTCTGTCAAGTTTTCCCCAAGCCTCTCTTCCGTTGATTAGTTGATTTTTCTATCTTAATTAGTTCGGCTTTATGACAAATATCAATATTTAGTAGGACAAAGTCCCCTACTGTTTCTAACCAGTACCCATCTTCAAAACTGTCTAGGTTATTCTTAATCCTTTGTTTTTCCACATAACTTTTAAGGTCAGCTGCTCACATTCTATGAAAAATCTACAGGGCTTTTATCGAACTTGAAATTGCATGAAATTGATGTGTAAATCTAGAGAAAAGTGATGTCTTTACAATACAAAGTCATTTCATCTATGCATTTGCATCTGTTTTTTTAATCAAGACTTTGTTTATGTTGTGCCTGATTCTGTTACTTGCCTTCCCAACAAACTCCTTTTCTTCTTCCTCGATAATAAAATACTAATTTTTTTAGAGATGACAACCAGCCTCTGGTGTTGAACACACAGTAGGCATTCCATAAATGGCAACTACTTCCTATCATCACCCCATGACCCACCATTCAGTAACCAAAGCAAAATAAAGCTCAGGGCAGGGGTCTGTGAAACTATGGCCCACAGGCCAAATCTGTCCCACTTACTGTTTTTGTAAAGAAACGTTCACTGAAAAACACCTATGCTCATTTATTTACACATCTATATTTTCTTTCACACTACATTGGCATAGTTGACTAGTTGTAACAGAGTCTGACTATAAACCACGGAAGCCTACCTACCTGGTCTTCTACAGGAAATGTTTGCCTACCCCCTAGCCTAAACGCTATTTTAGCCAGTTATGGGCTTGAATCATTCTATTCTACTTTCCAGATGCTTACTGTTCCATTCTTTTTTGTCACTGAAAGTGTCCATGGGGCTCAGAGTTAGGTGAACACCTCTGGAAAGATTTTTAAATTCCTGATAAAGGCAATGACTATGAAAAAAGAGCTTGTTGTCACCAGCTCCTCCGCCTTTTTTCCTATCTCGAGCATGCATTGATGGCTAGAGCTTGGAGAGCAATGGTGCAATTGTGAGGCAACTACTACAAGGACAGTGGGGGAAGGCAGGCAAGAAGCTGAGAATGGCAAACAGAGCCACTATGGGGTCTGCGGGAACTAATACAAAAATAAAAATTCAGGACCACTTGTTCAAAATGCAGGGGGAAAAAAGTTCTTTTTTTTTTTTAAGATTTTATTTATTTATATGACAGGGAGAGAGATCACAGGTAGGCAGAGAGAGAGGGGGAAGCAGACACCCCGCTGAGCAGAGAGCCCGATGCGGGGCTCGATCCCAGGACCCTGGGATCATGACCTGAGCCGAAGGCAGAGGCTTAACCCACTGAGCCACCCAGGCGCCCTGGAAAAAAGTTCTTTTAAAGATAATTAAAATGTAAAGCTTTTTTCTTTCTTCCATGGTTGCCTCCGTGGCCTACCATAGTGCCCTTTATTTGCTATTTAATGGCATTCTCAGTAAAGAAAAACTAAAATCACAAATTACTAGCATGAATTTCTCATGTTCTTTATACTTATATATAAATATATACAAATTATAAATATATATAAATTCTCATGTTCTTTATATGTTTTTTAAAGATTTTATTTGTGAGAGAGACGAGTGCACAAGCAGGGGGAGCGGCAGGCAGGGGGAGAAACAGGCTCCCCGCTGAGCAAGGAGCTCGATGCGGGGCTCAAGCCCAGGACCCTGGGATCATGACCTGAGCTAAAGGCAGACACTTTACCAACTGATTCACCCAGGCATCCCTGTTTATATTTATGTAAATATCTTTATATTGGGCAATGCCAATTTTAAATGTAGACATAAGACCATTTGACTCGTGTACAGAATCCCCAAATTACACAATTTGCATTCACAGCTTATACATGTTTTTGTATTTCATTCCTACCAGAAGAGTGGAAATGCTACACCAGACTAACTCAATTGTCTTTTTTCATGTCTTGATTTGCACACATTCTATCAACACTCTACCTTGGACTTACTAATAAGTAAGGACCGAAAGGAAAAGATATAATGGGTTGCCTTATCTTTCCCTTTCCTTTTATTTCATCATTTTTAGTATAAACAAACTGGCCAGTAGAGAGACGTGACAAAAGTAAGAAAGGATATAATAGGGTTCCTTGGTTGGTCGTGTTTCTTAGAAAGTCATTGCCTCCTTTCTGTACCAGAAGCAAGTTCTGATTCTAATGGAAAATCTTACCATTCTTTCTGGGCTGTCCTTGTCCCAACTCAGTCATAAGTGTAACATGCCTAACTAGGACTTGGAGTCTCACTGAACTACCACACATTGTGGGTCAACCGGAGTCCCATACTCATGGGCTATCATGGAGGATATATGTAAATGAGATGACAAGGAATGATAGACATGTTTATTTCACATATCTCCTCTGCTCAAACACATGTCCGATTGTCCTGTTGGATGTCATTCACTAAACACAAGTTGCAAGATACAATTACCAAGACTTCCGGAACAGCAACCCAGAGCACTGACCCAAGCTTAAAACCCCTTCGCACATGGAGCCTCACGTGACCTTACGGATCAGGCTCCCGTGAAGTTGGCCCTGACGAGGCCCCCAAGGAGCCAGCCCAACGAGCCTAGCTCACTGCTCACGTGGTCCAGCTGCCAAATCAGACCAGCCTGAGACATTTTCTTAACTAAACAAAAAGTGTTCTTAGATTGAAGTCTGTTTTTCATTTTCCGACAGGTGAAACCATCCGTGTCTTTCATCTCTCCCAGGCACATCAGAATTTTTATCACTATTGTCATATATAACCTCTTCAGTTATATTTTCTAATTATTCATGACTGTGGTATCTTCACACAATTGATTTTTGTATGTTGGCATCTTATTCAGAATCTTTGCCGACTTCTCATACTAGTTCTCAATAGATTCTCTTAGATTCTCTTGGGTTTTAGTCACAAAACATAACATATAAATATTGAAAGTGTTGTTTGGCTTTTGTCCATCTCGATGCCTTTTTTCCCAGTCTGGCTACAGCTAGCTTGTACCTCCAGCACAATGACGAGCAGGGCCCCTGCTCTTGTTCCAGACTTCAAAGGGAATTCTCTGTTCGTCATTACATATACTATTGGCTATAGAATTTTGATGAATTCTTTTTATTAAGTAAAAGAAATTCACTGCTATTTTTATTTTGCTGGGAGTTTTTATAAAAAAAGCAATTTTATCAGATGATTTTTCTGCACCTATTGAGATAGCCAAATGTCATTTAATACTTAATGTCAAGAATTATATTAAAAATGATTAATTTTTAGGCATTCTTTATATTCCAGAGCCAAACCCAATTTGACCATGATGCATTATAATGTTATATACACATGTCTGCATACACACTCATACACAAATACATAGGTGAATTTAATATAAACATCTACTTCACAAATGTTCTGAGATCATAATTTACCTTTCTTATACTGTTCTTATCTGGTTTTATTATCAAAGTTATATTAGCCTCATAAAACTGGATGGGAAACTTTCCCTCTCTGCTTATTCACTTGATTTATTCAATAATGCATATAATTAACAAATACTTGTTTGGGACATGCTATAAAATACAAGAATTATTTGTTCTGTAAATGTTTGAGAGAATGTACCTATAAATGACTTGGATCTTGAGTGTTCTTTTTATTGTTATATTTTTAACTGCGGACATAATAGCTTTACTGGCTTATTTCTTCTTGCTTTGATATTAGTAAGTTATATTTTTCTTGGAAATTTTCCATGTCGCTTAATTTTTAAAATGTCCTTCATAACTTTATCATATCAATGATTATATTTCATACATTTTTAAGTTTATAAATATATATTTCCACTAGATTATAAACTCCTTCAGGCCAAGGATTATTTCTACTCTTCTGTATATTTCCGGAATCTAGTAATGGTAGGTGTTTACTACTATATGTTGAGTGAGCAGAAGAAGAATGAATGAATGAATGAATGAATGAATAACTATTGAAAGAACACTTTTTCGATCTCTATTTCATACACTGTTTTGGTATACTCGTCTATTTCTATTATTTACTATCTTTTATTACAATGTAGAAATTAATGCATCTAATTTGAGTAGCAGATTTAGGAAGAGTTTGCTGCATTTAAAGAATAACTCAAACTCATTTTTAAGCAACCATCTTATTACTTAATGTAACTGTTAATATTTCTAATAACTTAACTCAATACTCTAAAACCAAATTTCACTGCAACACGTTCAGAAAGTTTTCTTTCTTCCATGAAAATTGAACCTTTCTAACCAAGTAACAGTTGCTAAGGGATTTGGAATGGAGATTAGCATAGATTTGGGTAGCACAAATGATCCTTTGTGCATGGTAAACAGTCTACTTTTCATTTAAAAAATTAATATCCGTGTCTATGATGCTTACTAAGACTAGTTTGAAAATAAGCTAAATATAATCCTCTTCTCTTTAATTTCCATGAGAGCAACACCACTTGATCTGATTATGTAATGTCAAAAAACTCAAGTTTACGGTCTAAATGCATAGCGCCTCTATGTCCCGACGCTGACGGTCTGAGGCAAAATTAAACTTCTATCTCATTAAGGAGGTTCTGATAATAAACTCAGGGGCAGTCAGTCCGAGGAATCTTAACAGAGAAACATTTTAATTTTATTTCCTCAGAATTTTGGAAATTATTCAGATATTTTTCATTTTTTAAGTAGACTCCCATGGGTGCTACCAATTTCCTTCACTTTAGATCCTTGTCACCTCTTCCAAAGGACGCGTCTTTGCTATCCTTATTCTCCCTGGTTATAAATCTGCTGAACTGGGTCCAGGCCTAGCTGCAGCAAGACAGAGTTCAACCTGGCTGCTTTCATCCCAGAAATTCAAACAAAGAAGTCCACTTTGGGACAAAGTCACCTGTGGTGCACAGCCCATGACTTCTCTCTAGGACAACATTCCTAGCGTTCATTATATACCTCTGAGTTTTTCTCATGTTCTGGAGATTTCCAAACTCATCATAGATATTCAGATAAACAACTCAATTTTAGAACTAGTCCTCAAAGAATGCTTTCCTGTAGCCACAAAGGACGATTGTATGAGCCACGAAACTTTTTCGTGCCCACAATAGGAGATAATAAAACTATTCCAAGAGGCAGAAGAGGAATTGAGAAGTCACAGGAGAATCATTAGCCAAGATGAATCATTAGACAGTGGCTAATGCATCCCTTGAATACATCTGGGTGTGAGAAGACTAACCTCAAATGTTCAAATACTGTATCTCGGAAAATGTTGTGATTCTCGAATTCAGCATTATTTATGGAAGAGCCGTTGTATAGTCACTATTCTAGTGGTCCTTGGGAGGCATGTGAAAATCATGCCTCTGTGGAGTCATGATCCATTGAAAGTGATGCAATATCCCCTATAGTTACATTGAAAATTATCTGAATTACTTTGAATTCAAAAATGTATCTTTATACCAGAACAGTAATTGAACACACATATGTTTCTACATTTTTCACAGGTCCCAGATTTCTAGCCTTCTTCTTGTGGGGGCGGGGAGCGGGCAGAGGGAGGGCAGTGGTGGTTACATTCTTCTCACAGAAACCCCAAGCCTCTGAAGTATGATGGCACAGGTAGTACTGGAGTCCAGCCGGAAGCAGAAGACACATTTAAATAATGCGAGGTAAGGGTTAGATCAGTGTTTCTCAAGTTTGACTATACACTGGCAGAGGTGGCTACGTAATTCGGGGGGCCTAGTACAAAATAAAATGTGAGACTACTTATTCAAACAGGAAAAAAAGTACTAAAGTTTAAAGTCTTCTCCTTTTTTCCACATTCTCTCTCTTGACTATTAATGGTGTTTTTTATTTGCTGTTTCATAGTGTTCCAAATATAGAACGCTTAAAATCTCAAATTATTAGTAAAAATTTTGTCATTTTCTCTATATCGTGCAATGCTGGTTGTAAATACAAGTTTAAAAGCATTTAACTTGTACACAGAGTCACTAAAATTATATATTTTGTATTTCATAGTTCTATAAACATGGATTTTGCTCATACTACAATGATGGAAATGTGACACAAAACTAACTCACTCGAGACACCTGGGTGGCTCAATCAGTTAAGCATCTGCCTTTGGCTCAGGTCGTGATCCCAGGGTCCTGGGATCGAGCCCCGCATCGGGCTCCTTGCTCAGCGGGGAGCCTGCTTCTCCCTCTGCCTGCCAGTCTCCCTGCTCGTGCTTGTGTTCTTTTTCTGTCAAATAAATAAATAAAATCTTAAAAAAAAAACCAACTCAGCCATCTTCAATTCACTTGTTTGATTTATACACATACTACTAACACTATCTTTGCCTTACTGATGAATAAGGAAGTTTTAAAAGTCAAAGCTTTGCCCTATCTTTCCTTTTCCTTCCATGTAAGAGAAAGTCTGAGTGTAATTGAAATGACTAGTATACGGAAGTGACATAAGTAAGAGAGGATATGATAGGGTCCTTGGTCATTTGTAGTGCTCAAAAAATAATTGTTTTTTGTGTTTGAAGCTGTTTGAATGGAAAGTGTAGTTTCTGTAGGCTGTAATCCACCCCCCCCCCAATTAACTCAGTCATAGTGTAACATATGTAACTTACATTCACCTGGAGTCCCACTAAACTCCCAAGCAACATGGGTCCACTGGAATTCAAGGCTAATCGGGTACCACAGAAGCTATACATGAATGACATTTAATGTCCCATCAAATTTCACATTAGAACAGTTTCCAAGACAGATATAGCATACATTTCAAGACGGGGACAGCAGAGCTTTAAACCAAGCATAGGGTCCTTCTGAGCACAAGTCCATGAAGCCAACCATGCACAATGAACTCACCTGAGGAGCTTTAAAAAGTACTGATGCGGGGCACCTGGGTGGCTCAGTGGGTTAAAGCCTCTGCCTTCAGCCTAGGTCATGATCTCAGGGTCCTGGGATCGAGCCCCACATCAGGCTTTCTGCTCAGCAGGGAGCCTGCTTCCCCCTCTCTCTCTGCCTGCCTCTCTGCCTACTTGTGATCTCTCTCTGTGTGTCAAATAAATAAATAAAATCTTTAAAAAAAAAAAAAAAGTACTGATGCCTAGGGGCACCTGGGTGCTTCAGTCAGTTGGGCAGTAGACTCTTGGTTTGGCTCAGGTCATGATCCTGGATTGAGCCCCTGCATTGGGCTCTGTGCTCATCAGGGAGTCTGCTTCAGGATTCTCTCTCTCCCTCTATCCTCCCTACGTTCATGTGCCCGCTCTCTCTCTCTCTCTCTCTCAAATAAATAAATCTTAAAAAAAGAAAAAAAAGTATCGATGCCTGGGAGTTGCCTTCAGAGATATAATTTAGTTGTAGCCTTGACCTGAGTATCAGAACGTTTACAAATCCTCTAAGAAATTTTATGTGCAAACAAGGTTAAGAACCACTGGGATTTAAAGGTTTTAGCATTATTGTTCAAGGTGAATAGAAGAAGTAACTAATATTCAAAGAAATACATATTGGGACCATGGGTTACTACTTTTCACTATACCATTAGAAGGATTATTTTTTATTATTATTAAAACCATTCAGTGTCCCTTGCCATGTTAAGAATGCACCTTCTCAGAAGTTTTGTTTCAATGACAAGCAGCAGTTCCTATTTAGAGGACTTATCCAACTTCTAAATGATAATTAAAAGAAGCACTTTTTGTAAATAAATATATATATATGTATATATATATATATACACATATAATGGAGGAAGACAAGAAGGAGGAAAAGACAAGAAGAAGAAGAAGAAGAAGAAGAAGAAGAAGAAGAAGAAGAAGAAGAAGAAAGCAAACAAAAAGAAAACAATTTAAAAGTCCAAAATAACAAAATGAACAAATAAACTATGATTCCTCCATGTAATTAATTACCATGCAACCATGGTTAAAAAATGACATAGATCTAGACATGCTACCTAGGGAACAAAAAGGTCCATGATATATTGTCAATAAAAATATTTTCAGAGCTATATAACTTATAAGAGTTCATTTATATAAAATATAAGTAGATAAGTTATCCATATATATCTCTGTGTGTATGTATAGGTTGAGAAAAAAGTTCTGGAAGGATATCAGTTAAAGAGATAACAGTTGTCAGCTCTGGGTAGTGGGATCTGTGTAATTTCACTGTTCGTTTTACCCCTTTCCATGTAATTCAACTGCACTACAGTCATTTGTTAGCAAAGAAAAAATATTAACAGGAATACAAAAAGAAAAGTCATTAAATTCAAATTCCAAGAACATTATATTCATTCACTCATTTGTTTTCCATGGAAAACCCACATATCAGCTGTTTATGCTTTACTTTCTCCATCTGAAAACTGTGAAGGCTGTTTCGTTTCTCTTCCTTCGCAGATATCAGTGCAAGTTTCTATATGGTCCAGAGACTAGGAATTCAAGCTATCATTTTTACAAATATTTAGTATACATCCTAACTTTAAAATAGTGTGATTATATATAAAATATTACAAACATAAAGTAATATGGGTTTCCTGATTTTGTTCTCTGGCAAAAATCAAAGTCATCCCTCTTAGGCCAAGGCCACCATCAAAGACCTTATGATTTACCTTGAAAAAAGCAGGGATGGGGGGTGATATTCTAGGATATTTAACAAGGAATGGTCTCACTCAAGTCCTTGCTATTGTTCCCAACGATGTCCTTTTTCTTTCAGAGAAAGATAAATGGTTGCAATTGTCCCTATTAGGATGGAGGATAATCAAAAAGAAAGCACTTCCTCACTAATTCCCATCTCCATAGAAACCGCTCCTCTCCTCAAGCCCCTTGTCTTCAGACATCAGTCCACAGTTTCTGATATTAGGCAGTCTGAGACCAGAGCCTGCATTCTCTCACATTGTGATACCTTGAAGGGTGAGTTGAAAGAACGCAAAGACTCGTGCCAAATTTTTAAAGACCCCACTGCATCAAATTTAAATCCTTCCTGTATTTTTTTTTCAAGTTTCTAAGAAACTGTCCCAAACACAAGTTAAACAGACCCACGTAAAATGTGCCTGTTATCAGAGCACCCTTAATCCTGCAGATCCCTTTCTGTGATTTATGCTCAAATGGTGCATTGATAAGAATTTCCTCTCTCCCTTAACTCTTTTTAAAATATGTATATCCTCAGAAGAGTGAGACAGGGCTGTGGGAGTTTTTACCTGCTGTGTGAATAAGTCACTTTAATGTGGAAGTGATAGATGAATAGTGTTCAAGCCCCCATGTCCCTTTGTTCCCATTCAGATCACAGATTGGGGATGTTCTAGTAAATAGCCCAAGGTTGATTGGAAATAATTTAACTCAGTGGCTAATTGGATTTAATAATTACACCAGAGCCTTAAGTGCATTGAAGTCCGTTGACCTGAAAAGAATGATCAAACTAGAATTCTGGGCTTAGTTGGGTTGAGAGAATTTTAGAGCTAGAATTTTAGAGATAATTTTAAGTCAGGATTCTAACCCTTGCTTGGGTCAGCTGAGGAACTTAAAAAATAAACAAACCAGCATCAGAGACCCTACCCCTACCCGCTGAGTCAGAATCCACATGAGTGGGTCCCCAAATTTGCATTTTTATGGCTATGCCAAATTGTTTCTATGATCAACTAAATTTGGAAAATGGCTTTTCTACTATCACCTGTCATTCTCCCCGGTAACCATTTTACAGGTAATAATACTGGTACACCACATAGAGCTCAGAGATTCCAAACTCAGTGCTTTCCAGATACGAATGATGGAGAGGATGGGCCAGGATAAGACAGAGGGCAGTGAGGACAGTGGTAACCAATACAGCCCAAGCTCCAGCTCAAGGGGATGGAACTACTCAGCTCTGGTCAAGAGTCATAAAAAATGCAGGCCCGACATCAATGGATCATCCTTTTTTTTTTTTTTTTACCAAGAGAAACTGGATATCCAGGTTTTTAGATGGAATTTTCTAATTTTCTAAATACTGTAAGAAAAACAAAACAGATGTTTGGACTGAATCATGACCTTTAGCTACCAGTTTGTCGCCTCCTTTAAAAATAAAAAAACATGCAAATGGGAATGCAACACTGAGAGAGAATAATTGAGATTTTTTTTTTTTTAGATCCCAATCCAAAATTATTCCCTCTACCCGGCGCTCTCTTTTCTTCAAGCGACAGCAACTTGTAAAAGTCAGAGGGAGGATGACCTTTACATTTCCTCCCAACATGAAATTCTATGATTTTATCCGAGGCAACAGCTAGAGGTCTTTTTTTTTTGTAGTAATTTTACATCCCTCTTTTAAGAGACTCTCTGGGCATTTAAAAAGGCCTAGTTTGCACAGTGGTTAAAATAAAAGCTAATGGTTTAATGAACACTTTGGACCATTCCTCTAAGGATGTCCTCGGCTCCAGACCTACGATCAGAAGCTGACTGCTCGGTACACTTTGTTTTCATTATACCTGTCCTGAAAATTAGCGAATTTTCAAAGTTTAGATTAACAACCTTAAAAATGGGCTTCAAGGAATATTCACAACAACTCTAGGGGAAAGCTTAGCCGACAAACCTGAACAGCTTCAACACAGCAGCCCTCACTGGTCTGCTACCTCTGGATACAATGGTTGACGACCAGCTCCTATCCCACCAGCCCCAGGAGCAGCCTTTCCTGCAGTCCCCTCCGCTTCCTGGGAGTGACAGTAAATCCAAAGGGCAACCATCCTCAGTTGCAAAGCGCCTGAGTCCCAGGGTACAGAGAAGACTCCCAAGGCTACAGCTGTCTTCCTCCAAAGGCATGAAATTCCACACTTCACTTTCTCACACGCCTTGATATGCTATCCCTTAGAAATGCATTTTGGTTAAATGGATGACCTCTTTTCAAATGAGAATCGCCCCCCCTGCCCCCTGCTGTACCCTAGGGTGGATTTGTTTAGCAGTTGGCTACAGTTGAGAGCTACTGAAAAGCCACAGGGTTGGAATGCAGAGGAAAGGGAACTCAGGGGTCCCCCGTCACTTCAGAGGGTCACAGACCAGTTGAGACCTGGTAGGGAACTGGAAATAAACTCAAAGCAAACCGAATCTTACCTCAAAACTTGGGGATGTCTGGTGAAGGTGTCAGGAAGTAAGACCTGGCTGGCCACCATTGTCAGCCATACTGGGGAAACTTCAAAGCCCCCAAATCTTGTTTTTTTTTTTTTCTCACCATACTTACCTCTTTCCCCCCACCAACAGTTCTTTTATTTTTTTTTCACATCTCGAATTAGTAATTACTTTTTAGTCATTTATGTTGAGATTTTATGACAACTGACCAGAATCGGTTTTTAATTCTACAAAGACCAGTTATGATTTTTCTATTAAGACCCAAACCAAGGGGAAAAAATCCTTATATTGATTACACAGGCATGTTTCATTCATTTTTTAATTAGTTAATGATTTTTCCTTTGGAACATCTCTGCATTATTGATATGTACTAGAAGAAAGGAAAGGTTCACCATTTTGTTGCTTAAAAATTCAACAAACCTTGCAATTATAGTTGTTAAAACAGCTGATTTTAGAGAGCTTCTTTTTGCCCGGGATGCCCGCTGAGCTCAGAATGACTCTGGAGCAATGTGTTCCAAGTACCATAAAACTTTTCTGTTTTGTTTTTTTTTTTTTTAATTTAAAAACTATGGGTTTGTCAGATACAATAAAAATGAATTCAACAATAATAATAACTTCCTTCCCTTCCTTCCTTCCTTTCCTACCTTCCTTCCTTCCTTCTGTTCTTCCTCCCAACCTTTCTCTCTCTTTCTTCTGTTTAAAAACAATTTGTTGAATGCCAAAGAATTGCTCCAACCTCTTGGGTTGCAAAGATAAATAAAACACAATACCTGGGTTTAAGGAAATACTATATATGTTGGCAAAACTCGCAAGGTTATTTGTTCATTCCAGAATGAAGACATCAATAAATTGCTACACCGGAGAAGAGGAGAGAGTGATGAGCTCACTCTCCAATGAAGTAGTCTGGAGGGTCTGCCCAGAATGCACGCAAGCCACCCTAAATGATGAGAGGGGGTGGTTAAGTGCAAAAGGAAAGGGGCATTTTAAGCAGCAGGAACTGGCTGTGCAAAGGCGAAGTGTGATCAGGGAAATGTGTGCTGATTCCATGTGACTGGCAATTAGTTGGAGACAATGAGAAGGTGGATCGAAACAGTAATCATAACCTCAGAAAGAGATTGGAGCATAAGCTCAGGATGACATGACATGACTAAATTTGGACTTGATTTCTGGAGAAAATTGGGATTTGTTGACAAATGTTCGGTGAGACCAAAAGTGTATTTTCCGACATTCCTTCTAGATGCTGGGGGTGGAGGAGGGAGTTCAGATACACAAAAGGTGATGTTTTCACGGGTCTATTTTAATCCACTAAAGAACACAAGGAAGGCAACAGTTCCTCGTCTTCTCTGTACAGATGTAGATTCGGGCTGAAAAAGGTTCAGTTACCTGCCCAAGGGCAAGGGGTAGACTGAGGACTCACAACAGATCTGATTCTCATCCCAGTGAGAAACCACCGGACCCCGCTGGCTTCTTCTCGAAGTGGTAACAATAGTTACTAGTTAGAGGACACTAGCAGTTGGCCCTGCGCTGTTCTAGGCACATTGCCTTCATTGTCTCTTCTAAATCACAATGCAACCTGCGAAGTCTAGATGCCTGCATAGTACAAATAAGGAACTGAGGTCTGGGGAGAGTAAACAAGTGGACAAGGACACATTAGTCACGAAGCTGGGACTCCAGAGGGCTCAATCTGAATCTGGAGGCCAGCACCTAGTTACCGGGCTATTGTTCTTCCCAACATTTCAGAAGAAAAACAAAACCAGACCACGTCTGCTGTGTAAGAGGCGTTCACAGAGGTTGGATAAATGTTGAATGAAAGCTTGAGTCATGTAGCAAATTAGGGGCAGAGCCAGAGAGA
Source organism: Procyon lotor (assembly GCA_028646535.1). NCBI lineage: Eukaryota > Metazoa > Chordata > Mammalia > Carnivora > Procyonidae > Procyon > Procyon lotor. The sequence continues at coordinate 109,727,409 of CM053606.1, forward strand.
GAAAAACCGAGAGAGAAACCAGGTCTCTCCATTAGCATTCTTCCCACAACCACACTGACAGCAATCTACTTCGGACCTAATTTAGACGGACGAAGTTGTCAAACCCGCATGGAGAAAAGTTACAGAATGTCTGATGCTGGCTTGAAATCTCTGGCCTCCAAGATAAATCTTTCCAAACCTCATCTCCTTTTCCGGTATGTTGCCAGCCCAGTGGGGTGGCTCAGGCAGGATCGAATCCTTAATAATGACCTAATAATCAGACCTTGAGAAGTCCAGCAGTAGCCTCAGAAAGCAAGAGGAGATGGAAATCGGGATTTGTGAGGTTCAAATACAGAGCCTTAACCAATTTTTTAATTTTTAATTCATACAAAATGAGATCAGCGAAATCATAGGCAATGGAAACACTTCCCAAAGAGAGCTCCGACTTCATACCACACTTTGAACATTACCTAAAACACAAGTTCTCATCAAAACAATCTAGGAAAATGTGATTACACCGGAAAGAAAATGAAGGTATATCCTAAGGAGACATTTGTCTTCCAGGAATTTAACTACAAAATAATTAAATTCAATGGAGTGTGTAATTATACAAAAACGAAACCTGATCTCCCTAGAAATTTCCCTCCCACTACCTCAGGGGAATGAGCCAGATACTGGGTTTTTTCTTGTTTGCATTTTCTGTATTAATCTTGTCGTGATTTGCAGAAAAGAATCCCGGTATGTATTTCAGATGGCTTTCACATCTTCTGGAGTCTCCCATAGGGCAAAAGTCTGTTCTGCCATTCTGCACGGTGCTTTACGGTCCCTCCTGGCAAGCAGACGTGTACGGGGACACAGTGGCCCTTGGCTGTGGCCCATCTGTGTGCCTGAGACTGTGGCTCTTTGTGGAACAGAAGAAGCCTTTCTCATTACAGGTGCAGAGCTGAGATGAATGACTTTTTTTTTTTACTATAAAATTCAGGTATATCTCTTCATGGGCTAAACCCTAACTGACACAGACTATGTCTTTTGAAAAGTGTATTTTGTGGAAACTTCATTTTATTAACACTTAGTGGCTTACTGAAACCATAAGGAGATAAGAAGGGAATGCATTTTTCAGATTCCAGTCAGATTTTTTTTTAACTGTTAACTATATGATTCACATACATGTAAACTCCGTTTCATGGCACAACTTGACCTGCCTTTTCTCTTTGAGAGTCTTGGTCAGTATAGGATATCTGAAAATCGATAACAATGTTCCTGAATCCGGTGGCTCAGATCTCCCCATGCTCTTTTTTCTGCCAATTTCTCTCCTTATCCATTTTCCATGCCCTTGAAGGGGTCTTTGAGGGAAAAGAAGTCTGAATTACACCCTTAGCTGCAGTAAGAAGAAAATCTCACACACTGTTACTCTCGCCTTGCGTCCACATATATGTCTTCCGTTAGATTAAAGGATTAGTGATAGAGTAAAAGAGGCATCACAGTAAATGGCCATTTCTATCTTCCTGGTTCTCTTGCTGAAAGTATGACTGCAATTTTGGGATTCTAGAAGGCTCTACCATGCCAAGTCCTCACCCAGTTCCTTCCCCTCCTGTCCAGAACTTCACCCTCGCTGTCGCCGCGCCATTTGCTTCTTAGGATCCTCGCTTGACCCTGAGGAGCCCGAATCTGAGGTTATAAATTCAGAAAAGCCTAACAAACTTCCCATCTTCTCTCTTTTCCTAAGATAAAGCACCACTGTGGAGCAAAGCTAGAATTCCCAGGCTAGCTGCTTCCAGGGCTTATCAGTTCCAGAAGAAACTGATTTTTTTTTTTTTAAGTCCTTCGATACATACTCTATGGGGAGAATTGGGAGTTGTCTGGAGTGACTTTTCACGTGGCTGTTTTAAACCCAATACAAACATTATTGACCTATAGCATTTGCCAATATGCTACTGCTGTCAAACGCCCAAATGAAATCACGGCCTCTTTCCAGGAATCCCGTGGAGTTTACAGATGAATTCAATTGCAGAATTAGGATCTTGACTGTGATCCTCTTCAGGGCCTGCGGTACAAAGAGCAGAGGGCTTTTGGGATAGACTGTGGGCGTAGGAACAATAGGTCGTAATGAAGTTTTGCTTTGTTTTGTTTCGTTTTTTGAATGACTCCCTTCTACTTTGATGCCGGAGGGTTTCACGAGAGAGAAGGGAGGAAAAAGATTCCTTGTTCTGTTTGTGGACAAGCACGTGTATCTAATGATTGCAGTTCAAAATATATCACAAAAGCGTGGTCTTTGAGGAAAGCACTGAATTTGCAACTAAAGAGGCTGTCTGAGGGACAGAGGTGGCCCAACTGTATCACGTTACTTGGTTTTCTGTCTTTGTTTGACCCTTTCCCTCTTCTGAAGAGAAGACACACCAACCAACCGTCGTCACAGGCTGGGAGCATGAACTATTCTTTGAGCTTGCTGCAGGGAAAGAAACCCGGCTTGTTTTCTTCTTTCTTTTTTCACTTCTCTTTTATATATATATATATATATATAATATATTCTATATATAATATAGAATATATATTTTATATTATATATATAATTTACATAAGTAATATCTAACATATATATTACTTTCTATATATATATATATTGAAAGTAATAAGTGAAGTTTCAAGTATACAGTGGTGGCTGCACAGATAGCAACCGACTTTTTTCTGACAAGAACCTCTGTGGGCTCCAGGAAATTTCAATTTCAGTGACCCACTGAGTTCTCCCTGCATTACAACGTCTACATTTACCAGACCCAAACAGAGAATTCCTTATGCTGGTTTATGGTTTTCATACCTATAAATGTATCTATTAACTATTTTCCATGCATAAGCGTCTCTGGCTAGAAACAAATTTTTCACATAGAGTTTGACGAAGCTAAACATTACATTTAAGCGATTATAAGCTAGATGACCAAAATCGGCCATATAATAACTTTAAAATATTTCAATCCTGCAAGTAATCATTTCTTCTACATGGAATAATTTTGCATCTCAATGTTTTCAGAGTCTTAAACTACTCCATTTTATTTTCTTTTTTCAAAATTACATTTATAAATGGTAAAACTTAGAAAATGAGCATCTGATTCATTTCACCTTGAAAAAAAATCAGTTGTAGATTATCAATAGGAAGTATCACATAATCTCCATAATACAGCACACAATATCATGCAATATCCATATCTTTTTTTCTTTTCACTTGTTTTTGATTTAAACCACTAAGAACAGGAATTTTGTAAAACTGACTTAAGCCTCACACATTTGGTTTAACTTTCCAATTTTTGTTAATGTTGATTAAACTGAAGGGAGAAAAATAGAGAAGATACTAATTTTAGGAACTGAGAGTGTGCCCTACAGGTCATGCCTTTTGTTTGCCGTCACGATGAAACTCCTATTGTCCCTCACAGAGCCTCCTGAGATGTCTCCCTACTTCTCTCCCCTTCTCCTCCACACATTCTTGTCTGCCCCTCTCTAAGCTTTTGCTCATATCAAAGGACAGAAATAAAACATTTTCCAAGTCCTGTGCATCCCTTATGCTGCTATATGAGTTAGTCTGTACATACCATTCTATACAACTTCCAAAACAATCCTCTGAGGTAAGAGTCTCCACCTTACCAGTGAAGAAAATGAGGCTCACAGAGGTATGCTTACTTGACTGAGGTCACAGATCAAGTAAGTGCCAGAATGACAAGTTTTTTAAAATGCTATGAAGTGTTGTAGCTAATGTATATAGAGTATACGGTGGAAATGCCATGAGAGTGATCCATTCTTCCAGGTGGGAGACGAAGGGAGTGAGGTGTTAGTAAAGACTTTAGAGAAGAGGCACCTGGGTGGCTCTGTCGATTGGGTGTCTGCCTTTGGCTTGGGTCATGATCCCAGGGTCCTGGGATCAGGCTCCCTGCTCAGTGGGGAGTCAGCTTCTGCTGCTCCCCGCTTGTACTCGCTCTCTTCCTCTAACTAATAAATAAATAAATAAATAAATAAATAAATAAATAAATAAATAAATAAGACTTCAGAGAAGAGATGCCTGGAGCTAAGCTGTAAAGATGGGGAAAACCCAGTTTTCCGATTCCAAAGTCAAAGCTTTGGAGTAGTTCACACTATTCACTTTCATTATCTCCTCTTCCTCTTTTTCTGTCCAAACAGACAAAACCTGCCCGTCAGCACCAAGCTCAGATTCTACTACCTTCATAAAAACCTGCTGGTGAGGGCAGGGTGGCCCAGCTGGTTAAGCATCCAACTCTTGGTTTTGGCTCAGGTCACCGTCTCAGGATCCTGGGATGAAGCCCCACATCAGGCTCCATGCTCAGCAAGGAGTCTGCTTGTCCCTCTACCTCTGCTGCTCCGCCCGCTTGCTCTTTCTCTTTTAAATAAATAAATAAATATTTTTTTAAAAAAATTTATTTATTTATGTGACACAGAGAGAGAGAGAGATCTTAAGGAGGCAGAGAGGCAGGGAGAGAGAGAGGGGGAGGCAGGCTCCCCGCTGAGCAGAGAGCCCGATATGGGGCTCGATCCCAGGACCCTAAGATTATGACCTAAGCCGAAGGCAGAGACTTTAACCTACTGAGCCACCCAGGCGCCCCTAAATTAAAAAATCTTAAAAAAAAAAAAACAAAAACTTGTTGACCACCTTCATTCTCTGAATTCCTTGAACAATTATTTAGTAGACAATTTAATTGATAAGAATATGTTGCCTAATGAGATCCCTTTGTCATTTGAGGCTTATCATATCAAGCATACAGCAAATTTTCTTTATCGGACTTTTTCCTGTTTTTCTTCCAATGCCTTGAAAATTGCCTCAAAAAAATGAGGTGCTTAATAGATCTTTCCTATAATTTTAAGACATGTTTGATGGTCTTAATGAAAACTGACGGTTACTGAAGTTCTAACCATATATTTCACACTACATACAAGTATGGTAAAAACATTAAAAATTAAAAACATGAAGGAAGAAGAGGCAGTTTATCTACTTATTATCTATCTATTTGTTTGTTTGTTTGTTCTAATTTTTATTTTTTTAAGTAAACTCTACCCCCCGCATGGGGCTCGAAATCAGAATTCAAAGTCGCACGCTCTACCAACTGAGCCAGCCAGGTGCCCCAATATTTTATTGTTTTTAATTTTTTAATTTGAGCAGAGTTGACACACAACATTACATTACTTTCAGGTGTACAACATAGGGATCCAACAGGTTTATACATTATGCCATGCTCTCCACAAATATAGCTACCATCTGTCTCCACGCAACACTGTTACAATACCATGACTCTATTCCTTATGCTGTGCCTTTTATTACCCAGATTTATTCATTCCATAACTGAAAGCCTATATCTCCCACTCTCCTTCGCCTATTTTTCTCCACCCCGCACCCCCCTTCCCTCTGACAACCACTAGTTTGTTCTCCGTATTTGGCAGTTTGGTGTTGCTTAAAGTATAAAATCATTTAAATAAACAAAATCTTAAACAGCGATGTAAATTAAGCAAACATGAAGACCCATCCGCTTGGTAAAAAGTTCTTTCAGAAGTCAGCGTGCAGCTTTTTTCCCATCCTTTCCTTGTTTTACCTGAATTGCACCCTAGAGGCTCGATCTGTAATCCTTTATTGCAAAGGCATATTTGTCTACCCAGCAGGTTTCCTCTATCAGACACCACTGCCCTGGAAGAACAGACTGTGACCTATTCATTTTTATGTCTCCAGCATCCACACAGGACCTGACAGGCAAATAGTAGGTGCTTATATTGTTGAGTGAGTAGTGAAGGAATGAGCACATCCGTTTACATATAATCCCAGAACTGAGCTGCTCTATAAAGGAGCTCCATGAAGAGCTGTGGGGGCTCCTGGGAAGTCATGTGGGACAGGCAGAGAAGATTCAATTTGGGATGATGCTTGAATTTAGTCATAAAAGATCAGTAGAGTTTAACAACTAGGTGTGGAGGGAAGACATTCTAAGAAGAAAGCCCATGTGGAAGGGCATAGAATATGAGAAAGTCAGAAACATTCAGGGAAAGTCAGTCAGAGTGGCCCCTGGAGCTCTTCAGAAGAGATCCCCCACCCCCCATTGAAGCCTGGGTACTTAGCGTTGGTACACTACAAACAATAATTTGGTATTGGTACCAAATAGTACCACCAAATAATACACCAACTATTGTTGATGGTACACCACCAGCAATACTTTTTCCTTCCCAGAAAAAGTGTTAGGATTTCAATAGATCATAGCTTTGGTTCTGAAGCAAAGTTATTGCTTACAAGTTATTACAAGATCTCTGTCTCTCTTTTCAGAGATAACCTGCTTATGTACTAGAGGAAGCATCAACTGTCTATAGGTGCCCTGCATAAACGTTCTTCTTAATTTACAAAGTATGTTCATTTATGTTTTTTACTAAATATTTTATTTATTTATTTGATAGAGAGAGAGAACACAAGCAGGGGGAGCAGCAGGCAGAGGGAGAAACAGGTTCCCCATTGGGCGGGGAACCCAACAACATAGGGCTCCATCCCAGAATTCTGGGATCATGACCTGAACTGAAGGCAGACACTGACTGAGCAACCCAGGTGCCCCATCTTATTTATGTTTTATTTTAGAGAAATAATAAAAAAAATTAATACCTAGAAATAGCCCAAACAATTAAAAAAAAAGTTGAAGAGTTTACAATACCTGATTCCAAGACTTACTATAAAACTACAATGATCAATACAATATAGTAATGACAAAACCAGCAAACAAATAAAAGATATATAAATTAATGGAACAGAATGAAATATAGATACAGATCCACATATATATGGTCAGTTGAGGTTTTGACAAAAGCCATCATAACTCAATGGGGAAAATCTTGTCATACCAACAAATAGTCCTGGAATCATTAGACATACACATTAAAAACAAATAAATTGGGGCACCTGCCTGGTTCAGTTGGTGTAGCGTGTGACTCTTGATCTTGGGGTTGTGAGTTTAAGACTCATGCTGGGAGTAGAGGTACTTAAAAACAAAATCCTTAAAAAAAGAAAAAACAATTTTACCTATTATCATATGCAATAATTAATTCCAAATTAATCATAGATCTAACAGTTAAACCTAAAACTAATATTTCTAGAGAAAGACATAGGAGAACGTACTTGTGGCTGAGGTTAGATAGGACATGAAAAACATAAGTCATAAAATCATGAAAGAAAAAAATTGACAAATCAGAGCTCATCAAAATGAATTTCTGTTCATTAAAATACACTGTTAAGAAGATGAAAAGACAGTCAATCCAGAAACTGAATAAAATATTTGCAACACATACACATAACAAAGGATCTGTACTCAGAACACATAAAGAACTCTTAAAACCTAAAAGAAGAAAACAAACAACCCAATTACTAAATAAATAAGTAAATAAATAAATAGGGTATTAATGAATGTATCACTATTGAAAACACGCAAATGGCAACAAAACACACAAAAATGCTTGACATTATTAATCATTAAGTAAATGCAAATCAAAATGAGAATGAGATGCTACTAAACACCTACAGGAATGGCTAGTTGTTTGTTTGTTTTTTTTAACTCTCATCAAGTGCTGACAAGGAAACAGAACAATTTCTCATGAAAATGCAAAATGGTTGTAGTCACTTTGGAAAAGTTTGGGAGTTTCGTGTAAAGTTAAACATCCACTTGCTATACAACTCAGCACTCTCATTTCTTGATATTTACCCAAGAGAAATGAAAACATATGTCCAGATAAAGATCTGCATACAAATATTTATAGCAGCTTTGTTCTAAACCTCCAAAAACTGAGAACAATCCAAATGTGCATCAACCAGTGAAGGAACGAGTAAATTGTTTATCCGCACAATGGAGTACTACTCAGCAATGAAAAGGAGCAGACTACTGATACATGTGACGTGAACAAATCTCAAAAGCATTATGTTAAGTGAAAGAAGACAGACATAAAGAGTTTATATTGTATGATTCCATTTATATGGCATTCTGGAAAAGGCAAATCTGTGGTTGCCAGGAATGGAGGTGGGGTGAAGAAAATCACTAAAGGGGCTTGAAGGAACTTTTTAGGGTCATGGAATTTTCTTTATCTTGCTTATGGTGCTGGTTATACAGCTGTATATGTTTGTCAGAACTCATCAAACTACATTTAAAACAGGTGAACTGTACTGTATGTAATATATCTTTCATAAAACATGTGACAAAAACCTGTCTTAGCATTTCAACATAAGATGAAAAAGTAGAAATTAAATTGCACTAAGAATACTTAATTGCTGTCCTGATGAAAATACAAAAGGGATATGAGACCCTTCCCTCATTCTAGTCCCTTGGTCATGTTGGGCTAACAATAACCTTCTCTTGTTCTCCATCACCTCTGAGCCCAAAATAGCTCCAGTGACTAAACACAGAACTTCAAGCAGAGGGTGTGGTTTTACATACCTAAACTCTAAAAGAGCAAAATGACAACCCCAAATCTTTGATTCAGCTCCCAAATCTTCTGGATGCAGACTCTAGAGCTTTATTTACACTATATGGACTTCAGACTGTGAAACATGTAGGGGCACCTGGATGGCTCAGTCGGTTAAGCATCTGTCTTCTGCTCGGTCATGATCCCAGGGTCCTGGGTCCCTGCACAGCAGGAAACCTGCTTCTCCCTCTCTGTCTGCTGCTCCTCCCTGCTTGTGCTCTCTTGTTCTGTCAAATAAATAAATAAAATCTTAAAAAAAAAAAAAAGGACTGTGAAATATGTAGTATACACACACAATTGTAATTCAGTACATTGGAGTGTTACCAGACTAAATCATTACTACTCATGTGTTTCCAGTGGGATTACCTGCTTATCCCTGTGATTGTCATTTATTATCTGCACCATTTGTCTATACTCTGTTAGCAAAGCAAAAGTGTCATTACCAGCCATCCATTTGCAGCCAGGCCAATCAGATCACATCATCACCACATTGTCAAGTGTTCTTTGCTCATCAAAAAAGTGTGATCAAGAAGTGAAAATCATTAAACAATTGTCTGAAGACAGTGCCCCTCTTTGGATGCCTCTAGTGTTTAGATTCTGGAATAAATCATTTTTTTAAGATTTTATTTATTTGAGAGAGAGAGAGATAGCAAGAGAGCACATGTGGGCAGGAGAGGGAGAAGCAGGCCTCTCACTGAGCAGGGAGCCATATGTGGGGCTTGATTCCAGGATGCAGGGATCATGACCTGACTGAGCCACCTGGGCGCTGCTGGAATAAATCATTTTGTACCATGAATCACATCATGAGAGTGAATCAGAATGTCCAAAAAGAATATGTGGAGAAGTAAGAGCAGCAGTCCCAGAACAAAATCCTCGGAAGCATTCATAAATGGACCTATGCATAATCCCAAACATGAATGATCTGAGAGGTGATAAAAAAGCCAGGTCTCATCACTAAAGCCAGTGGAATAGAGATTCAAGACCTCATGGGTCCACTGTGTCAAATCCATCAGAAAAGTAAAGATTGGAAAGTGTCCACTAAATTTGGCATTGTTATGGTCAAGGTAATATATTCTGAAGCCATAATTTGTTGCATGATAGAATCAGAAGCAGGATTTCTAGTTAAAAAAAAAAAAAGGAGGGTGGGATTGGAGATGGTTCTTGAAAGAAATATGCCTAGAAAGGGGAAGAAGGGAGATTAGACTCTAGCTTGAGTGAACACAGAAAAGAGAGTCTATTTTTAGATGGTTAAGACTTGAGCAAGATGACATACTTGGAGTAAAGTACTAGTAGGGAGTGAGAGGTTAAGGACAGAAAGCAGGAGGATTGACTTATGCAGCAAGATCCTTGGAGGAGAGAGATGAATTATTATGATTGGATCCAAAGCAGAAGTTGCATGTTTTCATGTGTATTCCCTCCGTCCTCATTAGATTTTAAACTCCTTTATGTCAGATTCTTACACAAAGTATATTTTTGCAGTTCCTCAGAACTTAACCATAGTAGAAATATAATGAACAAATGATGGGTCATTAAACGAATCCTCCTTACCTAACCAAGATGATAACGTCTTCTTTCTTTTGGCTCGAAGTCAAGAAGTTTAAAATGAATTCAAGCCTAAGTGGTTCTTATTTCTATCATTTTTTAGAATGTTGGTTATGAATACTATCCGTTTAGACTTGATGTTCACTTTAATGATAAGCTAAAATCAAACATGGATTAATGCACACAAAGTCTTATCTTCCACTTCAAATGGGTCATGTATGGGGAGGATGCCTTATTTATTATGGAAATCTACATACTTGCTTGGATTTCCACAAATCTTTTTTTTCTTTTTTTTTAAGATTTTACTTATTTATTTGACAGAGAGAGAGATCACAAGTAGGCAGAGAGGCAGGCAGAGAAAGATAGGAAAGCAGGCTCCCTGCTGAGCAGAGAGCCCGATGCGGGGCTTGATCCCAAGACCCTGAGATCATGACCTGAGCCAAAGGCAGAGGCTTTAACCCACTGAGCCATCCAGGTGCCCCAAGAGCTGCTTCTGACAGCACCTTATAACCAGTAGGCAGCTTTCTGGCCATTGTGGTCTGTGATTACACTGGCTTGTCTTCATTCAAACTTCACATTTTATTTTTGTAACAAGGCTCTCCCAAAGCAGATGGGTCTTGTTCCCATTAAACCTTCCCTACTACTATTTTCTTCTTAGAAAAATATCACAAATCATCAAAATAATGAAGAGAACTCTTCCGACATTTCTTCTGACAAGAAATAATAAGTGTTGGTGAAGATATGGAGAAAAAAACCCTTGTGCACTGTGGGTGGGAATGTAAATTGGTATAACCATCATGAAAAACAGTATGAAGTTTCCTCAAAAAACTAAAAAGAGAACTACCATTTGATTCAGCAATTCCACTTCTGGGTATTTAAGGAAAATGAAAACACTAAAACTCAAAAAGATGTCTGCACCCCTGTGTTCATTGTGGCATTATGATGGCCAAGATATGGAAACAACCTAAATGCTCATTGGTGGATGAATGAATAAAAAAATCACAAAGAAATTGTATACATATATATAATATTTATTTATTCATGCCTTCATTTCTGGGATGGAATATCATTCAGCCATAAAAAAGAATGAGATCTTACTCCTTGCCACAACATGAATGGACCTGGAGGACATTTTATTAAGTGAAATAAATCAGACAGAGAAAGACAAATATGGTATGATCTCACTCATATGTGGAACTAAAAGCAAAGTTAAATAAAACAAAACAAAAACCAAAGCTCGTAGATACAGAAAACAGGTTGGTGGTTGCAGGAAGTGGGGGTGGAGATGGGGAAAATGGACAAAGGGGGGCCAAAAATACAAACTTTCAGTTATGAAATAAACAAACCATGGGATGTGATTAGGATACATAAAATAACTTCCACTTAGATTTCATTGTATGAGACTTAGTCACTTATCCATGTCTTGCTTCAAGGGAGGTCAAGAAACGTGGGCCACATTTACTTGAAAATTAGTCAGGAGACGCCTGGGTGGCTCAGTTGATTAAGTGACTGCCTTCCGCTCAGGTCAAGATTCTGGAGTCCTGGAATGGAGTCCCACATCAGGCTCCCTGCTCGGCAGGGAGTCTGCTTCTCCCTCTGACCCTCCCTCGTATCATGCTCTCTCTCTCTCATTCTCTCTCTCAAATAAATAAAATCTTAAAAAGAAAGAAAGGAAGGAAGGAAGAAAGGAAGGAAGGAAGGAAGGAAGGAAGGAAGGAAGGAAGGAAGGAAGGAAGGAAGGAAGGAAGGAAGGGAGGAAGGAAAGAAAATTAGGTTTCTTTTACTTTGGAGTAGAATAAGTCCTTGGAGTCAACTCCACACTGATTCTAAAGGTTAATGTGTAGGTTGATATTTTCTAAAATATCAGGTAATAAGGTGTTAATATTATTGTATATACAGGACATTATAAGACACTAATTTCCCTATCCTGGACAGCCAAGTTTCTTACCTTCTCTCAGTCAGGGATCTGTTTCAGAGAATAGAATCTAGCTAGTTTATTGAAGATTTATTGAAAGAGTGATTAATGTTTATTAAATAGCTTATGGAATTGTTGGAAAGACCAAAAAACATGGGTCTAGGTAGATAGACATTCCTCAAAATCACATAACAAAGGAAAAAGCTGCCCTGTATGATCCAGAAGCCACTAGCAAGATTGGAAAACTCTAGAACCATACCATTACTGCTACAGGGTGGAAGCTGCCAAGGAAACACCAGTCAGTGCCACACAGTGCCAGCTAAAAGAAAATAGAAGAAAGGGTAAAAATACAGGTGTCACCTTGCTTTTAACCTAACAAGAGTATTTGACCAGCTGATGAACAAACTTCAGTGACATCCAGAATCCTAGTTGAAGAGAGTCTAGAAGAAGGTTGGAGTGGATGAAATGAGAAACCATATGGAAAAGATATGATTTACAAATTTACATCTATTACAAGATAATCCTCTTTTTCTGAAGATTTTATTTATGTATAGTGTATAGAGAGTGTGTATTATTATGTATAGAGAGTGTGAGTGAGAGCATGAGGCAGGGAAAGGGAAGAGGAGGACAGGGGAGAGAGGGAGAGGGGAGAGGAGAGGAGCAGAGGGAGAGGGGAGGAGCCGGCACCGGGTTGAGTAGGGTGTGGAGGCGAGGATCGATTCCAGGATACCGGGATCAGGACCTGAACAAAAGGCAGTCTCTTAACAGACTGAGCCATCTAGGTGCCCCAAGATAATCCTATTCTTGTCAAAATAATCCTATTTTGAACAAGGTAACAGGGTAACTGAAGTCCAAAGGTAATTGGGGTAAAATCATTTCAAATACCACTTAAAATGTCCTCCTTCCTTTGAGGGGAAATTATAATTAATAAGTGACATACTTATTATTTTTATTTTTTTGTTTCTGCACACCTTGTCCCACAGGGCATTAATAAGTAGTAAAAGAACTGAAAGGAAGAAAACTGTCAGGAAGAAACACAAAATGCTTATACATCACTCATTTTTTGACTAATCAGCCAAGGGAAATTCGGAGCATTGGAGGATTATTTCTGTACTGTGATGCCTAGACCAACAATCAAGTATCTAAGAATATGTAAAAAGGGAGAGAGGGCAAGATGGCGGAGGTGTAGGAGGCACAGAGAGCCCTGGGAATCAGAAGTCCAGCTAAAGAGGAGGAAATCACTCTAAAAGCCGGCAAACGCAACAGCAGAGAGAAGAGAATAAGAACAGCAATTCTAGGAGCA
>CM053606.1:109741119-109768619 GCA_028646535.1 Procyon lotor
AAAAAAAAAAAAAAAAGAATATGTAAAAAGACATGCAAAGAATAAAAAATGTGGAGGTTTTTGCGTAAAACAGTTCAAAATAAAATTTTAAATAGACATTTTAAAACAGAAGAAAAAGTGAGAGACAAAGGGTCATGGAAGGGCATACTAATAGGAATCACAGCACTTGATCAAAAATGTTTGCTGTGAAACTGGTTTGAGTCTGGAGCAAAGATGTAGCCCAAATGGGATGTCGCCAATCTCTGCTCTTCTGTGGGCCTGCAAGGATCATTTTGGCCAGATTAGAAATAAGGTGGGTGATGGGCCTCGTGCTAGTTGAAACCCAAGGTTCTTTCCTTATGCGAGGTGTGGCTCCCTTTCCATCCACTCTTCTCCCTGATTCAGCTGGTTTTCTCGAGTTCTCAGGTTAGCCACCAGTTACACTTTTTCTGAGATCCCTAGACTGGCACATAGTTGCGCTCGAATGTTTGCTGGATTGATTAATTAATTAATGATTGAGTAGAACAATCTCTCCAGCCTCCCATTTCTTTAGATACAGTAGCCTTTAAAAGATGAGTTCCTCTTACCCTTATAACAATGAAGAGAAAATGATGTTTGCTCCATCATTGTCCCTATTCCCTAATTCCTGAAACTTCACTTGTTAGCCAATACCCAATAACTCCTCTCAGCCAGAAACCTTTCTTTTTAAAGATTTTCTTTCATTATTTTTAAGTAATCTCTACACCCAACATGGGGCTCAGACTCACAACCCCAAGATTTAGAGTCACATGCCCCACGGACTGAGACAGCCAGTCACCCCAGAAACTTTCTTCTTCTTGATCTTGGATCTGGGGCTAAGTAGCTGAAACTCATCATCAATGTTAAGACTGGCAATGATCACCTGGATAAAGAAGTTACTTTTTTCCTTCACTTGTGCTTTGGACCGCTCCAAACCAAGTTTAGAGATTCCTGTCTCATTCCTCCCTAGCACCTGGACCTAGGACCATTACGGCAGATGAGTTTACAGCAATGGCCGCAACAATACTTAGCAGTCTATGTGCTCTTCTTATACTATGATTCAGATTCTTCTCCCAGGTAGAGTCTATGTTCCCTCCCCCTTGAATCTGTGATTATGGCAGAAGTGATGTCATGTACCTTCTGGGACTGGATCACAAAGGTGATAAAGCTTCTGCTGAGGTCTCCTGGGTGTGGCTTGCTCTCGGAAGCCATACTATGTGTGAGACAGCCCAGCGTGGTCCCATGGAGAGGCCAGGGAGAAAGTTCTGATGGACAGTCCCAAGTGAGGTCACCAAGTGGACAGCCATTTTTAGATATGTAAGTGAAGACACTATCAGATGATTACAGGCTCTACAGTTGGAGTCATCCAGACTTTGACAACCCATTACCACTGTGGCCCCTGCAAATTACTCATCCTCACAATCCATGAACATAATAAAAGGATTGTTTTATGCTACGAAGTCTTAGGAGCTTTACAATGTAGCAATAGTTATAAAACACTGATTCATCTAAAAGATCTTATTGGGTTCCTAATATGTGTTAAATGTACATTTTCAGTCCCCACCTAGGACTCCTGGTCTTTTCCTATGGCAATCTGGAAGATTCTTTTCCTGGTCTTCAGAGGACTATAAGACTATAGTAGACTATAAGTAGACTTATAACTAAGACTATAGTAGACTGTAAGCCTACCTGGCTTCCGTCTTCAGAAAGTCTTTCCCTTGGCCCAGTTCTATCCGTGTTATGTGTTTTTGTCTGAAACACAATAGCTGTGTGGTTGCTAAAGCTAGTCTGACTTTTAGTGACGCTCAGAGTCTTCACCTATTATTCTAAGTCAATTCTAAATCAGTGTCTAAGCCAAAGCTTCCTGGTTGCCACTTCATTCAGATGGGGAACCTCCCAAGAGTTTATTTGCCCAACATGTTGCCTCTGCATCAGAGCCCATCTCGATGCCCTTTCTGGCTACATTTGGGACATAAGTACCACCACATTAGAGAATGACTTTGAGGGGGGTGGGTCATTGGGACACATACATCAACTATCACATTGCCCAACACACTGTAGGACTCAACATATAATAATTTTTTTTTATCTCTTCCTCTCTCATTCAGAAGGTCTTAAATTCCCACAGGATGTCCCAGCATATGTCCCAGAAATAGTCTAAGGTCAAAATCCATTTTCAAAGCCAGAATGAGTGTCATGCTCTGTGATTCATCTTCAATCTGAATTTTTTTAACCTGACAAAATGTTTCTCAACATCTTAAATATTGTGTTTTCGGCATCATGGCAATTTCATAAATAAAATTCTTCTGCAACGTTAATGCAAAATTTAGAAAAATTTTCGTACAGTTCATCTTAATTTCTTCAGCTGA
The DNA here is from genome assembly GCA_028646535.1 of Procyon lotor. NCBI lineage: Eukaryota > Metazoa > Chordata > Mammalia > Carnivora > Procyonidae > Procyon > Procyon lotor. Next base: position 109,743,486 of record CM053606.1, read on the forward strand.
TTTTAATTTAATGCTGTTTCTCCTGGAGAGGGCCAGAGGTTCACAACATGCTCCCAGAGCCCTGAAGGAAATATTGTTGTTGTGTTGTAAAACGGACCATGTCTATTTAAATACAATTTTTAAACATTTGTTTCAGATCTGCGTTCACTGACTCTTGGCAGGGTCAAGTCAGGGGAGTTCTTGAATCTCTATAGGTCCATCATATTTGGTTTAGAGATTTATTTATTTATTTGACAGAGAGAGAGAGATCACAATTAGGCAGAGAGGCAGGCAGAGAGGGGGGGGAAGCAGGCTGCCTGCTGAGCAGAGACCCCGATGCGGGGCTCGATCCCAGGACCCTGAGATCATGACCTGAGTCAAAGGCAGAGGCTTTAACCCACTGAGCCACCCAGGCACCCCAAAGGTCCATCATATTTTTAGACTGAATAAATGATATCTAGCACACAGCTTTTCTATTATTCCTCATATGTATATAAATACTATTATAATTATTAGAGTGCTACCAAAAAGTCATTCATGTTTGCTTTAGCAAAATTTATTTTTTCAACCAATGGTTAATGGAAGGATAATAACTATGACAGAAGAATACAGAAAATACTTTCCATGTGAAAAGTGTCCTCCTGCTCAAGAAAGATCAAGTGTCATTTCTACTCATCTCCTCATTCTATTGTTGAAGATGATGGATTCAGGCGACCACCCTAGGGAACCAAGGGAGATTTCAGAATTACAGCTTCTAATATGAGGATTACTTAACCACACATAATATTCATAATTTTCACCAAGGGAAAACAAGGGTTATTTCATAACATAGGTCACATTATAATGCAGGGATCCAGCCGGGGTGTGAGTGCATACATGCATGTGTGTTTCATAGAGCGCAACGGCTGTGTTTGTACAGATCTCTGACATAACAATACATAATGTGATGGCAAAATGGCTGGCAAATTAGTCTGTAAACACCCCACGTCAACCCTGAATTAACTAAGATATTCTTCATAGCAAATATTCATTTCAAAAAAAAAAAAGGATTGCTGTTCAAATAAGTCCTTGTTTCAGATAGTTTTTATTTTCCCACACTTACGTGACAAAGAATAATTTAGCTAATCTCTTCTATGGTATTTCTGGCTTATTTCTTAAACAGAAGGATTCCTGTTTCGAGAAAATTCATAAATGTCCACTTTTCTTTCAAAAACCTGGGTGACCTCTAATATGATTTCAATTTTACAGGGGGTTGGGGGAGGAGTGGCCAATGGGAATCACGTAAAAGTTATTGGTTCACTGCCATTTTAATGAAAACCATGTGTACAGGGAAATTTACAGCCATAAATCTCTCGGTGCACATAACTTCTAATTAAAACCTCATAACGATCTTTTCCAAATAATGAACACAATTTTGAGTTTGAGTTTAATTTCATTATTTCAGAAAAGGACAAGAGAACTGTGCGTCTGGAAACGTGTCGCTCTGGGACAGTGATGAGGATACCGGGAGAGAACAACATAGTCACCGTGTCTCAACAAAATGCAAAAGGAGGGAGGCTGATGGCTTTAAAAAAAAAATGGCATTTGTTGCACAGAATTAACATCCAAGGGGTTTCAGATATATCATGTGTTTAGGAAGCTCTGACTTTAGATAACTAGTCTCTCCAGAAAGTGTGTCATCCTCTAGATAGAATTCATACTATGTTGCATAAAAATTATCTGAGCTACGCCGAGAACACAGCTCATACTATACACCGTCTTGTTGGTCCAGGGGATGGAGTGTGTGCACTGTTGAACCCTGACAGCTACTTTGCCTCTTGGCAACTCCTTCTGGCCAATCCAAATAGTATTAACAAATTCCAGAGAGGACAAGTGTCTTTCCAGAGGAAGACAGATTGCATAAAGGGCAAACAATAAAGTCTCAACGATTCCAGTGTAAGCCAGATTTCAAAAACATTCCATGAACAATGAAGAAAATATTTCCTTTCAGTGAGAATCATAAAGGGAGAACAGTAATTTGGCCCTTAAAAGAGTATGTTAACTGCCTTCTTTATTGACGATGGTTTCTTATATCAATTGGACAATATTGGTAATGGTAATAAATCTGTTTAATCTATTAGTTTAAATGGAGCACTTATTCTGCCCTAAGGAGCCCTCTTTGAACTCCTTCTCCTCCTCTCGAAAGTCATGGTTAATCAACAAGCATAAATCACTATTAAAATACAGTAAATCTAACAGGCGTCTTACTTGCCTCTTATCATCAAGTTAGTTCATCAGCTATGAATATGCTCTAATGATAGTTGATAAGAAATGACAAACGGAACTTTTACTGAAGCAAAACAACCTTTAAGCACAGGTAATACAGGTGATAAAGTTCCAGCAACGGCTCAGCGAGACCACATATGCAGCCGCCTCTACGCCAATGAAAAGAGAGTTTTATTGAATGCACCTGATTTTAAGCCCCTTCCAGTGTTCCCTTCTAATAACTTTATAAGGACCCGTTATAGTCCAGCCGGCTTGTGCACACGTGCTTAAAATTCGGAAGCTATATCTGACAAGTTCATCAACGTAGAGAAACTCATCAGAAGCAGCCTAACATGGATTTAATGTTTGAAGAGGGAACAAGAAAAAAGGGGGAAAAAAACTATGTTTAAATTAACCTGGCCCTTTGTTGTAAATTATTTTCACAATCTGCTTAGAACATCTAAGGCCCGGCCTATCAAAGGGTTCCCAAGACCCTTAATGCAGGCCCGGGCTTTTTGTAAAAGAGCTCAAGCTGCTGGCTGCGACAAGGACTCTGGGATTACGACTACAGGAGGGTACCCAAGAGTGATCATTCTTCACAGACATCTGCAGCCATTGAGAGGCAACCTGCTCTGAGGGCCGGGAAGCAGGCCATTATGGTCTGGCCCTCTGTGTCCCCTCTCAGCTGCAAGCACACACAAGTGCCAGGTGCAGAAGCCTCGCTCAAGAGGAGACTATAGACCAGGGTAACGGTCACGGCGATTACGAACTGATAATTATTCCCTCCCTGTTTCCTTGTTTCAACCAACCGGTTGCTCCACCGATATTTTCTCTTTATTGCTTTATTGCTGAAAATGGTATCCTATGGCTCGGGGCTGATTATATCTTTCTTTCTGGCAAGACTTTTATTTCAAAATTATGTAGCACGTAGTCTGTTAGATTGGACCGATTAGCCACAAATCTTAAGAAATCACCCTATTGAATATTTCACAGCGGAAAGTTGGAGGATTAATGCAAAATATTATACCCCTTTTTTTTTTCCCAACTAGAGCTCCATATGTGGTCCACCTGATTTTTTTTTTTTTTTTTTTTTTTTTTTAGTCTGTACTGGTCGAGCATGGTCTCAGTTTATCTTTAGAGGGCTTTCTGCATTTCACTGAAATAGACTGAAGAAGCTATATATTTTATTTCTGCCATACCTACTGAAACACACCGCTCTGCTTACATTCACAAATGTGGCACAAATTTTATCCGATATGATAAAATAAGCATTTTTACAGTCATGTACTCTATGGCCAAACACTAATTAAAAACAGGATGGAGCTTTTATTTCTCCCATTAAAGATACGAGAGCCAAAGAGTTTCAGGAGAACAATGGTTTTCAGTTTTGTGCAAGATAGTTGCTAAAGGCTGTCGGAACACAAGTTTCAAATGAATATTGTACAAGTAACAGGGATCTGTGTCTCTCAGTGATGCTACCCTCAGTGGCTATCTGCCAAAATTGAGTGCTGGGAAGGAAAGAAATTTGGAATGCTATGTTTAAAAATTAAATAACTGAAACAATTGTAAAATGGGCACAGTGTGCTCACACAAGTGAATATATTCTTTTATCCAGAATCTCAACACTTACCAGTTTTCCAAGTTTTCATTAGTATAAGAACATTTCAAGTCCTATAGATAATTGCAACCAACATCAGTGACATCTTAAAAAGAAATTTAACATTTCTGGAAATTTTGAAGCCTTGAGAGGAAAAGTGGTTTTCCATCTTTTTGTCCTTTTCCTCAAAGGAAGAAGAAAAAGAGAGAGAGAGAGAGAGAGTGAAAGAAACCTAGTTTGGGAATATTAAGATCATGAAATAGTGAAGCATGTTTTCAAGATCTAATAAAACTCTGCTGCTTACGAATATTTCCTATATTATATAGAAATGGGTTTGCTTACCAAATTATTATATGTATATTAAATTTTAAAATAAACCTAATTAGGCAGTGTAAAAGATACTACTTGAATTTTTAAAAAAACAAATAAATAGAAGCTCATGCTGTTGAACTTCACGGAATCCAACACTTCTTTCTTAACTTTTTCTAGAATATGAGAGCAAACCACGACTGTAAAGAAAAAGAATATTTTTAAGTGTACTCTGCTATATCAAGTGGATTCAGAAAGCACTTCCCCCCCCACCCAAGGAAATGGATTTGAGAAGAAAATAGAAAAAACTTCATTGACCATTACTTTTGCTCTATGAAATATTATCTAGTACTCTCCCTTGGAATTGTATGTTCCATATGACATTGGCTTCTTTCTCTCTTGCGGTGTGGAAATGTTTCCATATGTCAGAAGTTGGTCTCACCATTTCGCTGAGGGAAATAAATAAAACAAACAGAATGCTGTGGCCAACTCGAACATAAACATCAAGTCACAAACATCGGGTTCAGATCCAGCACTTACAGTCCTTCTGAACTAGCTGTCCCGAGCTCTTCCATCCCCCGGGGTTCCGTCTTGGCTAAGACTGGCTAGTAAATTTTCCATACAACACCAGATTGTTAGGGATTCCATTAGGATTTATATGGGAGTTGTAAAAACACCTATTATTGAGCCTTATATATATATTGAGCTTAATATATATATTGAGCCTGATCTATATATATAAAATACATATATATTATAGTATAGATATAATACAAATATAATATAGATATATAATATAATACATATTATATATGTGTGTGTGTATATATACATATATATATATGCCATATATATTTACCAAAGATACTTTTTCCTTCCAGTTTTTCAAATTAAAAACACAATACATTTTGGAAATACGATGTAGATCACCAGGCCAGAAGTAGCAAGTTCCTGGTTTTTTTAATATTTTCTCATTCTCTTCTGCCCTGGTCATTTTCAGCAAACAAAGCACTGTGGTTTTTAAATTCTGATTTCCACAAGAATATATAAGATTGCCATATTTCTGGTGTAGATCCAAGATCACAGCATCTGTAAGTGCACTGAATTCTGGCAGCTTCTTCTTGCAGGGCAACATTTAGGTAGAAATGCTTTGGCTCTGATGCTCTAGACCTCTGCTCCGGTATTGATATTCATTGCATAGAATATTTAATAATCCAAAACCATTGATCATTTTATGAAAGTGGCTTCCTGATGTAAGCCTTTTGGGCAATTTCCACCCCTTCTCAATTTTTTGCCCCCTTATTATCTCATTGTGAACCGATATGGGGATAATAACATTGAATTCACTTCGTTGAGAGTTGTTTAAAACAGTGCAAAAAGTCATCGGTGCACCCAAGTGCCTGGCATGACAGTCTGTTACTGGACAAATGGCAGGACATCATATGAGCCGAATCTTATGCTCAACATCATCTACTTGGAGCAAATTGAGCTCCTTTTTTTTTTAAGATTTTATTTATTTATTTGACAGAGAGAGAGAGATCACGAGTAGACAGAGAGAGAGGGGGAAGCAGGCTCCCCACTGAGCAGAGAGCCCGATGCAGGGCTTGATCCCAGGACCCTGAGATCCTGACCTGAGCTGAAGGCAGAGGCTTTAACCCACTGAGCCACCCAGGTGCCCCAAATTGGGCTCATTTTGCTACCCAGAGCTCTACCCTCATAATTGGACAATGAGCCCTAACTACTTTGTGAAAGCAGTACCTGCCATTTGACACATTATGATGCATGGTTTTGCTTCTTGCCATTGTCAGGGGGACACCAGGGGTGGGGGAATGCTAAACATTTTAGAGTATGGAAAAACTTCAGAGGGAAGCTCCATATTCCCTTGTTTGTTATGAATGCATTCACTGGTTAAGAATGCTAATAATACAGGGGCACCTGGGTGGCTCAGTGGGTTAAAGCCTCTTCCTTCTGCTCAGGTCATGATCTTGGGTCCTGGGATCGAGCCCCACATCGGGCTCTCTGCTTGGCAGGGAGCCTGCTTCCCCCTCTTTTTGCCTGTCTCTGCCTACTTGTGATCTCTCTCTGTGTCAAATAAATAAATAAAATCTTTAAAAAAAAAAAAAAAAAAAGAATGCTAGTAATACAGAAAGAATCCCCAGAACTTTTGGGGAAAATTCCACATACATAGGAGTTAAAAAGATTCAGTTATGGGAGTCGAGTACAGTCCAAAAACAAACACGGTGGCTATGGACTTGAGTTAGCTAGTCTTTAAAGCAAAGATGTGAAGGACTAAGTCTTCAGTATAACCTCTCTTAACCTCTTTGCTCTGTGTGACTTGTAATTTTCTGAGTCATAATGATGTCACCGTGTACTTTCGTGCTAAATTTTCAAACCTGGATGCATAAATGGCAAACCTATATACTACCTTCACTCCATCCTAGAACTATCCATACAGTACCTCACTTATGAAAAACAAATAATTATTTTGGTTCCTTTTTTATGTTGGCTTGATTCCTTTTTTATGTTAAATAATTCTTTTGGTTCCTTTCTTATGTTAACTTTTGGTTCCTTTTTTATGTTTTTACATTTTTCTCTGGAAAGTCAATGAGTTCTTCTGATGCCCAAGATTTTCACTTTCCTGGAAAAAGATGCACAAAGTACCGATTTGATACAAATTTCGGTTTTATCCTGTAGTTCTTATTGATCACAGTTAGAGTAAACTTACAACTTGAGATTTTGGTGTTGCAGACAACTACACCACTGTCTGGCCAGCACGGACCTTCTAGATCCTTCCCCAACTCCAACCACGTGGGCCCAAGAAAGAGCAGTGGTGATCTCATAGAACTCAGACACTCACCTTCAAACACAGGGCCACCGTTGATTGGTCCAGAGGTGGGCACCTGACTCAAAAGGACCAGTCAGATTCCTTCCCTGGGCCTTTTGAACTGAATCCAGTGTAGGGAGTTGGCCTTTCTCCAGTGGAAACAACACAATGAGAAACTCAATTGTTTTTAATGATCATGTTCCCTGTCCCATGGGGGGGGGAGGGAAGATAAGGGGGAGGGGAGAAGGAGGAGATGAAACTAACAGCAGCAGCAGTCATGTCCCCAGAACCAGCTGTTCCTACGACCCAATCATATCTTTACTCTTTTTGTGATTTAGCTCTTCACCCCCTTCCCTTCAGTTAATGCGTCTGCCCATCTCAGCTACTGCAAAGATGGCTTTCTAGCACAACTAAAACAAGTATAATTAATACCCTTGGGGCGCCTGGGTGGCTCAGTCGTTAAGTGTCTGCCTTCGGCTCAGGTCATGATCCCAGGGTCCTGGGATCGAGCCCCGCATTGGGCTCCCTGCTCGGCAGGAAGCCTGCTTCTCCTGCTACCATTCCCTCTGCTTGTGTTCCCTCTCTTGCTGTGTTTCTCTCTGTCAAATAAATAAAATCTTAAAAAAAAAAAATACCCTTGTGCTAAAACCTAAGGAATATAGATTTTGAAAATAAGAGAGCTATGATTAAAATGGAAACTGAAAATTCTTGACATTGGTATTTATTTTCACTTACTCCTAGGCACAGTAATAAAGGAAAAGGCTGTGAACAAATCTCAGAATCTCCAAGGTGTCCAGCCCGTTTTGTACTTGCCTCCAAAATCCTGTATCACCTATAGTGAGAATCAATAAGGCAGCAATTATCTAGTATTTTCTATTTTCTCAGCACTGGCAGGGATATAAGAGAAAAACAAAATATACCCCATTTGATTACATCTGCCTTATTCACTGACTTAGTCAGGAGTTACTGCCTTCGTAATTTGGCTAAAGTCACATGGGTAGTAAATTTAAAATTAAGCCAAGATTTAAATACAGGAATTATTTCAGAGTCTAGTTTTTGTGTTTTTTTAACCAACCAACCAAACTATGTGTGGTTTTTTTTTTAAGTTATTCTTTTCTAAACAAGAATATATCTTTCTCCTCCACATCAATATTGTATTTTGACAAATACCCAACCTAAAGAAAAACTGAAAGAGTAAGACAATGAAAAATCTATACACCCTTTATCTAGATTCACCAATTGTGGTACATTTGCTCATTCTCATGGTAATTAAGTAGGTAAGTGGATAGATAGATAGATAGATAGATAGATAGATAGATAGATGCAAAGTCATTTGAAAGTAACTTCTAGTTATCATGACACTTCACCCCTACATAATTCAGTGTGTATCTCTGAAGAACCTAGGCTGAACAGATTTTCTCCACCTGTTTTACCTTTCTTAGCGTTAATATTTTTGAAGGGCCCAGGACACTTGTCTTGTAAAGTGTCCTACAATCTGGATTTGTCTGATCATTTCCTCATGGTTACACTGAGATTAAACATTTTGGCAAGAACAGAGCATCCCATCAGGAGGCATATAAATCCATCTGTTTGATAGTGATGCTGCTAAATTTGATCACTTGGTTAATATAGTTTCTATCCTCTCTCCCATTTGAAGGTGCACTTATTTCTTTGTAATTGTTAAGTAATTTTACCATCAACCGCTAATACTTGCCTCAATCAATTATTATGCTGATGATTAAAAAGTAATTTTCTAATTACTTTACACATTTTATTAGGATATTTCTGCAAGAAGAGCTTTTTGTCACTGACTCCTCACCTGCTTTTTAATATCGTAATAAAATCGTGACTTAATTTTTATTGAATGTATTATGATCCCTTACTACTATTACTCATTTTGATCCTTGAATTATTCCAAATGTGGCCAGTGGAAGTCCCCAGTAAGCTGGGGGGACTTCCAGTATGTTCCCTTTACTCATTGAGCATTTGCTTTCTTTGTTAGCATAAAATGTTTTAAGCTCACCTTGCACTTCCCAATTCCACACCTGAAATCAGCCATTTTTCCTTGGTGCCTTGGTCCTCCTACTGGGGAATGGTATTAGAGACTGAGAAATGGATGCTGGAGATTCTCTTTGCTTCTAGATTGTTGTTGCTTTAGGCTCTTTCAATGGACTGAGCTGTGAGCAGAATTTTTAAAAATGACTTGATCCTTATGCTTCCAATTCAATCTCATACCATGGATTTTTGCTCTTGTCATGGTATATTTCTCTATCCTCCCAAAGCCCTAATTCCCAGTGATATCAACATTATTGACACATTTGTTCTATTCTGCAATACATATAAAATCAGTTAACTTCAATGCCATCAACAAATCTGCCAAGTTCAAGTTTTCCTTGCAGTTCTTGTCTCAGTATGCAATATTAACAGTACAGAATGAGAAGACTGGTATCCTGGATGATCATAGGCTCATTTTGAGATATAATTATATTATATTCATGTGTCTGTCACAGTCCTTTCACATTGTGGTCCTCTCATCCTGAATTCTAAACTATCGTCTCTTTTTACTTTAGCTCAGTTATGTTTATAAGTAACTTTTTTGTGGTGATGTATATTTTCTGAGATTTTACCATATCTTTGAATTCTTTCTGCTGCCTTTATGCATGAGTGGAAATTCATATCTCCTTGTCCACTTATTAAGTTTACTCCAAATAAGTTATAAATTTGATGCTATTGCTGGAATTTTATTTAAAAGTCGAATTTTGTTCTGTTGTTTTTCTGATTACAGTAATAGATATCAATGTCTTTGTTTTGAACAAGGCCACATTATTAAAATCGTCTTATAGTTCAAATGATTTTAATTGATTTTTGTGACTTTTCTGAAAGATAAATATATTGTTCGAAAATACAGAAGCTCTTCTACTTAAATAGTATAGGTAAGTGAATCAAAAAGTTGTTTACTTGCCCCACTATTTGTTAGTACAAAATGACAGCATATGAACAATTGTTAACAACATCCACCATGATAAGAAGAATTGATGTATTGATGTACTTCTGCTCAGGTGCATTAAAATCAGTTAACATACATAGCATAAGTTTATTTTTTTAATTAATTTATTTATTTTGAGAGCAAGAACATGAGCAGGAGGGGCAGAGGGAGAGGGATTCTCAAGCAGACTCCCCACTGAGTGCAGAACCCAACAAGGGACTTCATGCAGGACCCGATCCCATGACCCTGAGATCACTACCTGAGCCAAAACCAAGAGTCAGAGGTTTAACCACTGCACCACCCAGACACCCCTAGTACACATTATACCTACAGAAACAAAATCAAATGCAGGTGCTAGAAATAATACCTTGAAAGGAACATAAGATAAAATTAGACTAAGTGAATTATTTAGTAGCAATTGCCGATGTCATTAATAAACACTGATCAACTACCAGAGTTAGGGAGGAAGATACCAAAGTAAAAGCAAGCTCAATAATTCCCCCAACATTAAAAGATATTCTTGATTTTGATTATTAAAGAAATCTAAGTTAAAGATTCCTTAACTTGCTGATCATTGCCAAATGTTAATGTAATGTGTCTTTTGTTATCTTGTTTGAGAATATTCAGCTCTGCTATTGAAAGCAAGCAAAATAAATGAGATGAATGAAACCCACAGGAAGGGTTAAGCACAATCACTAAGCAAGTAGTTTATGGGATATAAATGAAACTCACAGGAAGTATTAATGCAGATAACCAGTGGGCAGGAAGCTAGAGAGAAAGAGGCAGTGTACACAAGATCTATGCTAGTAACCTCTAAGACATGTTGAAGACACATAAGATAAATGGAACATGTGACAGAAAAAAACGAGAATGATACTTACAGATAGAAAGGGATGGAAATAACACAGTATAGATCATGTCACCCCCATGCTGACAGCTGCGTCTTCTGAAAATTGCCCTCCCATTGGCAACACCCACCGTGGTCTCATTCTGGCCCTACATGTGCTTTGCTAAAGAAATTCAGATAAACCCAGTCACAGTAAGGGTCAGGCATATTTACCTGCTTCTCGGGGATACAGAAAGTGAGCGCTGATCCTGGTTAAGTCCCATCTTCTTGGCTTCTTCAGAATCACATCATCAGCTGGGAGGATTTAGGAATCCGAAAGGATCATGAATCCGGCAGTGTGCTCCTTCCCCTGCCTGTACCTATCGTGAGTATGTTAACCTCTCCCCTCTCTTTCCCCTTGCTTCTCACTGTGTGTTTTTAAATGATTTAAGAAACCATGCAATTGGTGCATTTTAATTTAATCTGTGAGCTTCTCTGTGTTCTGTGTCTGTTGAGATAATTTGTCCAGCTAATATATTTGGAAGTTTTATTGCATAAGGGTTATTTCCCATGGGACAGCAAAATTAAGGACAAATATATTAAATCTCACAATTGTTTTTTAATTTAATATTTTATATTATATATGTTATATTTTATTTAATATTTTATATATTTTTATATTATATTTAACATTCTATTTATTTATTTGTCAGAGAGGGAGCAGCAGGCAGATGGAGAAGCAGGCTCACCGCTAAGCAGGGAGCCCAATGCAGGACTCGATCCCAGGACCCTGGGATCATGACCTGAGCCGAAGGCTGACACTTAACCAAATGAGCTACCCAGGTGTCCCAATTCTTGCAATTGTTTGAAATCATTTAAAAGGCAAAATCTCTACTAAGTTGTATTTCAAAAATCTAATCAATCCCTTTATAAGATAAACAAATTACCATAGAAAATTAAAAGCAAATGCTTGGCCAAACATAAATCAAGAAAATATCCACCAAATGTCCACATTTGTAACATAGATGAACTAACAAGGTGACATGAAGAGTTGCCCAGTTCTCAAATCTTGCATTGTGTGTCCCAAAGCTGAGGAGAAAGGAGTGGAGTTGCACTGAATGTGTCAGGGATCACAAGTAATCTGCTACCCATATTAGCCAAGGAATGGCCACTAGCATACAGCTCTTTCCAATGGAAGGAATGCCTGCCTTCAAAATGTCATCCATTTTGCACTGGAAAAACACATAAGCATGATCCAACTGAATGTTAAAATAACTTGAGAAATCTAAGAATTGATTGATATCAGAAAACTTAATAACATTATAAATCACTGTCAAAATAAATAATAAATTGGGACACTTGGGGGTTTAGTCCATTGAGTGACTGACTCTTATCTTAGCTCGGGTCATGAGATTGAACCCCCAAGTAAGGCTCCACGCTTAGCTTGGAGTCTGCTTGAGATTCCTTCTCCTTCTTCTGCCCCACCCACTCGTGCTCTCTCACTCACTCTCAATAAAATAAATAAATAAATCCTTAAAAAGTAGATAAACTAGATGAAAAGTTTAAAACAACAAAAAGTTACTTGCTAAAAGTATAGCACGTATACCTGATTTTTAAAAAAAATCTTTAAAAATGTAAGAGCAAAACTTCTGCAAAGTAAATCGCATAGAACTTTTTTTTATTCCTCCAGGATTAGTGACCATCATAGTCTCAGTTGAAAATACACATGAAGTACCCACATTTGAATGAGCGCCACCATAGTTGGGTCCAGAGGAGCCCACCACCACTGCCTTCACTAATTGGAGAAATCAAACACACAATACTACCTCGCCCTACCCCCACTACTTGGTCTAGGGAAAGAACTAGGACACAGAGAAGATGCATGTGGATCGTCAGCCTTACAGAGTTATAGGGTTCATGAAATGAGATTTTCTTTCCCCAGAGGGAAGCAGGACACTGAGGGGAACCCCAGGTGCAGACTGGAGAGCCTCTAAAAAGGGAGGCTGGCATCTATTGCCACCTAGATGCTCTGTAAGCCATAAAACCGGACGTTTGGTCTGCTTCCCATCTTGACATTTTGGGAAACAAGAAGTTTACTGGATAACTCACTGCTGCGGGGCAAGAAAAAATTGTGTAGGGTGCAGGGGAAGAATACCATCTGACGTCCTGCCTCCTTTGTGCTTTGGGTCTTGGTGCTCTCAGAAGTTGGGCACCCTGGCTCCATAAAGAGGGGCACAGGTGGAGAAATGCGGCACATCAGCGGGGGTCTCTAGCAAGAGAGAGACCCTGACTGAGCCACAGTGAGGACTGGGAATTCTCCTGACTGCTGACAGTCATATATTCTGACAGTCAGAAATATAGAGCCAGTGCTCTATATTTCTGAAGTAAGAAATGATGGAACTATCAAATCAGTTTTTGGTATATTTTTATGGGACTTATATTTCAAGATGCATTTTAATTTATGTTTAGTTCATATTTCTCCTCCTGCTTTTTCTCACTTCTTGAGACCAAAGACCAGGTTCTAACCCACTACTGTATCCCTGATAAACATCTTAAGTTAGTGCTTTGGACAGATAAATTAAAGAAGTGTTTCTTAAGGAGTAAATAGATGAATAAATAAGTAGTGTATCAAATAGCCAGCACACTGGCCTGAATCAACTTCTACTAATCACTGGCCCCACATTCTAAGCTCAGAAATCAAAACTGCAATTACTGCTTTAAGCTTTATCTGATCATCTTGGAATAAAAGACCACTACTTCCAAGTGGCAATAACGCTCACCTAAAAATTCCCTTGGTCCCATATCTCCATTAAGGTACTGCCTTATCTCTCACTATCCTCGTCCTGGGAATTCTTTTTTTGTTTGTTTTTCCTTTTAACATTTATTTCTTTATTTTAGAGAGAAAGAACGTGAGCTGGGGGAGGGGCAGAGGGAGAGGCTCTCAAGCAGACTCTGTCCTGATCTCGGAGCCCGAATTGGGGCTTGATCTCACAACCCTGAGATCATGACCTGAGCCAAACCAAGAGTTGGACACAACCAATTGCACCATCCTGCAGCCCCCTGTACTTGAGATTTCTTAAAGAAGAGCTATCTATGCTTGGCTGAAGTGGTGATATTTCTTGTGAGGGAAAACACACACACAAACACAAACAGAAAGATAAGGGGAATGGGAGCGTAGGAGCAAAGGATCAAATTAGAAACTCACTTTGAGCTATGCTGGGTTTGAGAGGCATCCAAGTGGCAATGCCAAGTTCAATGCCGTGTGGGTTATTCACTCCTTCACTTACTCTTCTTGCTAGGCCCACAAATGTGGGCCCATCCCTAGCCAATCCCCATTTCCACTGGCACTTTTACCTAATAGACACCAAATACGTGTTTGCTGAATCAGATAAATCCATTCAACATTTGTCTTATCATCCTGTCTTCTGACAGCTGATGACTTTCTTCCTTTTGTTATTTTCTCCTTTCCTTCTTATTTTTCCCCTTTCCTCCTGCTACAATATATATTTATGTGAGCACCTATTATAAGCCAGAGACCATGCTGAGCCCCAAGAAGATAACTTTTAGCATAAAAAGGTAATTTCCCTCTCAGAATTGAGAGTGGTGCTGACATAAGTAAACCCATGAATAAAATTAGTAATGAACAATGCTCCTCCCTTCTATGGAGGAAAAGCCCGGCCTGGATGGGGGAAAGGGCAGTTCCCTAAAGACAGCGGCTGAGAGCTGAGGGAATACTGATATGAACTCAGGTCACACGGGCAAGAGCCTGGAGGGGCCTGGGCAGAGGACCAGTGTTTGGAGGTGGACCACACGGACTTCAAGGTACTGAAAGGTGGGTGACTGGCTGGCTGAGAACAGGGGGTAAAGGAAGGCTCCTGCAAAATGAGCAGCCCATTTTATTTCACTTTTTGGCTTTTCCTTCTCCCTTTTCTCTTTTGGTTTTTCATTTTCTTGTGTATTCTTTTGCCTTTGTTATTTTATTTTATTTTTATTTTGAAATAGCCTAGATATTAGATAACCAAGATAAGATCCATGCATTTGATTGCCTTCCGACATCTAGACGTCTACTCTAAATGCAAGATTGGAAAAACAGTAGAACTTGGAAACCAGTTCAAGGGGATTTATATTCTTAAAAGCTGAAATAACATTTTAAAATATTTAAATTACACCTTAAAAATGGAGAATTTAAAAGTACCCACTACATATTGAGTGAATATGCATGATACGTTAGTGCAAGGAAATGTTAAAACCTGCTTATGTCTGTCTCTCTTTTTTGAGTTACTGCCCACCTGTATGCTTGGTTGGTTACCATGGAGCATTTGATGATTATGTGGGTTTTCATTGTTTTGATTCATGGCATATATTGTTCAATGTATACTCATAATGGACTACTGAATAAATATAAGAGCTGTAAAGAACACATGTTCAAAAATAGAACATTAATGAAGACCATAAAAATAATAAAAATTCTGCACCATCACCCCAATATACCTGCAATGCATTTATCTAATCAAATTTGTTACACGAAATTACTTCTGGTACTTTAGAACTAGAATTAAAAAGAGTAAATACGGAGATTAGTATATCTAAATTGACTTTACATTTATTACAAATAAAAATGATAAATACATACAATATATAATTTGTGGATAAGTGCTTGCAAATACCAGACTCATATATATTAATTTTTTTTAAATTTTGAAAATGTTTTAGGGGCACCTGGGTGGCTCATTTCATTAAGCATCAGCCCTGGGCTTGGGTCATGATCCCAAGGTCCTGGGATGGAGCCCTGGATCCCTGCTTAGTGGGGAGTCTGCTTCTCCCTCTGCCTCTGCCCCTCCCCTTGCTCATTTTCTCTCTCTCTCTCTCTCAAATAAATAGATAAAATCTCTTTTTAAGTGTTTTAAATGTATAAAAAAAATGATAATCTTAGGGGCACCTGAGTGGCTCAAATGAATGGCCAACTCTTGATTTGGACTCCAGTATTTTCTCAGTGTTCTGAGATTGAGCCCTGGGCAATGGGCTTCACATTCAGGATTTATAATTCTCTGTCTCCCTTTTCCTCTGCGCCACGTCCTCCCACCCCCACTTGTGTTCTCTCTCGAAAAAAAATTTTTTTTAGAAATTTCTATAAATTTTTTAATGTATGAAAATGAATCAATTGATAATAAAGTTTACAACAGAAATTTCAAAAATGTCTTCAGGAGCTTTCATCAATTTTGGATGCCGGAATATGTCGATTATATTTCAATGTACTTTTTAATATGCATTAAATCACTAAATTTAAATTTTTGTCATATTATGTTTTTGATACCTCATTTTTCCTTCATACTTCGATTAAATGAAACAGCATAGGTCACTTGATAAGTAGAGAAATTTTGAAATTCATCTCTATTTCATAAATACTATTAAATATTATATTAAATAAACTTCATTAATATAGTTGTATTAATATTATGATGTAATTTTTTATCTAAAGTCATTTCTTTATAAATCACTTCCTAAAAATTCTAAAATGATCATAAAAATCATAAAGGAGGTCTGTGAGATTCTATATTCCAGTAAAAGAAAAAAGAAAGTTGGGGAACCATTCTAATGTATTGTAATTATTTTCCAAAGAGTTCAAGTACACACAGTAGATATATCACTGAAGAAAAAAAGCACACCTGCTGGACACATAACATTTTCCTTTTCTTAGCACAATATGTTTTATCTTGTATAATATTCTATGTTTAAAATTTAATATATGCATGCATATACACTTGGACAATCAGTGAAAATGATATTTTAAGTCTTCTCAATGAACTGCATAGTCCCAAGTAAATGAGAATAAACTTTTAGATTTTTTAAGGAAAGAGGCATCCAAGAAATCATCAAAAACCTAAAACAATAACCATCGAATGAATTTCTGCTCCAAGTATTCAAGCCAGCATTTAGAATTTCATGTATTTCAAAATATGTATAATTTTAATTAAGTCCTAAATCACTTTAGATGAAAGTATGCAAAGAAAACTATTTTCCAACTACAAAATCTCAGGGATTTAGCTTGGCTCCCTGAGGTCTGTACAAATCACTTAATCCCTTTTCCTCGGTTTCTGATTGGGAGTTAGATCCTTACCATATAGACGCAGGATGACCAAATACGCTAACATCTATAACGAGCTTTGAAGTTTGGTAATACGGATGTACTGGTTGGGAAGCGGCACCATTGTTTTCATTGTGTTTCATTACTTTCCTGACCCAGGGTCTCTGTTGATGTGAGCCCACAACAAAGGATTCATGGTGTGTGTGCCTCAAACTGCCACATTAATCTCTGCTCATGTTTACACACAAAACATCCAGTTACTGGTAAATTGGTCTGAGGTTATTATTATCTGATGTTTTTCAAATTTTCCATTCATTTAAGTTCCCTTCAGAGTCACCCAAATTATTTCATGAACACTATTTGGTCAGAGATGTTCTTAATGTACACACTCTACATTGGATAACAATAGCTATTTCACAGATATAATTTGGACCTAAAAAGAAAGTGTGTTTTATAGACTGTCAGATGAATAAGTCATCAAACAGGGCTGATATTTAAAAGTATGTATATATGATGAGATCAAGTACTGCCAAATCAATGTGACTTTTTGAAATCCCAGTAAAATTGAGAGCAGAAAGACTCTTTCATTGACGTCCATTAGAAGTACCTTAATAAAATAAGACATATTTCTCTTTTCCTTTCTTTATCAATTTCCATTTCAGAATGATATGAAGGTTTATGTTCCAAACTGGAGCCAAGAATCACCTATTACTAATGTTGAGGTTTTAAAGAATTTTGCGAGACTTTCCATAGAACTAATGCAATGACTTCATTGGCAATAATTAATAAATAAATAGATAGATAAATAAATAAATAGTAAATGTCATAAAATGAATTTGTCATACAAATAAGGCCTCATTTAAAATATTAATCTATTTAAACTAACACTACTTTACTTTTCCTACATTACATTTATTCTGAAAATTTTAAACTAACAATTAAAATTGTTTTTAGCTTGAATATGATACATATTTATGAGATACAACAATAATTAATATGAATGATATAGAATGCATTCTATATAAAGACAAAAATGAGGGGCGCCTGGGTGGCTCAGTGAGTTAAAGCCTCTACCTTCGGCCCAGGTCATGATCTCAGGGTCCTGGGATTGAGCCCTGCATCCGGCTCTCTGCTCAGCAGGGAGCTTGCTTCCCCCTCTCTCTTTGCCTGCCTCTCTGCCTACTTGTGATCTCTCTCTGTCAAGTGGATAATAAAATCTTTAAAAAAAAAAAATGAAAGAAAAAAATGAATCCAGTCACATGAATGTAATCTTATTAGGAAATTACACATGTATTCAAATGGTATAGTTTGAAATAGGTTTGTAGCTCTTGCTTTGTGCATATTAGGTGTTCATTATTTGCTAAAGGCCTAATACATGAATGAATGAATAAATGAACAAATGAACAAATTGTCATCAGAGACAATGTAATTTTTTGATATAAAAATGATAATTGGGGCACCTAGGTGATTCAGTGGGTTAAAGCCTCTGCCTTCAGCTCAAATCATGATCTCAGGGTCCTGGGATCAAGCCCCACATCAGGCTCTCTGCTCTGCGGGGAGCCTGCTTCCCCCTCTCTGCCTGGCTCTCTGCCTACTTGTGATCTCTCTCTCTCTCAAATAAATAAATAAAATCTTTAAAAATAAATAAAGGGACACCTGGGCGGCTCAGTTGGTTGAGCCAATGCCTTCGGCTCAGATCATGTCCCAGATTCCTGGGATCGAGTCCTGCTTCGGGCTCCTTGCTCAGCGGGGAGCCTGCTTCTCTCTCTGCCTCTGCCTCTCTGCCTACTTGTGATCTCTCTGTGATATAACAATAAAAAAAAATCTTTAAAAAAAATAAAAAATAAATAAATAAAATGATAGTAAATATTGATTCTTCAAGAGTAGTTTCAGAAAAGACAAGACCATTAGACGTACATGCTGGGGAGTAATAAGGATTTGGTGAACAATGGAGAAACTGAGGGACACCTGGGTGGCTCAGTCAGTTAAGTGTTTGCCTTCTGCTTAGGTCATGATGCCGGGGTCCTGGAATCAAGTCCCATATCTGGCTCCTTGCTCAGTAGGGAGCCTACTTCTCCCTCTGCTTTCCACTCCCTCTGCTTGTACTCTCTCCGACAAATAAATAAAATATTAAAAAAAAAAAAACGATCAAGAAAGTGTGATTGTTTGCTGAGCACCTACTGTGAGCCAGCCCCAGAGTAAAACTGCTGGTTTCCAGGGTGACTGGGTGGCTCAGTGGGTTAAAGCCTCTGCCTTCAGCTCAGGTCATGATCTCAGGGTCGTGGGATGGAGTCTCACATCGGGCTCCTTGCTCAGCAGGGAGCCTGCTTCTCCCTCTGTCTCTGCCTCCCACTCTGCCTGCTTGTGTGCTCTCACTTTCTCTCTCTGACAAATAAATAAATAAAATCTAAAATAAAACAAAACTGCTGGTTTCCAACAGCCCCTTTCTTCCTATATCTCCCATTTTTGTTCTTTTATCTCTTTTTTCACCCTACTAATGAAAACAAAATCAAGGCAATCTTTTTCCCAGATTCCAAGGCCAATCTTCATTAATCTAAGGTAGTTCATGCACATGGAATTACCTTAGTAACCAGTAGTGGGTGGAGGGTAGGCATATCAGTCTAGCCCCGTTAGACTAACAAAAAGGATTTACAGGCTCTGGTCAGGGAAGTTTTTTTCTTCCTCTCTCTGAACGTAAATGCAAAGGAAGCTTGTTTTCGACTGTGCCCCCAAGACTCTGAAGTCTGCCTGAGGTCGAAGGAATCAACACAGATAAAAAGTGTGATCATTGGGCACCTGGGTGACTCAGTGAATTAAAGCCTCTGCCTTTGGATCAGGTCATGTTCTCAGGGTCCTGATCGAGGCCCACATCGGGCTCTCTGCTCAGCGGGGAGGCTGCTTCCCCCTCTCTCTCTGCCTACTTGTGATCTCTCTCTCTGTCAAATAAAAAAATAAAATCTTTAAAAGAAAAAAAGTGTGATCAAGAGAACAGTAAGAGGAGCAGAGGTGGACTCCTGACAGACCGAGACTGATGCCCACCTAATCTCAGGAATTCTTGATGTAAAAGATAGTACTTTCCCTATTTGTGAGCTAGTTTGAATAAGGGTTTTCTCTTATTTCAAGCAAAAAGCATCCTAACTAAAAGAATAGTAATACTACTAATAACAGTAATAATTTCAAGCGTTTAACATTTGTGAAAGAAATCAGCGATGTTAGTCATTACATTTGAGATCTTCAAGTTCATTACCATTCATGTGTCCATTACCATTCATAACTGATAATAAATATAATTTACCATCAATTTGTTAGACACTTAGTATATGCAGTACGCTTTCTAATCACTAAGTTAATGCTTATAAAATGAGAATAACTGTCTGAGGGCAAAATACAAAGCATAGAAACTTTCCAAAATTAGCAAGTGGTGAGAAGAAAATGCAAAGCGCTCCCTATAAATATTATGCTGTCTGTGCCTCAAATACAGACCCAGAACTATTTGGCAGTCTGGAGAGACCTAGGAATTCAGACACTTAGCAAAACCAACAAAAACTATCGCTTAAATGGTTAGAGATTGTGAGGACCATTGTTCTTCAATTTCCCTCAATTGTGGCAATCTGAAACACACCATTGGTCAGGCCCTTGAGCAATAAATGCCTCCAAAGAAAGATATGGAAAAACAAAACAAAGCAAAACACAAAAAAGAACACAAATTTTTACCTGAGCTAAAGACACACTTCATTGTGAGCTAGGATTCATATTCCAATTCAATGGAAGTACAACTTTGCAAATACTCATAGTCTACTAACAAGCATTGACTTCAAATTGATTTCAAAATGAAACAAAAACAACAGAAGAGTATACAGAAAATGTCTAGTGACACAGTTGTTCAAAGAACGTACCTAAAAAAGATGTATGAACTCTTCACATTTTGCTTCCCTGAACTGAATTGCTTAATTTATCTTTTTCAGCTTTATGAGAGAACAACTTGTTCTTTAAGGAAAATTTTAAAAGATTAAAGCTGAACATAGAAAAAAAGACCTTTCTTCCAAATCTCCACTCACTTCCATTTTATTCCTGTCATTCTATCCCATCTTGATGCCCTGGAAACTGTAATTACCAAGTAAACTAGCTCACATTCACCCCACATAACGTAGAAAGGAAAATGAGAGAGAAACACACACGCTCACACACAAATATACCAAACCAATGAAGAAAATGTGACACCGTAACTTCTTCAAATAGTCGTGAGGACAAAGCGGATATTTTATAATTTTATAAATCTCTTTCTCCACTACTCATCCCATATTCTTTTTCTGCAAAATATATGTTAAGTGATTCATCAGTGTGTCTTTATTCACTTGCTGTCTTACTCACCAGGATAATGTGGAAGACAACCCGTGATTTTAAAGTTCAGCAAGCAAGGAAAACATGTGCATGTAAAATATAAGCATTTATTCCAGTGAATACAATTCCTCCAAACAATCTATCTTCTATCTTCTTCTGCCAGAATAGGATGCTCAGCTAGGGGGGCTCAGCTTTGATTACTTGCAACTGACAGATTGCGCATTCATTAATGGCAGTAACACGATTAGCCTTCATGAGGAGGAACTTAGAGTCTTAAGTCTAGAGACTTAAGATAGTATAGATCCCTGCTACTACTCCACCTTGTGCAGGAGCCCTGACGTAGCTGGAAGAGAGATTAGCGCCCACAGAGCTGGTCATTTCGTGCACCAGATTATTGAAAATGTCTTCTACAGGGAACCCTTATGAGGAATATTCATTTGGGACACAAATATTCAACTTTTCAAACTTTCTTTTCACCAGTCTTCCAGTTGTGTGCCCCCCAAGTTCCCAGGCATCTGATCAAGTCACTACCCAAGAATCAGTGAGTTTCAAACCAAAAGCAGAATCCCCTTCCAGAGAAGTGGAAAAGCAGAAGAAACTCTGAGTGCTTTTTACTTGGAGAATTTTGCTTCCCCAATACCTCAGAGCCAGGATGGGTACCCTAATATATAATACATGGTTTATGGGATATGATATATGATATGTGTTAGGTAATATCATATAATATAAACACAATGTTGCCACAGTCTGGTCCTCGTTAGTGCCGGCACACCATGCCCCACTCCTCAGTTGGCCTTAGGGAATGCCCCATGAGGAATGAGCATAGGCTGAAAGATGGCAAAGGACAGGATGCCTGGGCACTGTGATGCACCTGTTCCTGGTATCTGTGTCCTCAGGACCAGCACTGGCCACCTGATGATGGGATGCTACCATGCAGACCCTCTAACAACAAGTTCACAATGTATTTTCTACCCAAATCGAAAGACTTCAAGCACTTTTCTGTCCCTTTTAACCAGATGATTCATACGAGTACCTAAAAAGGGCTTGACTTCAGATAGCTCACGTATCTTTGCTGATTATGTGATCAGAACTTACTATTCTCCTAAAATTAATATTTCTTCACATAATAAGGTAATCTAAAGTTTAGTCTACTAGTTGTAATTGCCTTTATTTCATTATAACATTCATCATCAAATACATTATCCTTTTAAGATAGTCTTCAGATCTAGATTTTTTATTGTTTATCTAAACAGATTCTTTTCTGCATATGTTACACCTTCATCTAAATTTAGTTGAACGAAAGAGAGAAAGAGAGAAAAAGAGGGAAGGAAGGAAGGAAGGAAGGAAGGAAGGAAGGAAGGAAGGAAGGAAGGGAGGGAGGGAGGGAGGGAGGGAGGGAGGGAGGGAGGAAGGAGGAAATTTATGTATTTCTATTCCAGCCATTGCATTCTCCTCTTTACCATTTTTGTATTCTGATCAGATGCTATTGAGCATCTGCCAAGAGTTGTTTTTTGTATTAAGTATTCTCATTGATATTGATTTGATTTTGGCAATTCAGCTACTTAACTAGCACAGTCAGATTGTGTGAAATAGCACTTTCTTTATCTTTTATGGAGTACTTCACAGGCATGATCTCAGTTTAGATTCACAATAAATCTTGGAGGCAAGGTAAACAGAAAAGGTATCCATTCTTTCTTTCGTTCACTAATTTTCTTTATGTCTTGACTTCTTTTATTAATGGACTATTTTTCAAGCAATTTTAGGTATACAGATAAAGTAAGCAAATAGTTCACTGGCTTCCCATAGCCTCGCTCTTTCATGTACAGTGTCCCCTATTACTAGCATCTTGCATTAATGTGGTAAACTTGTTATAATTGATGAACCAATATTAATAGATTATTATTAGCTCAAGCCCATAGTCGACATGAAGATTCACTCTCTGTGTTATTTAGTTCGATGGATTTTGACAAATGCATAACATTTTGTGTCTCAGTCTGCTTGAGTTGCCATGTATAGATTCTGCGATTTAAACAAAAGAAATTAATTCTCTCCCAGTCTGAAGGGTAGAAGTGTGTGATCAGGATTCTAGCATAGTCAGTTCCTAGCAAGTTTCTCTTTCAGACTGCAGATAGATGACTTCCTACTGTGTTCTCACATGGTGGAGAGAAAGAGAGAGAGCTCTCTGAGTTCTCTGATGTCTCTTCTTCTAAGGGCACTAATCCTATTAGATCAGCGCTCCTCCTTTATGGCCTCCATTAACCTTAATTATTTCCTTATAAACCCTATCTCCAAATATAGTCAGATTGGGCATTAAGACTTTAACTTATGAATTTTGGGATGGATGCAGACTTTCAATCCATAACATCAAGTAGCCATCATTACAGAATCCTACAGAATAATTTCATCACCATAAAAGTCCTCAGTGCTCTGCCTATGTGTCCCTCCCCCTCTACTAACCCTTGGCAACTGCTGATACTACTGCCTCCTTATTTTTCTTTTCTAGAACGTCCTATAATTGGAGTCATACAATATGAAGCCCCTTCAGACTTGCTTCTTTCATTTAGAAATACACATTCAAGTTTCTTACATGTCTTTTGGTGGCTTGGTAGCTCATTTTTTTTTAGCGTGGAATAATATGGCATTGCCTGGATGTTATCTCATGGTTGACCAGGAGCCCTAGAAAGATGAACTTGTCATAGAGAGGAGTGATATGGTCAGGTTCATGATCATGTAAAAAATAGAATTGTCAAAACTGAAGTAACAGAGGGGGCCATTTAAGCCTTAGGGATGGCGAGGGGAAGTATATTTTTAAAATAAGTATGAGATAAAATTGATAATACTTAAGTCTGTTGAGTGTAAAGGTAAAGAAGAATGAACATTTGAACCTGTATTCAAGGTTTTGAATTGGAATGACTGATGGATTGTGTTGCAACTAACAAAGAAAAAGAACATGTTGAATTGAAATAATAATCTCAATTTTCTAAATATTGAACAAACGATGCCTTTAAAAATTTGTGAAGGGCTGTTTCAGTCAAGGTCCCAACACAAAACATATGATGTACTTAAAAAAAAAAAAAAAAGTTTGAAGAGACTTAAAGAAACTATTCAAAAAGTTTTGAGTAGTGTTAGAGGAGACCCGTAAGAAATGATGGGGGCATTCCAAGTCTAGAAATCAGAGGTAAGGCTCTACCACTACCAGGCTTGAAAAGATAAAGGAAGACAGTGATTTCCAACCCAATGAGACCTTTAGCTAGAGCCATAGACCAGAGTAGTGGCCATAAGTACAGAAATACACTAACAACCTTCTGACTGAAAGGAAATGTACCAAGAGATGAATATGCCCACTGCTCCCCCACAATCTCTTGCCACTGACTTTCATCGTTCAAACACTAATGGACATTAGAGGACAAGTGAGACTAACCATATAGCCACAGACATAAGCCTTCTGGGCCCCAAAACAGGGTAAGGGAGGGGAAAGTGGATCTGGAGATCCAGAGATCAGGGGAATATCCTCCAAAGAGATTATTCTAGAATATTCTAGATCAGAGGCATAGCTCATCTAGAGAGTACATTTAGGGATTTATCACCATTTAGGTAGCAATTGAAACAATAAAACAGAAGTGAGACCCATTTCACAGATTAGAAAACTTAATTCATAAATAATTAGTTCATAAAATTATGAATTATAATTATAGTATAAAATATGTTACAATTTTTAATTATAATTTAAACTATATAAATTATGCATATAATTTATAAAGTTATTTGTCTAAAGTCTATTAACTAGTAAGCACTCTGATTTTCTGGATCCTAATCCACCTTCTCTCTCTTTTTTTTTTTTTTTTAATTAATTTTTATTAACATATAATGTATTATTTGCCCCGGGGTACATGTCTGTGAATCATCAGGCTTACACATTTCATAGCACTTAACAGCACATACC
>CM053606.1:109776908-109813605 GCA_028646535.1 Procyon lotor
TTTTTTTTTTTTTTTTTAAGATTTTATTTATTTGACAGAGAGAAACACAGCGAGAGAGGGAACACAAGCAGAGGGAATGGTAGCGGGAGAAGCAGGCTTCCTGCAGAGCAGAGAGCCCGATGCGGGGCTCGATCCCAGGTCCCTGGGATCTGACCTGGGCCAAAGGCAGACGCTTAACGACTGAGCCACCCAGGTGCCCCGAATCTTTGCAATTCTTAATGTTGTTCCTAATAAAAGTGCATGTTGCCATTGAGAGAAAAATCTGCAAGCTAATAGATTGAATCCTGGGGTTCATTCCCCATTCCAACGATGACTTAGACATTAGCCTGATCCTCCCTGAGCCTCACTATTCTCATCTCTCTTAAAATAAGAAGATTGGGTTTTGTCTATTATTCCTTCCCAGAGCAAAATTCTATGGTTTCTCTGAACACAAGTGATGCTCATCCCTGCTTCTAGTTTTCTATGTTCTTTCACACTATTTACCTTAAGTGGGGAAGGTACATATTACAAATAAAAGATGATTATTTGACTCATTAGGTTTAGGACACATTCCATATCAAATGTCCTCAACCCTTACTCCCAGACTTTTATTACTGAAATTTACATTTCCTCTCACTTGACATCCATACTTCTTAATATTCTGCCTCCTAAACTTATTTATCTGCTCAGACAAGGACTAATACCTAATACCCAAATACTGGTTTCTAGAAATATGGATTTAAAATAGATTTTGGAGGGGCACCTGGGTGGCTCAGTGGGTTAAGCCTCTGCCTTCGGCTCAGGTCATGATCTCAGGGTCCTGAGATCGAGCTCCGCATTGGGCTCTCTGCTTAGTGGGGAACCTCCTTCCCTCTCTCTCTCTGCCTACTTGTGATCTCTCTCTCTCTCTGTCAAATAAATAAAATCTTTAAAAATAATAATAATAAAAAATAAAATAGATTTTGGAAAAAGATTTTTTGCACGCTAATTGCATTTTCTCTTAAATACACTACTTTTCATTAAATTATCCCATTTGAGGGTCATTGTTTTGGTTTAGCACTTCATTTCACCCTCCCAAAATCATTTACAGTATAGCTACACACCCCCTTTTGTCATACTTAGGCTTGTGCTTCCTAGAAAGAACTTCCATGATAAAACCATTTGTCTGATAGGAAAGCTACCACCGGATCCAGTATTGCCTCCCATCTAGCTGGGCACTCATTGAAAACATGAGTAAGTCTGATGCTAGTTGCATCGCATGTGACTTCATTGAACAATCCATAAATTCTCCTCTCTCTCTCTGAGAATAGTTTAGTTCAATGTGAATCTAGGCAGTGAAGATTAGTGGAAGAAGAATAAGTACACATGTGAAGCTGGGTAGCTCTGAGTAACTTAGAAGTGCAAGATGTTCCAAATTATAAGATTTATGCAATATGAATTTATTTATACGATATGAACTTTTATACGATATGAATAGTAATGGACTAATCCTTATCCATATTTCTAGCATTGCGGGACTTCAGACGACATTTGTCATTTGCTTCAAAGGAACAAGCCTGAGGGAATATTACCACCAAAGGAAGGGGCTTCACAGATTCCCATATCCCATCAGATTAAACACTGATGATCAGAACTTTTGCTTTCTAGCACTTGGGTTACAGAGGGCCTAAGAAGTCAACCTCAGAAACCATTTTAAGAATAAAATATGTCGGAGGGGCGCCTGGGTGGCTCAGTCGGTTAAGCGTCTGCCTTCGGCTCAGGTCATGATCCCAGAGTCCTGGGATCGAGCCCCACATCGGGCTCCTTGCTCGGCAGGAAGCCTGCTTCTCCTGCTACCATTCCCTCTGCTTGTGTTCCCTCTCTCGCTGTGTTTCTCTCTGTCGAATAAACAAAATCTTTAAAAAAAAAGAATAAAATATGTCGGAGTGCCTAAGGGGCTCAATGGGTTAAAGCCTCTGCCTTGAGCCCCATATCAGGCTCTTTGTTCAGCAGGGAGCCTGCTTCCCCCTCTCTCTGCCTGCCTCTCTGCCTACTTGTGATCTCTCTCTCTGCCAAATAGAAAAATAAAATCTTCAACAACTACAACAAAAAAAGAATAAAACGTGTCACCAGCATCGGGGAATCTTATTCCCTCAGTCATTATTCATACACCAAAACTGGTACTGGAAAGATGGTGGTCGCAGAGGTAATATGAAAGGGAGAAATCTAATGCTACCATTTTGACTTACCCTTACCAAGATCACACATGGCCATCCCAGAAGATGGGCTTCTTAGCTGGTTTAGAAGTAAGGGATGGTTTGCCTCAAAATAACAATGAGTTCAAGTTGAGTTACATCCAAAGAGGTAAAGTGAGCACATAGGATGAGAGATTATGGCTTTATGAGTTCTCACAATTGCAAGCATTTGCTGAAGGCCCTACCCCACTCTCTATCAGATTCTTCCGGGGACTTCAGGGGCATGGCCTCTCCCAGCCCTGTGGCACGGAGCAACCTGGGACAGCCAGGATGCTGTGGGTCCAGGTGACCTCTCTTCCCACCAAGTTACCAGAGAAGCCGGCCCCCTTGGCCCCACTGATCATTTATTAACTGTCCTCATGTTGGGGATTCTTGGCCAATTGGTGGCACAAGGAGGGGGGCAGGGGGCGGGGAAGAACCACGGTGTCCTAAGTGCATTAAATCTTCATATTAGCCCCCTGGCTTGGTAAACCTTTATGTCGGCTTTGTTTTCTTTTTTCCAAGCATGACAAACAAGTGGTTTTTCTTTTTCACTTTAATGATTCTTTAAACAAAAAGGGGTAGTTTAGGGCTTTCTCCGAGGCTGATAGGTGTTTCTGTTTAATGAGGTTTTTATTATACTGCATTGGCTTCCCTGAAAAGAAATTACAAACAGCAAACAGCTGATAATAGAACAAGACTGGAAGAAACAATAACCAAGAGGGGGGAAAAATTAGTGTGGCAGTAGATGCACACGTTGTAGCTCGGGGACCAAATGCCTCTCCCACTGTCGCTTGGCCACCACTGCACGAGTAATTAAGGATGTGGGCATTCATGTGCCAGTCCTGTGTGCCCGAGAGATATGGACATAGATACAGACCCAGCTAAACTGCCCTCTGTGGAGGAAGAGGGCTGGTGAGCTCAGTCTAGACAAAGATGAGTGTGCCTCAGAGTGCGGGTTTACAAGGGCTGGCCGGTTACCATGGAAACTAATTGGAGCTAATAAGTAAAGGGACATTTTAACTGTGGGAACAGAATAGGAGGGGCTCTTTTTCAATATCACCGTTACCTACAATTAATCTTTCATTTTAGGAGTGTCCTTACTTAATTCTTATGATGGAGCCATTCCCCCTGCGCACGACCTCGCCCTGAGCCACATTATGTTGAAATGCCGAATGTCATCTTTCAGAATGTGCTGTGTTTTAGGTTTAGATCTCTCAAGACAGAATCAATTTCACTTTTTTTTCCCTTAAAAAATAAACTGTTTGCAGATGGCAAGGAGAAGGGAAGAGAGGTAATGGAAAATTCTTAACTTCTAAACGGACACTCTGCTGAGCAGCGCAACAGTGGCTACAAGGAGAGGGGAAGCCGGGACCTTACCCTGCAACACCAGCTTGAGGTTTTTGTTTGAGTTGATTTTCCTTAACAAAAGCATTTCAGAACATCAGCAACAACAACAACAAAATGTGTCACTGTGGACTCATTTTACAATAATTTGGAAGGGTGATGTTAGCGGACACCACAGGGAGCAAAAATGAAGTTCATGGTCAATGAGTCCTTGCTCAACTTGTATTTTTTTTTATTTTAAAATAAGTTTTAAGCAGTATAAATAGCTGAAGTCATCAATAAAAGGGAAATGGTAACTGGGATTTAATGAAAAGATTTACAATCAAGAATAGAATAAAAATGTTTGTATTAAAGAGTACTTTCAACAATAATGTGGGTCAGAGCCAGGATCACTTGGGAAAAGTCTTATGAAAGGTGTGTTACAAGCACAGGGTTGATAAAACACGATTCAACACCTTTATAGTTTCTGAGGTTTTACTCTTGTAACTCAATTTACAGTTTAAGAGAATGCAAACCACCTTAATAATGTCTTGAGGGCCTGCAAAATCTATGCACTTGAGGTAATCCAGATTTTCAGACATGAGTCTGGTTGGATTAACCAAAAAAATAAAAAGAATTAATGAAAAAAATTGCCTCACAATAATTGGCACTATTAAAATTTTTATGGTGCCCGAGGGAAGTTTCGGCCCTGTCGTTCCACTTGCCGTTGTTGAAGCTTTCTGTGTTGATTATGTATCTGGATTTAACTGATTAGGAGTAGTGGTTTAGTACATAGAGTATATATTGTGAAACAACACACCCCATAATCACTTCTGGGAAGAAATTAAGCAAATGAATCAGAACTCCAACCTCTAATTCTTTTTTTTCTCCTTATCTTCCCTGCAGCCCAGTTGTAGCAAAAAAAAAAAAAATCAAATCACTGTCTGAACATTATACCTCTTAATTCTGTGCTTCAAAAAATTGCACAGGAGTAATTTTCAAGTATCTTAATATAATAGCACACAAAAATGCCTTAGAAAACAAGTTGGTCAAGTCAATTTTGCTAGTTATTGAAATAATTCTCTTTGTGATACTGGCAGCTCCAAACACGGGCTATCCATTGGTAGTCTAGATTTTAACGCTTTGGGCAAATTTAAAAGTTTTCTTGGTTTTTATGCCCACACCCCCCCCCCATCTCAGTTCAAAGAAATTTGAAAGGTGCAATATTTAAAATGTTGGCTCTGCACAGACACTGTCAGAGAGTTGATAATATTTCAAATTTCTAGTTTCCTTTTCAGATTATCAAAATTCCTTAGAAGTCTGATGGCATTTTTGAAGTGGTGAGATTTGTAGCAATTAATCTATTTCCAGATATCTCCTTAAAGCATTGTAACAAGTCTAGCCATTTTCTGGTTCAGACTGCTATCAAAGTAATTAGTTCTGTAAAACAGTTCAGAGAACTCAAAAAAAAAAAAGGAAGGAAAGAAAGAAATACACGTAAGAAGGAGGTATTGAAATGACCAAAAATTGAAAACATTTCAAAGCAAAATTGTTAATGAGCTGTTTGAGCTATATGGACATTATAAGTGCAATTAACTAGAAGCCAATAAAAATAATCAATGACAGAGTGCAGCCCTCTGGTACCCAGGGCTTTTACAAAGAGATATCTGTGAAAGCAGCAAGTGATTAAAAAAGCCACCTTTATCTATGGGAGTGTGTGCTGTTTTGCATGAGTAGAAAATAAAATGATTTTCATTGACAATTTCTGAAGTTCAGCCTGTGGCCAACAGTGAAGAGCAAACAAGTTTCTGCTCTTAGCGATGCCCCTACCCCCTTTCTCCCTGGAATGTTGGAGGCAGCCATGATCTAATCAAAGAAAGGTAGGAGTTTAGATCTCAAAATGTAGATGTCACATTTCGGTGCAAACTACTCCTACATTAACACGTTATCAGTATGTCAGGATGAATCTTTTATCTCCTGGGGGCGGCGTTGGATGTGTATGTATGTGTGGGGGTGGGGGAGAGGGGGGAGCGGAGGTGCCTCGCTGAGAAGATTGCCCTCACCAGGTTGGCAAGGAAAGAT
This sequence comes from Procyon lotor, assembly GCA_028646535.1. Classification (NCBI taxonomy): domain Eukaryota; kingdom Metazoa; phylum Chordata; class Mammalia; order Carnivora; family Procyonidae; genus Procyon; species Procyon lotor. The sequence continues at coordinate 109,782,509 of CM053606.1, forward strand.
TTTTAGTGTTTCTGCACATCCCTCGGAGGGTCCCAGTGGTCCCCGGGGAGCACAAGGAGTTGTGAAAAGTAACGCACAACTGGCCAGCGGAATAATTCATTCCCTCCACCTTCTCTTTAGCACCTCCCACTCCTCCTCTCTTTAGAGCCGTCCTTTCTCTCTGAAATCTCAGGTTACTTGACTGGGAGTTCTCAGACCTCCAGTTTCAGTCCTGCCCTCAGCCTCCGGTCGGTGAGAGACACCCAGCCCCAGCAATTGGATTGGGCAGCCTGTCTTGACACACCACTGTGCTGAGTGCTTGAGGACGTGTTGCACCAGATGGTTGGGGTTAGTGTGTGTCATCACATTCGAGTGGGGATTAGGAGCAGGAAGGCTGCCTTACTGGAGCTGTGTGGTCTTCTCCAAGGGAGAGTTGCAGGCAAGAAAAGTACTTTGCTTTTGGGAGAAGAGGAGGAATTCATTTTCTGCAGCCACAAGAAAGGCAGTTTTTTCAGGTAAAGTAAAAGACATTGAATGCTTCTCTCTTCTCTCTCTCTCTCTCTTAACGTAGTTTTGAATGGAATGCTAGCGCAGCACACTTGTCAAAGCCCGTTGTGGCTATCCTATCAATGCTGCGATTGTACAGAGGACAGATAACAGTGAGCAGAGCTTGGTGCTTGGCTGTCTTAATAGAACTAACACTCCTCATGCCTCGCTCTTGAAGGTGTAGCGAAGAAAATGTCTTTTAGAGCGGTGTTTGTATGCTTGAATAGCCTCCTTACCTCCCCCAAACAGGAGCTGTAAATTGTTCGGGAAGGATGGATCGGGCCAAGAGAGCATTTATTTGAGCTTTCCGAATTAAAAATGCACTTTCAAACTGTTGCATTTTACCACTCCGTTTATAAAGATCCTTTCGGGAGTCTCTTTCCAAGTTGCTGGCAGAGATGGAAATGCTTTCTTAACCGATGTTTGAAGGTACATTGTGTCTGATTTATGACGGACTCCAGTGTTTCTAGCAAAATTTGGAAGTTGAAAACTCCCGAAGAGAAGAGTCTGCCCTCAGAGCAGCTGATAGAGTGGCTTTAAAGCAAAAATGCTTAGAGCTGGAGGAAAAGCAGAAAAGGAGGAAGTAGGAAAATGCTCTTTAACGGAGTTTAGCCTCCTGCAGCTGCCGGGGGAGCAGATGGAGGTAATTCATTTGCAGATCTGTTTGTGAAAGTTTTACAAGTCATTGAAAACTAAAGTAGCATCTCTGTAATGGATCGTTAAAGTCACTGCATTTATAGGTTTTAAACGGGCTATCTGAAGTGTTAATTAAATGGAAATAGATTTTCTGGCTGGGTTATAAACAAACATTTTTTTTTAAAAAAGGTTTTTAATTGTAAATTAGTCACTGGAAATGAATGGTCACCTGGCGCCTAAGCAACATAAAATGAGTTGTCATCATATATGGGAGTAGCTGGTAAGGAAACCCTTCTGCCAAAAGCACCCACCCAAATTAAATTGACCTGAAATGTAACAATGGGGCATGTCTATTACGTTTAGTGTGTGATGTGAAGAAGGCCTTTCAAACTGATGCCTTGTTTTTACAGGGATCAAAAAATAAAATCTTCACTTTCCCAAATTTTTGGTCGAGCTAGGTGAGTCAATGAATCACTTCTCCTGCCCCCTGACAGACTTCCCCTCCTACACCCACGTTCACATACCCACGGTGTTCAGGATGTCTTGCTCCTACTGGACTCTCACATTTGGTAGAGAAACCCAACACTGTCCTTACCCTTTGCAGGTGAGAAATTTGATGAATAAAACTGTATAAAAGCTATTCTGAAATAAGAGCTGTTTAATAGGCTGAACAACAGGATTTATGGCCAGAGCTTTGTGATTTTTCTATTCAACGGCAAAAAGACGCCTGTAAAGTTATGTTTCCGCTTGTGGTATACATTTTTTTTCTCGCGGCCAGCCAGTTGATCTTTTTTTCATCTTGTCTTTAAAAAGCTATGATTGCAACAATATTTCAGTACGGTGTTTAGTTGTGATTCACCGTGTTCTCTGGGTCTGGTCTCAAAGCCTTCAAGGAGAAAGTCTCCTCATAAATAACCAAGCAGTTATTATGACCGAGTATTATCCGATTCCCAATATTACATAACCGAAATAGGACTAAGTTCATAAGCTGAAGTCTTCTGGAATTCCAGTCATTCCATTATGGCTTTACAATGGAACTGGGGCTTAAAAAAAAGAAAGACAGAAAGGCAAACTCATATCTCGGGTGCTGTGGGATCAGGACTCCAAGCACAGCAGGTAACAGGTAAGGGACTGGCCACGCAAGGCACGTTTCACTATGACGGAAGTGTTTCCAAAGAGAGTAAAGTTTCTCCCCGCGGGACGGAGGCGCGGTGTGATGGCATCTAACAAAGGCAAGTTCCGTTTAGCTGTGGGAGCGCCACAGCAGATGTCATTCTCGTTGCAGACTGACCACCAGGCTGCCTGCCCAGGATTTTGAAAATCTGGGAGAATTCCACACACACACACACACACATACACACACACACACACACACACGCACATACCCAACCCCCGCAAAAGTCCATCCCATGCAGGATCAGGCAGGATGGAGACAAAAAAGGAAGGGTTGAGAAATAATAAATTCACACTTTAAGAAGGCAAAGGGGTGTGTCATCCCTCCCCCCCACCTGGCTAAAGTAATGTGAAGTTACTTAGCACAACTAAAAGGCTCTGCTTAAAACACACGTGCCCACAGGGCAATCCCCGATGCTTGTCAAAATCTACATCTACGGTTCCAGATGGTAAACATTCGGAGACATATTTATGTGACTTCTACATACCTCCATTTGACATTTGGTTTCTTCCTGACAGCACTTGCTCTGGTAACACACATGAAGTTCCCATCAGTATCACAACAGCTGGAAAAGCATTTGAGCGCCAAGGTTGGCCCTCACAGGGAAGGGAAAAATAAGCGCAGATCTCCAATTGCACTGTGGATGGGTCCTGCTTTCTAGACACGCAGGGAGCTAGCTCAGAGGCAAAGAGCTCTATCCCCCAAGTTGCAAAATCCACGTTTAGGGTGGCGTGGAAAACAAAAATACAGAAATCTAAATGCTCACTGACCTCCTGCTAGCTTCTGAGTGGGAACCTTCATCAAAGAATTAAAGGGGCTCTTCTCTAGAAATTTATATGACTTCAGGCAGATGGTCGTGGTCCTTCCCATTGGGATAGTCAATAGTAGAGACAAGTGTCAAGGGTGACACTTTGCATTTCCTTTCCTGACTGTACATCCATGTGGGAATGCACTGGGGTTTGTGTCTTTTGTATTTTAGATTTAAAATGGTTTACTCTTTATGAATCCATAAAGCAAGGTTTGTGATGCTCAGTATTGAGCTTTCTCCAACCACTGCCATGTGGATGAGGCCAACCAGTGGGTCAGGTCGGGACATCTGGTTCTTTTTTCCTTTGTACAATATTTTTGTGTAGAGAGCGTGGAGTACGTTTAAGGGGATTAAAACGTTCAAGGCACTGACTCTAAAAAGATTATTATTTTTATCATCGTGATTGACTTTGAGGGAAAAGAAGCTCATATATGAAATTAATTCTATGGTCATATGGTAAATTTACCTTTCCTTTAGGTTAGATCCTTGGGCAGGGGTGGGGGAAGCATTTGAAAGAAGATATTTTTGGAAAAATTTTGTCCCGAAATGTGTTTCCTATTTAAAGTATTTTCAATTCTATCTCAATATGCTGGGAAGGAGGGGAATGAGCCTGTTAGCTTTCTCTCTCTCTCTCTCTCTCTCTCTCTCTCTAATATCCCCTTCACCCCCATAGCTAATCTGTCATCAAATTCTGTGAGTCCTTCCTTTAGAACATCTGTCACATCTGGCGCGCAGCCACCACTCCAAAACGATCGCTTCACATGTGGGCCATTACGACAGTCTCCTTGCAGGTCCGCTTGCCTCCATTTCTCTCTCCCGTCCACCCCGGCAGACTGAGCTTCCTAGAACTCTGCTTCCGTCAAAGCATTTCTGAGCTGAGGATCCCTACTACGTGGGCCCTCATTACCCACGGAATGCAGTTCACATGACGGGCTGGCCCTCCATTATTTGGTCCCAACTTTCCGACAATGTCTTCCACCAAATCAACACAGCAGCCCAAGTCTCCTGTTCCCCGTTGTCCAGGTGGCCTGTTGGGCTCCCACACTCTCCTGTTCTCTTCTCGTAACCCACCCACTCTAGATTTTTAGCTTGTCTTCAAAATGAGAGTCTGTTCTCATGGGCCCCCTTCCATCCGGTTCTATGTTTGTGAGACTGTGTGTGGAATATTCATCACCTCTCTAAACTCATCCTTCAAAATGTCCACTAAAATCCCATCTCCTCCGAGAGGCCTTCCCTGACTACCCATCTCACAGTGATGGTTTCCTTCCCTCAAAGCTGACCATTAGTGATCCACGGGTTGCACTTAGCACATTCGCCTTCTTCTTATCTTGTTTTTCTACTTTGCCATCTTATCCCCTGACTCTCCAGGTAGGGTGAAGTCTCCTAAGACAGGGACTGGCTTTGTCCACTTTTGTTTCCCATGGATGATACTAGTAAGTGTGTGTTGACTAGCTTACAGGGACATTCAAACATGCAAGGCACTTTTCTCTCTGGTTACCCCATTTTAGAGTTATTTGCCAGCTCTAATAGCCATCTCCACTCATGAAAGAAAAGAAAAAAAAAAGGTGACACCTGATTGGTTGAATTTTGCCGTAGCTTAGAAAAAGTTCCACTTCAACAGAATATGGAATTATTGCCCCAAATTAAGTTTGAGTTTTATAATGACAGACCTCCATCTATTTCAGCTTTCTGTAACTATGGTAGAAATTACTTCTATTAGCTGCCCCTTATGGTATAAAATTTCAACCATGATTTTGGAAGCAAGAGAGTCCAGTCTTTGGGTTTAAACAGGCTTGTGTTCTAATCCAGGGACCACTTCTCAGCAGCTGAGTGGCCTTGGACAGGTGACTTACCATTCAGCCCCTTGACAGAGATAGAGACGCTTACCTTGAGGACGTTGTGGAGGAAACACTTAAAGCACTTAGCTTGGCTCGCGTGCAATAAATGGGAGAGAAAGCAGGTTGGTAGGTACAAATAGAGACCCAGGATGCATGACTGTGTTCCTCTCAGTTACGTAAGTCATCAATCTCATGTATATATGGTGTGTCTTTCCTTTTCTACCACCAAAGGCAAGGGGAAGGGGAAGAGAACTCAAGAGAAGGAGATTGGTGGACGTGGGGAGAGCCTGAGAGAATAGAAAGGGAGGGAGAGGGAGACGGAGGGGGTGGCCGCTTTTGGCATTAGGAGTTTGAAGCAACTGAGTTAATGGATCTGTGGGGACAATGGTGACGGTTGAATACACTTTGCAGGGAGGAGCAGAGTCCTGGGTCCTGCATTAAAGGATAATAAAGAGCAGGCACTGGGCTGCAGCGCTGGGGGGGAAACAAAGGGTCGGAGCCGTGGACCCCAGCAGGGAGCTGAATTCACCAAAGGGTCATGTGCTCCTCTTCCTTCCTTCGGGTCCACTATTTAGAAAGAAATAATAACTTGGCCAAACATTGTGGGAGTCAGGTCAAGCTTCCAGAAGTAATTGGTAAAGCAAGATACCATTTAGACAAAACACGGGACTTGGACCTTTGCCGTCCTTCACCTCCAAACCAGATTCCAAAAAAAAAGCTGAAAGCAATCAGCCTGAGCTCTGTTCTGTTCCCAAACTCTGCACCCACCCACACTGAGCCTTCTCCCTGTGCCCTTGCCCCAGAAGGGCAGCTGACTGAGAAATTAGCTCACGAAGCACTGAACGCCACCTCACAAACATGTCCATGGATGCTGGTCATTCATTTGCAGTTTTCAAGCTCTTGGGACAGATCAAAGGATACTCTTTCCAATCCCGATCATCTGGTCTGCACCTGCCCCAGGCCAGCGAGAGGAAAGAAACTGGAACTCCTTTAGGATAAAGGGCAAGGCAGTATTTCTGGAGATCTGTCCCTCTCCGGGCAAACACAGTCTAGAGAACCTTCATTAACAGTTCCGTTGCCTGACACCCTCCTCAGCTGCAACAACTAATCGCACTCTCTTTGTCCTCGAAATACGTGATCCTTGTACTACTCCGCGATCATCTGTTAAACCTCATTGATTAAAAAATAATAAATAAAATGTGGCTCTCCACTTCACCTTCAAAAAGTAAAACTTTTCCTTTATACTCTGATTTTCTTTTTAACCGCAGAGCTACAAATCTGTGAGACACTATTTCTACATTTTTTGAAAATGTGAGTCCATGGGACTCTGACATACTACTATTTACCTGGGGGGGGGGGATGGATATTAAAACGCTATGCTGAATAAATGAACAGACACACCATGTTTCTGGATTTAAAAAAAAAAAAGGCTCATTGTAAAAGGTAAAGTGTCCCAAAATTAATCTCCACATTTTGTTGTAATGTTAATGACATTTTCACACAAGGTGAGATAGGACTGGCAATGAGAACAGAGTTGGGGAACTGGCAAGAGCCCAGGGGACTCTTCTTGAATGTAAAATGAGGATTCTGAAGTTCATCTTGGGTAGTAAACTCAGGAGCAAGGCACGACATTTTTGTAAGAGAAGAGGACCATAGTGAGATGGGCACTTGTTTTATCACACATCCCAGCATGTTGTAAAACTACAATAATTGAATTTTCTGTTCGTAAGCCACTGCCTCTGACGTAGATTTTTATCAGCCTTCGCATATTTCTGTTTCTGGTGTCTTCTCCTCAGTATGTATGTGTGTATGTACGTATGTATGCATGTACGTGTGTGTGTATGTATGTATTTGCTGGTCTTGTCAGGTCTTCTGTTCAGCCACAAATTGCTCTTCCTAGATCCTAGTTCTGGAAACCCCGAACTAGTATGACTTCGTGTTACAGGTTTTCCCATCTGCCCAAAAAGCTAATACTCCATGAACTTTTTCACTTCATAAAAAACCTAAAATCAGGGGCGCCTGGGTGGTTCAGTGGGTTAAAGCCTGATCATGACCTGCCTTTGGCTCAGGTCATGATCGCAGGGTCCTGGGATCGAGCCCCGAGTCAGGCTCTCTGCTCAGCGGGGAGCCTGCTTCCTTCTCTCTCTGCCTGCCTCTCTGCCTACTTGTGATCTCTCTCGCTGTCAAATAAATAAGTAAAATCTAAAAAAAAAAAAAAAAAAATCCTAAAATCAATTTGTCTCAAGGACTGAGGAGAATCCTCTGAGTCCATTTGCTTGATGAAAGCAGCCCAGGGCATACCAGCCTAAGAGTTGTCCCACTTTTCTGAGCAATAATAGAACGCTCCTAATGAACCAAATAGAAATCTGAGTTGCAGAGAGCTTTGTCTGTTGTCCAATTTCGTGGTGTGTTGTTACGGCTCAGGCATGTTGTGGTAACACCTGCAATATTAATTTAAAATAAAACTGCAAGTCGGACTCTTATAAGATATTAGCTATGCCCAAGTCATGGTGAGAGAAGATTAACTGCATGCCGAGTGTGCATTTATTAAATTAATTTAGAAGTGTGCACCTGTGGATATTATCTTCAAACTCGTATCACTAATATGGCTTAGCACCCAAGTCACCTTTCTATAACATAATATGTCCTCTGAATAGACTTCCTGCCAGTTTAAAGCCTCCCCCTTAACCTTCACCTGCCCATAATCAATCTTCCCCTGAATAGAAATTCCGAGTAAACAGATGTGCTTGGCATTGCATCCAGATATTCTCGAAACTTCAGCTTTTAGCTTTCATGTGTAAGAAGTGCATTCTGGCAAAGAAGGCCCTGCAAAACGGCTCCTTTTTTCCTCTTGAGAGCTTCATGCTGCTAAGAAAAAGAAAAATGTTCTCAATATAGCAGATGAATAAAAGCATAGGTGATGGAGTATTTGTTATTTGCGACACCTGGAGGCCTCACATGTGTTGTCACCATCATTTTCATATATAATACCTGTATTTAGTAAAAGAGATATGGGGGATATACTCAATACTGAAGAGTTTAAATGACTTTTTAGCAGTTGAGCTGATGCCCTGAGGAATAGCCATGATGCGCCTTCTAAATAGAATCGGAGCCAAAAGGAACAAGCTTAAGAAAGCTCCATCGATTTGTTAATTCATTTATTCCGTATGTATTTGAGAGCTTCCTGTGTATTTCTATCCCAGTTCGGAGAGGAATACAAAATAATACAGGACAGCATCCGTGCCCTGAAGGAATATCTAGCTTAGCTATGAGGAGAAGACAGGCACACAAACAATCGTATAGTAGTATGCAAAGAATGATGTGGTTTACGTATCAATTATTCTTTCTAATTAAATATAAAGGACCTCAACAGAGCCCCTTATTAGAGGAGTGGGAACTCAAGCTGGCCAAGACTTTGTCATCTCCATCTTTCCAAATCGTGTGGAGCCAATTTATTTACCCTCTTTCACTCAGCTTCTTTCTCTATAACATGGAGATATGGTTACCAAAAAAAGGTTGTTATAAAGGCTAAGTGAGATAAGAAAAGTAAAATGCTTCTCACAGGGCGTAGACCACTATAAGCACTCCCACAGCTATATCTTTTTCCAAGATGGCAGAAAGCTCCACCTGAGTGAGGACTTGAACTTAAGCCAGGTCTGTCAATTTCACATTAAGACACAGCACTTTTGAATCAGCACATTTGCATAGATGCATTTCAGGAATACAATGAAAGCAGGCATTAGGCAAAGAAGAGAAGGAAGGAAGGGAGAAAAGAGGAGTGATAGAAGAAAAGAAGAGCAGGGAGGAGGAGAAAGAGTGTGGTCCTCTTATGCCTCTACTCTGCACCCTTTTCTTTCTTAAGCATGTCATGTGAGAGCTACATTAGGCTAGATTCTAGAGTGTTCTGACACATCAAGTAGACAGGTTATACTTTAGAGTTAAACAGATGCTTTAAGAAGTTTAAGCAGTAGGTTTGTCAGGAATGGAGAGAGAGAGATTGAGAGGGAGAGAGAGAAAGAAGAGAGAGAACAAGACAATTGGGAGGGTACCAAAAGTCAAAAAAAAAAATAATAATAATAATAAGATTGCCCAGTCCCATGATACAGGAAGTTATGGGGAGGGAGACAAACCATAATAGACTCCTAGATTCGCAAAATGAAGGGGTGGCTGGGTGGTGGACATTGGGGAGGGTATGTACTATGGTAAGTGCTGTGAAATGTGTAAGCCTGACAATTCACAGACATGTACCCTGGGGCAAATGATACATTATATGTTAATAAAAAAATAATAAAATTAAAAAAAAAAAAGATTGCCCAGTCCCAGTGACAATGTTGAGGATTAGGAAAGGACGGGTATAAGAAATGTTATAAAGAAATGAAGAGGGGGACCTGGGTGGCTCAGTGGGTTAAAGCTTCTGCCTTCGGCTCAAGTCATGATTTTAAAGTCCTGGAACCGAGCCCCACATCGGGCTCTCTGCTCAGCGACGAGCCTGCTTCCCTCTCTCTCTCTGCCTGCCTCTCTCTCTGCCTGCCTCTCTGCCTATTTGTGATCTCTCTCTCTCTGTTAAATAAAATAAAATAAATCTTTAAAAAAAAAAACCTTCAGATTCTACCTTAGAAGAGATGAGTTGGACATCCTTTTTGCAGAATGCATGAATGATTTGTTTTACAAATGATATAGACCCTCCCTTCTGCATTCACTATAAAGAGAAATCATTCTTAATTTTAAGGTTTGGGAAAGGTTTCCCTACCCCCTCTACTTTTCTTTCTATCCCCTCTCAGTTTGCCTTTTCATTTTATTTGTTTCAGCCACACTTTATATTAAGATCCTCTTCAAAACGGGAGAGTCATGCTTTAGTCACTTCCTTATACTAAATCAATGAATAGTTTTCAGGATTAGGTATAATTTCATTACTAAGTAGAAGATTGTATTTGCCATTTCAAACCCTGGCACTCAGTGCTGGGGGTAGCATGATTGAAAGAATTCACTACTTGAGTCAGCAAGATTTGGAATTAAAATGTAGTCTTACTACTAGAAATTGGTGGGAAAAGCATTGACTTGTGGAGACTTGACAGCATTCCGGTTCCTCAAAAGAGACTTGGGTGCTATTCAAGTTTTTAATGAAGACTTTGGCCTGTTTTATTTTATTCAACTGAGTTTTCTGAACCATGGTCCCTGGTTCCTATGGGAGAAATGCCAGCCTAAGGAACAGCACCTGTAATCCATTTCTCATTCAGGGTTGCCATGCATGATGGTCTAACTGGCATGAGCCAGTTTATATTTGAAAGCTATTAATGGCTAATGATTTCATTGGTCTCCATGAGACATCCAATTTAATGAACCTAGGGGAAAAGATATAATACACAAGTGCCATAGTTAGATCAATAAATGTCACCTGCAGCAAACACAGAAATTGGGCTTTCCTTCCAAACTTAAGACCAGGTCAGATCCCTTCATCTCGTATCCCTCTTAGGTCAAGGGGTTAGTGTGCTTGCATGGAGATTGGGGTACGGAACATGAGCTGATATTCTTAAATTTCTTGATTTCAGACCATCTAAATTCTGATTTCAATTCAGGATTCTACCCCTACTTCTAGACCTGCCTCAGAGGAACAAAGACATCTTAAAGAGAAGTGTGGGCCCTGGGGATAAGAAAGATTAAGACGCAAGGAAGAGGAAAAAATATTAATGTAGTCAAAATATGTTCTGTTAGAGTCACTTTTTTGACACCAAGATAAAGACAAAAAAAAAAAAAAACCAGAAAGAAAATATGTTATCATTTCATATACAGCAATTGTTATTTTCATTAGCCATTTTGCTCCAAAAATAACTATCCATTGTTGATCTACCATTCTGATCAACCATTATAGTAGTCTCGGAAGTGGAATTGGAAGTGTTCCTATAGTCGCTTCTGCCACTGTCATACCCCTGTGGGAGCTTAGAATATGTCATGGACTGCCTCGTTGACGTCAAGTAAATCATATTCCATGCTGGGCAAGTAATAAGTTTAAATGTTACTAGCAATGAAATAAAATTCACTGAATGATGCAGTAGTATTATATAGTTAGGGGGGTACGGTGGGAAAAAAACATCAAAAACCTGGATTCTTGAATTTAGCTACCATTAGCATTGTGATGCAGAACACATCTATCTACTAACCTTTCTCTGGAGCATGCCACTTGAACTCTGCTCTTTATCTTTTTCTTATTCCGACTCATCTTACACACCACCGTTAAGCTGACCCTCCTTCAGCTCTCTTTCCCCATTGTCCTGCTATTACCCTAAAGCAGTCATCTCTCCATTTTCTACAGCGTCCAGTCTAAAAAAAGTCAGCATTGAGGGACCTGCATAATCTTCTCCACTATAAACTACCCCACTTTACGTCTACACTGTCTGCTCTTCACTAAAGCTGGTGCAGCAGCTCTAGAATTCACACCACTTACTTCTACTAAGCATGTGCTCATACTGTTTTCGGGTTGGGGGCTGTCCTCCCAACATGCTTCTGAATGTCCAGATTTCACCCCATTCTTGAAGAAAAATCACCCCCATTCCCTCCATGGAACTTTCTTTTCTGAACTATTCCAATAATAGAACGATTCCTTCTCATAAGTGATCACCACTTAAAATCTTATCATATAATTTTAGCTCTTAATTAGGTACAATTTTGCATTTATTATTATTCTTCATATATTTTTAAGGACAATTGGGATAGAAAAATGGCATTTCGGTTATTGAGAAATTTTAGCAAACCAATCAGCAACAAACCCACAGCCACACCAGGCAATTCTTTGGATAATGTGGAAGGCGCTATCTTATTTATGTGCTGGTTCTCCGGCTTAATTTTTTTTTTTCCCATCTTCTGCCCACATCACTTCCAGACTGCCTTTGAGCCAGCTGGATTCCATCCAGAAACAGATTCAAATAGACAATAGGCCAACTAGAATTCCCATCTTCTCTGATTAGATGTGAAATTGTATAGCTGGGTGTCAGTCACATGCCAACCACTCAGAATTCTATGTTATCAATTAATTTCTGTTGAGAGCTGACCTGAAGAGTTTGTGACAATTCTGTTTCTAAGGACCTGTAATATTACGCCTAGACAAGAATTTCAGAGATAGTTTTAGATATATAGACTTGTGCCATCTGAAAGAATGTATTCACTACCTGCTGCATAGCATAAATTAAAATGCCCTATAAACTCTATCGTGAATCATCCTGGTTTTCTCTCTCTCTCTCTATCACCCCCCTTTTTTTTGATCTTGTATAGGATTTGACTGTAAAAATTCTTTGGCTAGGAGTTGAATTCTCTCTCAGTTGCATGACAATTAGCCAGTCCGATGACAGGCTTTAAATTAAATTTAAAAGAAAAAGGAAGCTAAGACACATTCTGTCAAAGCTACTGGATCTTTTTTCTTGTAGCTGTTAAAAATGCTTAAGAATTAGGGATAGATTTTCCAGGAAGGATGTATAAGTTACTATAGGAACACAGAATGGGAGAGGTATACCCTACAGATCATCAAAGTAAAATCCAGGAAACTGTGAGGCCCAGAGGCTACTCAGAGACCCACCTAAAATCACAAAACTCATTCTTACCAGAGAAACTTCTACAAGCTAGGCTTCACCAAGAAATGCGAGTCAGTGAAATTCTACCAGGACCAAAGGGAGTTCATATGTCAGTTGTACATTAAGACCTAACAGAATGTGAAGGTAGGAGCCCAGCTCTGTTTGTGACCACGGACCCTCTTGTTGAGTGCTAGAATGAATAATCAGGTTCATTAGAGAATTCTTGAGACTGGAACAAATACCAGAAAAAGCATTTATTGTTCAGGTATATTCCTCGCAGAAAATCCATTCTCACACAAATACCCAAGCGCTGTTGGCTACAGATGAGTTATGTAGCTTTAGTATAGAGAACCTTCTTTGTGGAGGCATGTTCTAACCTAAGCAGAAAGGACACTACCCAGATGATGGTGACAATAGTATTTTATTCCTTCACAACATTGGAGGAAAACGTTACTTGAACTAAATCATTGGAATTTGCAATATTTGGGTTAAGCAGAGCAGATATGCCATTTCTGCACCGCAGAAAACTGAATCTGAGAGAGGACAAGCCCGCTTCCAAAGAGGTAGTGCGTGGAAAAATCAGTAGCAGAATTCATGTCTTCTAAATCCTATTTCACTGCTCCATGCTTCAAGTGATTCAAAATACATCACATTTTCTCAATATTAGGGAAAACTTGTTGCTTTAGAACAGTTGAGCTGTTCCTCAGAAACATCCCCTCACTGAGAAATAAACATTTGAAATTCTTACTCAAGTACTGGAATTTTCCCAAGAGAAGATTAAGAGCCATATTCTTCATAGTTTAATAAATTACATGAGTGTATATACCATTATATATCTGTGTAATTTATGTTTAAAACTGATTTATTTACAAAGGAAGTAAAATCTATCATTATTGGATTATAAATGTATTTTTAGTCATTAATTTAAAATTTTTTCATGCTGTATTATAAAGAATAATAATTTCATAATTCAAAATAAAAGATTAATTTAGAATACTTAAGTGTGGTTTTGACTTTTTGAAAAACAGTTTTGTTTCTAAAACGTGTTTTAGATTTCCTTTTTTTGTTGTTGTTGTAAGTAGCTAAAGGAAGCCATTATGATTTTCAGGGCCACGAAAGAAATATGTGTGTGGAAAAGCAGTATTTTTACAAATATTTTTAAGTTATTGGTCATATTTCACTCCACTGGAGAATGTGATCGCAAATCTGGTTGGAATTATAACAAAATCAAACTTACCAGTATTACAACTTTTGATGAAAGGGAGAATTCTGCTGAGAATGTAAAGAGAATGTGGCAGAATAATTACCTGTTTGTCACAGAGCTAAACCTTATGACAGCAAACGCCAAAAAGGGTTTCTATGAAAATGATCTCTTTGGTTCATGAGAATACTTAGTTCATACTATCTTCGATTAAGCCTGCACATTGAACACTTTTGTAGCACACGTTTGCCTTTTTCCTATTTGTACTTCAAGCTGTTGCCTATGACAGAAATAAAGCAGGTCACCTTCAGCACTTAAAGGGAGGACCCAAAGAAGTAAAGCTGAGCTCTAACTAAACTCCTACAGCACTCTAGTTCTGCCTCCTCAAACGGGCTCATCATCTCCACCAAAAAACCCCACCCCAGAATAGCAAATGGTTAAAGTAAAAAACAAACAAACAAACAAAAACAGCATAAAGATTCAAGTCCTTGCAGGAGGAATATAACTCAAAAGTTCTGTCGCCAAGCGTGAGAGCATCTTTGTTGTTTCTCTTACTCACCACAGAGACTCGAAAGTTCACTCTCACCTTCAGCCGGCTGCAGACATACACAAGGCACTTTCTCAGTCTGTCCTCCACCACGACTTGTAAGTCCTCTGAAGTTCTAAGTTGCTGGATTTTTCCCAATTTAGGAGATACATATCCTTTGATTTTATATAGCAATTCATACTTTCCACGGTGCTGTCCAACATTGAACTGATTTTGAGAACCCTGTGGAGCACATCACACGACTAAGTATGGGTGCTCCTTTTAAAGAATTAGAAACAGAGTGACAGGTTTAAGTAATATACCTTGAGAAATACACAGGGGTAGAAGACCATGGTGTATGTAACTTACTCTCAAGCTCAAGGGAAAGATATATGTGTTTATACATTATATATATTATATAAATATATATATATTTCAGTGAGCAGGGCAAGAGAGATCAAGTGAGCAAATGATAAAAGAATTGGGGCAAATTGTTAACAACAATGAACCTGAGTAAATTCTTACAACTTTTCTATGAGTTAGTTCAACTCCTTAAACCTCGGTGGGATTTTTTGGTAATTATTTTCAAATACAATATTTTTTAGAGAGACACAGGGGAGTTAAATAATTCACATACGCAAGTAAAGCTGATCTGAGGTGCCGTGAGGAACTAGAACCAGGTCTTCTATGTCTCTATACTTCCTCCAAATTTATCATTTATTTCTGTATACATTGAAAAGCAATTTCCACTTCAAGTACTTATAAACCACAATCACATCTTTCTCCAATCAGTCACCGATAATCGGTACCCTTGCCCAGGAACACTCATTTAACCGAAACTTATCTGTCATATTATGCACTGCAAATCATTTTTACAATCCTACTTTATCGGATCCTCATAACTCCTTGAACGAAGTAGATAACACAGGCAGAATGGGACCCATTTTACAGATTAGGAAACAGGTTGTGAAGGGAGTGTATCCTTATTATTTATAGCCACTAAATGGCAGTCATATTCTATATACAGATAATGGAGTCCTAGAATTCCAGAACTAGCACTCTTTCCAATACACCCTCTTGATGTTCCAATGCCTTTTTATACCCCACATGATCATATCTAAATCCTTTTGGGCTCATATTATATTTAGCAATAGGAAAAAAAAGAACATTCTTTTAAAGAACAAAATGAGAAAGATGCCTATGTTTTATTTACTAATATTACATTTAATGACAGCTAAGATTTATTAAGTACCTACCTGCTGTGTACAAGTAAGTTTTTAATATACATCATCTAATTTAATTTTTTTCAACAATTCTATGACCTGGAGTCCCCATCATGCAAATAAGGAAACAGGATCTGAGAGCCTGACTCACGTTACTGATATGGTTGACCTACAGGGACCAAGTCAGCACGTGGACCACTCCAGACCCCCTATCATTAGTGAAATCGTCCTTATTCTACATTTCTGTTTTTTTCTCTAAGCTTGGTTGATAGTTTAACCAATTCCTGTATCATATGTCCAGTAATTTTTAGATTCTGTGAGTGACACCATTCTTTCCAAGAACATGGTTTCTATGGAAAAGCATATAGATGAAAAAGCAGGACCTTCTTACTTACATCAACATTCAATAAATGTTTCCTAGATGAACAAATGATGTTCGGAGTGCTCTAAAAAGCTTTTAAGGTGTCATGATCTAAATATTTAAACACAAAAACCTAAAAATTAAATGGGTTCAATCCACCAAACCTCAGGCTTATAGCAAAGCACATCTTTTCAAAGCCAGAAAGAAGAAATAATAAAAGAAAACGAATTTCACATTTCTTAAAAAGACTTTTCCCTGGGAGGTTGAACTGCTCTGTCGATAATTGGACAGATGTGGCTTTAGACTGTCTCTTAGATAATTCCCCCTTGTCTATATGACAAAAAGTGATGCTCAGTCTTACGTGCTAATTGGACTCGGTTATTTTTCTCTTTGCTGTAAACAATTGGGATAAAAAGTGAACACAGCTGACTTTCTAAGGTGCTCTCACAGTGGGTGCCTGGGTGGCTCTGCCAGTTAAGCATCTGCCTTCGGCTCAGGTCATGATCCTGGGGTCCTGGGATTGAGTCCCCCATCAGGCTCCCTGCTCAGCAGCGGGTCTGCTTCTCCTCCGCCTGCCTGATACTCCCCCTGCTTGTGCACTCTCTCTCTCTCTCTCTTTCTCTCAAATAAATACAAAATAAAATAAATAAGGTGCCCTCACAGGCACCCACTGAGCAATGATGTAGGAAGGGACCAGTCAGGAAAGAAGTGAGCTCAGGATAAGCAGTAGGATATACAATATACATTTTTCCCTCTTTTCTTCCAAGCCATACTTTCAACCCTTCCTTTTGTGGTTTCTTTCCACTCCAAAGTTTTCAATCATACTCATCTGTATACATTTTTCCTCAAATAAGGATGGTTAGGTGAGCCGAGAAGTGAAAAGACCACATTCATTTTTTTCCTTCCTCCATTAGTAATATGACCCCCATCATGGCCCCCTCATATGGGTACAGCACACAGACACCTTAAGTGTACAACTTAACCTTTCTGCAATGTAAGGAAATTTCAGGGTAAAAACTGCTTTCATAGAAGTCAGTCACATATCAGGTCTCGGGTTACTCAGCTTGGCACCGGTTTAAAGCATAGAGCAGTTCCTTTCAGAAACGGCCCATTATCACTCCCTTTGCTGTCCATCATCCTTGCCTCAGGCTCTGGCTCTTAGCCTCTCATTCTTCTTACTAATGCACCTGCCAGCCCCAGACCCGGGTACTTGCAGATTCTGCAGAATGAGGCTTTTTCCTGTCTTGGTCTCCACATATCCTCCACCAGCATCCCTCCCAGAGGGCACGTTCTTAGTCGGCTGTGTCCAGGTCTCTGTCCCACATAGTTCCTGCTTTCTCTTCATCTTCTCAGCCTGATCTGCTCTCCTGCCTGCTCTTTGCCCCAGCTCCTTTCTCTGGCATATATGTCTTTGTATGTGCAGTTTATTCCTCCTCCTGCTCACAAAAACACTGGAGGGGACAATTTGAATTTGGGACACACTGAATTTCCTGGATGGTGTTCCCTATGTTCATGTTTTCTACGTCTCTCTAACCCACTATTTTCTAGTAAAAGCTTTGCTGGGATTTCTGAAACAAACCTCAACACCCTGAGTTTACCTGATCCCCTGAAAAACTGTGCCCCAGGCTGAAGTCACAACAGTAACATTCATGATTATTAATCACTGCCTTTTCAAAGAGATCTCTATTGTTTTCCTTTATACAATTAAATATTCATGTTTAAACACAGAAACCTAGGCAGCTGTTGATAGGATCACCCCTTAGCTAATGGTTACTGAAAAAAGGAATATATTTTTTACTCAGCTGGGGAAAATAATACCAAACTCATGCTTAGGATGTGACCTCCCTAAAGTCTCTCAGAAAAGGGAGGAGAAACTAAAGGATACTGAGTACTTAGCTCATGATAGACACTGCTACTCACATTAAAGCTTTATTAGTCATTCTAGTTATAAGTAAAGGAACTAGATGAAAACACTACACACCTATAGAGCTAGGAATTGGACCCAAGTCAGCTTGTCTCCCCAAATCAATGCTGTCTCTCCAAAAGAAAATTCTATATAAATGCTAAACAGTAAAATGCCATCATTAATTACATGAAAGCAGTTTACATTTTCCTGCAATTTACACCTTTTTTTTCCAGACTAATTAAATCTCCACCACTGGCAAAGTGCTTCTTCCCACAATTTACTAAGTTTTTTGGTAAAAAGCTAAATGAAGTTTGGCTGTGAAGCTGGCAAGGAAGAGAAGACTGAACTTCCAATAAAAACCTGTTAACTGGTGTGCAACACTGTGCCCATTAAGGGTGGAAATACAGAATACAGACCAGTCTGTATGTTGCTTGTTAAGGGCCAGCCTTAGTGCTCATCTCTTAGACTTGTCTTGTGGGCGTATGCCCAAGCCAGCCTCCAGAAGGTGGGAAATAACCCCCCCGCTCAGGAAAACACTATTGGTGATTTCGAATCTAGGGCATCGCGATGCCCATGCTGCTCCGTGTTTTCTGTAAGGCATTTTCACTGTTCCAAATAAGCAAGACATACACATGTTTCCTTAACGTGTTTTCCTTTGATTTACATGCCCTGGCTTCTTAAATCATTTCCAGAAATCCTTAGGAAATGTGAAATAAATGTGTTATCTTTTCCTCCAACAGAATGTCAGATCACTTCTCAAAAGATCCTTTCCAAATGCTTTAGTTCAAACCAACTTTAACAAACTTGAATATATACACCATAATTAGGAAGCCAATTTATTCAGTTAATTTGCATCAGTCTAAATAATTTTTCCTGACAGATGACTTCCGCTCTAAGGACCGAGTACTTTTTAATCCTAGTCAGGTTATTGCTCAGGATAAATGATTTCACATTTCTCATAAAGATGCTGGTCATTAAGAATATTAACACAAATTCCTTCCCCTTGAATAGAAATGAGCTGTTATGTTAGCCATGTTGCTGGGTCAGCTTTTCTATTGTCAAATACAACAAATGATGAGAAAATCAATTTACTCTTTAGAATTAGTCAAGTGAGGAATCCTTTGAAGTGGGGGTGCAGGGTTTTGCCCGGGTTCTATAATCGCATAAAAGTGGGTACTGTATATACGTTGGTAAAATGTTGTGAAACTTAATGAGGACTATTTGCTGCCATCGACCTTCCAGACAGAATCTATCTCTGAAAAAGAATTCCGCAGTCCTAAAATAGAGGTCTGATGAGCAGCAGATGTGGTTTAAATGAACCCTTGTTCAACTGAACTAAGAATATATTTTGATCTGTATGAGGCACAGGCCAGAAAAGGGGGTGTTGGGGGTGGAGGGGAGATTATAGCAAAGCCTTGGCCTTGGGCTTGATGGTGGAGCTTGAATATATTTATATGCCCCATAAAGTTTCTCTTGTAAGGCTGAATGCAAATGAGCCTTTAGTGAGTACTTTCTAATAGTCAGAGGATGCTGTACATGCTGCTTAAGAAACAATTTACAGTTTTATTTTGTCGTCTCAGAATGTGTGGAGGAAAGAAATTCAATGGGCAGCCATGACCTTTTGAGTGATCTGTGCCCTGACAATGATTTGCAAGTTCCACAACTTTGTCTCTCCACCCATAAAGGGAAGATTAGATTGTTGTTCAAGAATGACAAGCATTTAATATTTGGAAATGACTAAATAATGAAGGGCCTGGAGTCTATAGAAATGCTGAAGAGAAAAGAAGATTAATTTCAAACCAAAATCTAGTACAAACATGACCTTCCTATTGTAAATCTCATGAATAGGAAAAGAAATTACATCTAAAGCTTTGTTTCTAGGGCTCAGAATTTGGAAATATATTAATACTGGAATGTTTCCGATGGGCAAAAAAAAAGATCTGTTTATTATAATCTCTTGTCCATGGATGAGAAAAATTCTTTCTGCTACATTTTACAGAAAGAATGCAGTTGGTGAAGATTTAAATGACAGGAATGGAAGGGTCATCTTTTTATTCTTTTGCCTTTAGGCAGGGCTAAACTTAAGTCATCTCAGGAGAGAGAACAGTGCTGTTGCTCCCAAAAATCTCCAGGTGAGAATGATAAAAATTAAAACGAGCAGATGGGAAAGCTCTAAGGCCTTGAAATTAATAAAGGTCAGTTCTGGCTGACATTAATTTCAGTTAAAATTCATTCCTATTTGCAAATAGCCTGACACTTAGCAACACTCCAAAGGAAGTGTTATTTGGCACCAATTCTCTGAAAATTCCATTTGGCATTAGTATTCATGTCTGGTCATTGTTTTGTTCACCTCCTCTTCACCCTGACGGTGAGGAAAGTCCTGACCAAAGATTCTAGAATGACCAAACACAGGACATCCGACACTGCACACATGGGACCAACAGCAGATTATTGGTCTCATATACTCACAGCCCAAGGGAGGAAGACACTACACGCCCGTAGAGTCACACAGAGGTTGCATTCAGGAACAGAGTGAACAAGAAAATGCTGTGGGAGACGGGCTTTGTAGTAACAAGAGGGTGAGGTGTACCTTGATTCGCAGGGCGGGATAGGGTTGGCTTGGTTCAGTGACTGTGTGGTCTGGCAGGGAAGTGAAACTTATTAGGCTGAAGACCAGGTGGAGTGCAGCTGGCCCAGCTGCAAGGAAGCTAGCCAGGTGGGGAGCCTTTCCCACCCAGGAGGGAAAGGAGTTCATTTTTCCCTTGGCTATGTTTGGCCCCTCTGAGAGTAATATCTTTGCCACACATAGTGTATCTCATGTAAGGAGAGTTGCTTCTGTCCGGATTAATTAATATGGAGACATAAACAGTTTTCTAGCAAGAGTATTCTCATGCCAAGCCTATATAATTAGCTAGATGATTCATGCAGAAGTATCCTTTGCTACTCACTTTGATTTGAATGAAAAGAGGAAGAGAGCTCAAAATCATCCAGACAAATTACATATTTAATTCCTCACTTGATTTTAATTTGTCGCAAGGTGAATGTTGACTAACTTGAGACTTAGAGCCAAAGGGCTGAAAATGGTCTAGCTCATGGAAGGTGTTTCTGCCTTCCATTTGCCATGAAGAATTCTGTCAGGAAATGCAGTCAGCTCAAACTCTCTCTCCCTTTCCCTGCTAGTTAACAAGTGAAAAAATAAAGGATATGGGAGGCCCATTGTTTCAGGTGGAGCTTGGATATCTCATATTAATGCTGTTTATAATATTTGGGGCAAGGCATTTAATCTCTCTGGCCCCCAAGTTCTGTACTTTTTCATGGGAAGTTAAACTAGACCAAGAGTTTTAATATATTTCTTTATTTTTTTTAAGATTTTTATTTATTTTTATTTATTTGACACAGAGAGAGATCACAAGTAGGCAGAGAAGCAGGCAGAGAGAGGAGAAGCAGGCTCCCCGCTGAGAGGAGAGCCCGGTGTGGGGCTCCATCCCAGGACTCTGAGATCATGAACTGAGCTGAAGGCAGAGGCTTTATAACCCACTGAGCCACACAGGCGCCCCAATATACTTAATAGCAAAACCCTCATTTCAAACAAAACTATAAAAGAGAAATTAAGTTTTTTGCTTAAGTTCAATGAGTGGAGCCCAAGCCCAATTGACCCGGCCTCTCCCTCACATTTCCTTCTGCCCAGTTCTTCCCCAAAGATTCCTAAAGCACTTCCTCCAGAACCTAGGGTTCCTTAGAACCCAGTTTGAAAATGACCAGATGAGCTACTATCTCAAATTCCTGCCAGCTTTCTGCAGAATGGAAAAACCGTAGGTGGGGTAGTCAGATAGACATGGTTTCAAATCCTCGTCCTGTGACTTCCTTAGCTGGGCTACCAGTTTCTCCTTCTGAAAGGTGAAGATAAAAATCCCTCTGTTTTAGGACAAGTGCTACACTAAGAATGCATGTAAAGCATCTAGCCAGTGCCTGGAGCCTCCTAGAGCCTCATAAATGGTAGCTATAATAAATATTATGGCTCTGACCCGAGCAGGACAAAGTGAGGAAAGATCCTATCCATGAACTACTAAATTTCAATGAGACCTCTGTCATTCCCGCAGCCAAAACCCCAAGAACTTGAGGCTAACATTTCTCTTTCAAACCTGAATTGGTTTTTATTGTTCCAAATTAGTGGAGGCGGGGACAGTCTTCTAATTGACTGAGCATTTTGTATGTATTGGCGAGCATGTACTGTGTAGACACACCCCAAGTCTCTTAAATGACAGCAAGGTCGATCCATTCACCACAGATGGAATTTAAAGCACGTTGCTCTCACCAAAGAATAGCAGAAGAAATGTCATCAGGAACACTTTAGGACGAAGCCACAAGAAATGTGGTACCTGACCGCTCGTGGTCTATGTTCCATCCTGTATCATAAAACAATTCACCAGAGAACTGTTGTTGGTTCGTGGATCTGCCATTGTGAGAGCCTGCTTTCTTTCAGTAGTGGAGGAGTTTCCCCCCATAAAATGCATCCCAGAAGTCTGATTCCTGAAAAATCTCACCTTTGGGGAATTTTCCTGGCATTCTATTAAGTCAGCTCCACTTTACAGGGCCTCTAAAGGGGCAGTGGCAGAGGCTGTGAAGTAGATGCTTGCCCATCCTGCTGCCCTCAAGAACTTCTATCCGAGGAAGCTGAGGCAAGTAAAGTTCGGACGCTCCCCTCCCCGTTTTACGAAGCTTTCCTTTTCTTTTTAAAATTTATGAAAATTTCCAAACACACGCAAAAGTGGAGGCTATCGCACACCCTCATCAGCCTAAGACCGGGCTCCAGGGTCAGTGCTCCACCACCACGTGGCAGCCTTCAGCGGAGCCAGGGGTGTTAGACCCGGCCCCTTGCACTCCAAGAATGACCGCCCAGGTTAAGATCAGGTCTAAGGGCCCGCAATTAAACCCGCAGTCCACACCCATTAAGTCCCTTGTGCGCTGGGCCATCCTGCGGGACCACTTAAGGCGCCCCGAACCTAGGAAGGCACACAGCGCAGGAGGAATGAGAGCAGAGAGGCTGAATCAGCAGAGCGAAAAGAGGGGAACTTTGGAAAGGATTTTGTGGGGAGGTTGGGATTTAACTAAGCTTTGAAGGAAACGGGAGTGCAGACATTCATTCCAGGCAGAGGAGGAGGATGTGAATAAGGCTAGGAAGCGAGGGAACCAAAAGGCCATCTTTGGAGTATGATTCATATTCTAATGTGCTGGGGTAGGTGAGGCCGAGGGCGGCCGGGGAAGTCGGTGACGAGTGTGGAGACCCGTGGAAACTCTGAATACCAGGATGAGAAAGTTCCTTACGAGTTGGGCAAGTCGGGGAGCTGTGCCGGGAACCGGGCAGAGCAACAACCATCTGAAGAAATGAGGAGGTGGCAAAGCCGGGGAGAGAGGGAAGCAGGAAGGACTGACTGCTCAGAGGGAATCAGAACTTTCTCGGCCCCCGAGCTCTGGCGGGGGGGAAAGGGATGGAAGTGGGGGGGCGGGGCGGGGAAGAGCCCTCTGGCTTGAGCCCCACGGAGACCACAACTCGAGGATGAAAACAGGGATTCAGCCCTGGCTGGGGGAGCTCCCTGCAAACACCATCCCAGGGGGGAAAAAAAAAAAAAAAAAAAAGCAAGAGCCCGGGAATAAAGAGAAGCGGCCCAAGCACCTGGTCTGAGTGTCAGAGACACCAGTGTTTACGAAGCACTTGGGCTCTGGACCGCCCGCCTTTCCAAACACCACATCTTGCTCAGGCACTCCATCCAGCCACAGGCGGCTACTGTGCCGGCGCGCGGGGAGGGGGAGCCGGAACCGCACGCCGGGCCGCCCGGGCCGCCCGCCCTCCGAGGAGCCTGCCCCCGCGGCCGGCCCGCCAGCTGCAGCTCACTGTTTGTTTGCCGCGGTTTGCAAACACATATTGGGTTGCCTTTTTTTTTTTTTTTTCCCAGGCAGTTCAGCCGTGTCCCGAAATTCACCCCCAGTGTAACTTCTGCCTCTGCTCCTCCTCTTCTTGGAACTGCCTTTTGTTTGTCTGGCAGCCTTGGTTCTATGGGGGTGTGTGATGATAATAATACGCGCGCTTATATAACCCTCTTCATCTTGCAAGCACTTCGCAGACAGTCCCTAATGAATCTTCGGGCCGCTGTCAGGCCGGGTGGCTGGAGCGGGCGGAGAGCAAACCCCCAGCCCGGGCGCGCGGAGGCCAGAGGGGAGGGCGGTGCGGGTCAGAGGCCAGGCCTCCCTGGCTCCCCGCGCCTCGGAGGTCAGGGCAGATAAGGAACAATGCCTCTCGGCCTGGGGAGGAGGAAGGAAGTCCCGCGGCCACCTTATCTCTGCTCCTCCGCACGCTCCCGGCTCCCAGACCTTGTTCTCTAGAGAAGATTTGGAAGGCGGCTGTTGTAAGTATGATGCTCTGCTTTTTCTTTAAAAATGGAAGGAAACAAACTTTCCTTACTGCCCTTGTCCAGGTCATAGTATCTGTTGGTTAGAAGCATTTCCCTCGTTCGGATTCTTAGGTGATGGAAAGTGTGTTTCTGGCCCAAGTCCTCCACCCATTTGGGTCCCTCCTCAAAGTAATAGGACAGGAAAGGGGTTGGGGTGGGTAATTCACTTAACAAAAGAGCACCCAGGCCAGAGGCTGCAGTTAGGCCACTTTGACCGGGTTCTGGTGGTGTGTACCGGTCTACACCCATCTCCTCACCCTAGAGAGAATTCCTGGTTATTCACCTGGCTTGTTAGGTTTCCAGCCAGAAAGGATGGCAGGACTTTAATCTTAAGTTTCTCTGCTTGCGGTGCTCGCAGTTTCAGACAAATAGAATTGCTGGAAGTTTCTTTTCACACTACAGAAGAAGTCCCATCTTTCCGCAGAGGTTTGAAACTTGCATGGGCTTGTGTAAACTCTACAAAACCCTGTGACTACAGTGGACGTGTGAATTGTTATTACGTTTTCCACTGCCCCATTGAAGAGTCTAAATATTAAAGGAACGTGGACACTAACTTCTTAAGCCCTGGCAAAAACCAAAACTCAATCTTTAAGCTGCGCTTTTGTAAAGAATGTGGAATTCAGGGGTCGTTTTCTCAGAGATGATGCTCATTGGGTTGAGAAATTGTCTTTCAACAAAAATGAATTTAAAACCTGAGACTTACACTAAGAAAGATACAATTTCTGAACTTATTCAGTTTTATTTTGGGTAGTCGTACAATTTGCATTTATAAAACAATGATGATAAGTTGGTGCACTATAACATATAGAAAATTACTGTCTTTGCTCAGGTAAGAAAACTAAGAAATATAGATTGACAAGACCTCTCACTTTTCATGCTATAAGCACTCTGATGAGTCCACTGAGCTTGACTGTCTCTATCTTTAGATAAGCAGCTGTGAAAACCACATATAATGAGTATGTATAAAAATGTCTTTATACATACAAATGTATGTAAGAGTTCAGGATAATTAAATATATATTTACACATACATATACTCTTACATTTCTTGCGTCTACTTGGTGCTCAGAATTTTACATGATATAATATCCAAAATGGGCCAAGAGGGAAGATTTCATATCAAAGTTCAGAATGCAATAGAGCTATTTATTCGGCAAACATAAGAAGCATTATAAAATTATGTCTATTTTAAAGAATCCTTTTAAATGACATTTCCACTTAGAATTCTCTGAGGCTTCCAAGAAATTCTAAGGCATAATTAAAGTTGAAAATGAGACTGGATTCTAGTTGCTTTTACCCTGAATTTAAAAGTACTCCGTCAACACTAAATTCTATATGCTAGCTAATTTAATTACAAAGATCAGCCATGTAATCTCAACATTAGCTTCAAAGGCTTACTCAGTCATAGTAGAAAGAATACAAACCATGGTGGGGTCCAGATTTGAGGCTTGCTTTTGCCATTACCTGGTTATATGTCCAGCAACAAGATCTTTAAGATTTGCTGCCTCAGATTTCCCATTTATAAAATATGACCAATTCCACTTATCTCAAAGACAGGATTGTTGAAAGGACTGAAAAGAGATAATATATGTGAACTACCTGGCATGGTGTCTGAAAATGGTGGTGTTTCAGTCCATTTTAGGACTTTTCCATTTACTCTATTTTTTCTGATTCTATTCATTCATTTATTGAGCATCTACTATGTATTACGTGCTACCCTAAGGACCAATGCTGCAAAGGTGAATAAGATTAATATCCTGCCCTGGAAGAGTTTATAATCTGGGGACAGTTGGAAACAATAGATAATTTTCTTCACAGTGCACCACCTGCAAAAACAGACGAGATTAAGATTAAGTGACAGAATTGAAGCCGGAGTGATTATTTCTGCCTTGTGTCAGTCAAAGGCACTTGCACAAAGATGACAGTGATTGCATAAGTCTTAAAGGGTCAGCAAGAGGTGTGAAAAAGGAGAGCTGGAGAGAACATAGTGTTAGAAAGCCTGGAGTGGGAAGCTGATTTCAGCTGATACTAGAGTGTTGAACCTCCAAGGGGCTGGAGATTTAGTCTGGGGCCCAATCATGAATATTCTAGTGCCTCACGCTGAGGGGTTTAGACACTACTCTAGTAAAACTCAAACTCATGCATGGATCAGCTCACGAAGTTCAAAAGGTCTGTTTTATAGATTCATATCAATAAAAAAAAAAAAAACGTGGGCTGAAATGTAAACCAACGGCATCATTTGGACAGTGTTTGATTTAATAGATGATATATTTGTTTGTAGCAAAACCATCCCAACGGTGGGAGCATGGCGGCACCCACTCCTTAATTCACCAGCACTGACACTGTCAGGATCACTCTTTGATCAATGGGAGTCGATTTGCATGGAGCGAAGAAGGCAGAGAGCAGATATGATTTTTGTTTTAGGGAGGTTTCACATAGAGCATCTAGCATCCAGTACAGAGTGGGGGTAGGCAAGACCAACGGGGGGGTTGACAACCCTATAAACCAGGAGTCCAGCTCAATGACTATTGTAGTGTACAAGAAGAAATGCTGAGGTCCTAAAAAGTACAGGTGGACAAGTAGGACACAGATTCCAGAAACATTTAAAAGGTAGGACATTCTCGACTTGGGAGCTGAATGAGGGAATGAAAGGAAAAGGAAAGGTCTGTATTAGTTTTAGGCTTGACAGGAATCCCGTAAAACAGAAGGAGGCACCATTTTGTAACAGAAAATTATGGGGGGACTAGACTGCAACACTGAGTAAAAAAATCAAAAAAGTGTTTTAAAAAGTATAAAATGACCAGATTTGAGGGGAAGGGATTTTAAGCTCTCCCTATTATGCTTGATGCCCCCCCAAGAAATGTCAATATCTGGGCTTACTGGACTCTGAGCTTTCATCTTGCATCCCTGCTGTTGAGCGGATTGTTTTTCCATTAACTTTTCAACAGGAAGGCCATGTCTAGGGCAGCCTTGCCAATAGCATGCATACCCTTAAAAAGACTAATTTGTACTTCCTCTGAGCCTTCAGCAATTAGGAGAGACTAGGAAAAAAGATCTGAGGGCTAGGAGAGTACTTATTGAGGAAGAGCACATCTTCACAAAGAATATTTCGTCATGAAGAAGCAGCCCTTCCTTAGCAGACTTTTCCATTCACTGCCCATGAATTAGGGGATGCACTCGGAGACTGGAGCAAAGGAGGTCATTTCTAAGGCTAAGGCAAAGGTGGTGATTTCCCGTTACTTAGCCTACAACAATCTCTTCCCTTGTGATGGGCAAGTTCTTCCCCTATGCTTGAATGGTGCATCATTGGAAGATGGGGGGTGGAAGGTAGCATTTGCGAATTTTTAAAAGATGCCAACTGGAAGAATTTTAACAGTTACAATGAATAGAAAACAATCTGATTAGCAGACAGGAAGCTGTGACTTTAAATCTTTGAGGTCTGATTACTTGATAACCTTAGTTTTCTTATACCTTTCACCCTTTCTGCACTCAGCACTTAATCTCCTATGTCAAAGCCTCCATTGGATTTCCTGCATTTCAGAGAGCCTTCCCGACCTGAACTCTTCAGAGCAAATACCATTTATCATGAAAGGGGCTCAGCCCCGGACTTCATGACTCGTTTCACAAAGTCGTATAATATTTCTTTCTGGTAGGCAAACTGTATCAGCATATTTTAAAACAGAAGCTATTTCCACTTGTAAATAGAAAGAGGTCTCTCGCTCATCAGAAAGATAATATTTGGTTATAAGCTGAATTCCATCCGGCTTCTGATGGTTCACTTCAAAATTCCCCACACTTCAGAAATTATTTTGGGCTTTTGAAATCATGAAAAAGGTTTCTATTTTTACCAAAATGTTTCCGCCATAAAAGAAAAAAAGAAGAAAAAAGAAAAGTTCCAAAAAGGAACGGTTACTATATCAGTTCTGCAAAATAATCACTACATATGTATTTTTTAAGAAGAAGAAGAAGAAGATGGACTGGCATCCTGGGAAAGTTTATTATTTAAAGAAGGAGCAAGATCTATTTGGGGGAATTCCCATTAGCACAATAGAAAGTATGAAGAATATACTGAGCTTCCATATATGGTGTGGGCCATTCCGCATGTAGGTTACTCGAGCCGTTTCAAGCCTTGGCTCCATAAGCAAGTGCTACGCTCTTCGGAGTCTTTTTGGGTTAGCTGACATCGTGATTTACTCCAGGCTGGGTGCTGCCTGAGCCACTGTGCTCTCCTGCAGAGTGTTTGAAGAGTGGGACAGGGTGCAGCTGTATGGGCCCCCAGACACCTGAGTGCAGAAGATTGCTGAATTTGTGCTCCGTTTCTGGGCTGTTCGGAAAGCTGGACGCTTCCCAACTCTCTCTTGGGTTTGGCTTCCTGTTCACATGTTTTCTGGTCTCATGTCATTGTGCATGAAGTAATAGTCCCACATGCAAGCACCATCCACAATGGCAAGATTTGTGTGGTTCAGCACAAGTTTTCTAATGAGGACATTTTGGACCTTCCAACAACTCCTTGGGGAAGGCAGTTTGGAACTGTTCTTACTTTCCAAGGCAGAGAGCAAGCACAGACAGAATGCACTCCTCCAACAAGACGAAAAGCCTCTTTTAAGAGAAATTAAAGGACAACTGTCAAAGAAAACTACCCATTTACCTTACACATCTCTCTCTATATATATGCGTGTGCGGTGTAGAAAAATGCCTCCAACTCACAGTTTGAAAACATCAGTTACTCTTTCAGCATTTCACTATGAATGGTGCTAGTGTTTTCCACTGAGGACTGTTATTTTAATGACACTTCTCTGCAGCAGCAAAATCGGATGAGTTTACGAAGTTTCAGAGCCAGGAAACGCAGCTCCGTTTCTGAACAACTGAAAGTCAAGAGCGTCAAGTTCAATCACCTACCGGCTTTAGAGCATGGATTCATGAGTGCTAAGTACAGCAGTGCTAATACAGAGAGAGAAACCAAACCAAACTTTTAAAATATGGCTCTTAAGCCATCAAACTCAGCTTCCCAGTATATTATCAGCAGGTGAAATTCTGGCGCACATCCGCATTTATTTGTGCCTGTTAATATCAAATTAATAGGCATAATTGTCAACATTCCATAGGATTTTAGAGCAGAAAGAGATTTTGGGTATCTCCCAATCTTTTTTTTTTTTTTAAAGATTTTTATTTATTTATTTATTTGACAGAGAGAGAGAGATCAAAAGTAGGCAGAGAGGCAGGCAGAGAGAGAGGGGGAAGCAGGCTCCCTGCCGAGCAGAGAGCTCGATGCGGGGCTCCATCCCAGGACCCTGAGATCATGACCTGAGCCAAAGGCAGAGGCTTAACCTACTGAGCCGCCCAGGTGCCCCAGTATCTCCCAATCTTATCTGTGTATTTTACAAACAGAGAAACAGATTCATAGGAACGCTCGCTTTCTTGCTCTCGCTCTCTCTCTCTTTCTCCCCCCACACGCGTTTGTGCAAGACATTTCTGAGTCTCGTGCTGAGTCGTTGCTTACAGAAAATATCGTAAATCTGGCTTAAGAAAAAGGGCAAAATGACCCAGAGCCAGACCAGTGATTCCCTGCTTCATGCAAGTTTGTGTGGCCCAGCCTGGTGGACCCACAGTCTGTCTTTGATTCAGGAACCATTCAAGGTCTTAGATAAGGTGTTTTTGACCAAAACTTGAATAAACTCCAAAACAAACCCAGGATCCAGAGGTGACTCAGATCCTGAGGATGAAGGGATACTCCCTCAGTGCATCATACTTACCGATGACCTCATTATGATTAGAGTATGAGACGTAGATGAAGCCCCAGGTATAACCCTCACACTTTAGCAATCCTAAAAGCTGGTCAAGAAGTGAGCCCCTCACCCATGTAGGCGGTGACAACAGTGTGGACTGTATAGCTAAATGCGACATGCGTGGCACGGATTTTTAAGTGTTGGAGTGCTGGTGAAAGAAATGAGAATGGACCTTGTCAGGAAATGTCAGGATTTCAGCTGATTCCAGAGGGGTGCTTGGAATTTGAATAGGTGAGGGAATAAGGGTGGATTTTTCTAGAACAGCAGAAATGAAAATGTAAAGAGTCTAGGGGGTCCGGGGGGAGAAGGGGAGGACCCTGAGGAAGCCAGGCTCTCCTATAGCATTTCCCAACCTGAGCAATGGACCATGGAACCCCCAGTATTGCTTTATATTATGTTACAGAATATGTACCCTGAAAAACATAGGCTTCAATTGTCTGAATGATGTTTATATAACTCTACATCCGCAATAACGTCTTATTTATATCTTTGAAAATCCAGGAGAAATTGCTGATCAAATATAAACAAAGCCATAAACCAATAATATTCTCTTTAATGTTAATTTTCTCTGCCAGATGATGCCATTTTGCTGAAACTAAAGAGTGAATTTGTTTTAACCATGTTCACTCATGAAATTGTAAAAAAAAAAAAAGTTTAATAAAAAAATCTCTATTGCACACTTATACTACGCCTAGTTATAACGAATTGTTCCAAGAGGGGCATGTGAAGGACAGGATCCAGGCAGAACCTCTGTTGGGGTCCGGGTTATGGAGCAGAGAGCCGTGCTGTCTTAGGGGTCCTATCACCTTGCTGTAATGTGGCCAATACAAACTTACCCAGTACCACCGGAAGCATTTGCTCCTTATGGGCACATACTTAGCCAGGGATTCAGGCTGCCTCTGTACTCCCTCTAATAGCCTACAGCAATTAAATTGTTACATTATTCTCCCACACATTATCGTTTTAATGATGACAAATCAGAGCCCTCGTTTATAGAATTTATGAAAACTCTGCTCTCATTCCCTGAAAATACCTATTGATTGCAAATTACTACTGCAAGGGCAGTGGTATCTTTATTACAGGCTAAAAAAAAAAGGCGGTG
>CM053606.1:109813705-109860892 GCA_028646535.1 Procyon lotor
GGGAGCCTGCTTCCCCCTCTCTCTGCCTGCTTCTCTGCCTACTTGTGATCTCTCTCCTCTCTGTCAAATAAATAAATAAAATTAAAAAAAAAAAATGAACCCAGGTAATAATGATGGCCAGTGTTTATTGTGTACCTACGACGGGCCACAAATCCTTCTAAATTTTTTACATGGATGCT
The DNA here is from genome assembly GCA_028646535.1 of Procyon lotor. Classification (NCBI taxonomy): domain Eukaryota; kingdom Metazoa; phylum Chordata; class Mammalia; order Carnivora; family Procyonidae; genus Procyon; species Procyon lotor. Next base: position 109,813,885 of record CM053606.1, read on the forward strand.
GGTGTGTCATCTTCACATCAACCCTATGATCTTCAATCCCCATTTTTCAGAGGATTCTGAGGCATAGAGAAATTCAGTTAACTCGCTCAAGGTCACAAAGCCTTGTGAATGCTTGTGAATGCTGTAGCCTGGAATTCAGGCATCGAATTCCAGAGTCTGCTACCCCCGGGAGTATATTCAGAATAAATATTCAGGAGATTCACTTCGGGAGATCACAAGGTGTCCTGCGTGCTCGTAAGCATAAACATTTCCATGTCCTCCAGGAACATATTTAAAAAGTGGACATCGGTGTGATGCTTGGAATAATTTGTAATATCATCAGAGACATGGGAACGGAGAATGCAAAAGTTGTCCGAGAGCTCAGCACCTCCCAGGATGGGAAGCACGGGGGAGCAGCCAAAAGGCCAACCGGGTTGGGCGTGCCAGATGACAGAGGGTTGGCGTCAATGGGTGGAGAAGCTGAGTTTCTGTCAGGAATCGAAAGAGACCTGATAAGGGTGGTGTGGGAGGAAGGGTCCTGAAGCAGCAGGCCAGCCCCCGGGAGGCCGGGCTCTGGCAGTCTTGCTATAAGAATGAAGCTTCTAGAACAGAGCAAAAAGAACTCGGTACTGCCCACTGATTTTAGCCTGAATCGGCAGGGCCAGTTCAGATCCGGAAGACATTCCAGGTCTCTTGTATTGAGGGAAATAATCTATACCCGCTCCCTCTGAGATTCCCCTCTGTGCATGCCAATAGACATTTGTTTTCACCAGTGAAGAGGTAAGGAAGCTCCAAATGAAATGTTCTAACACTTACATGGGCAAGAGAAGTACTTTTTAAAGGTAAAGGAAATTTGGGGTTGTTAAAGGGTGTGTATTGCTTTCTTATTCTTTTATATTTCTGATAGCTTATATTTCCTTGAAATATATATATAATATAGTTTCTATTTCCTCTTCTATACTATGTATTATATGATGTGTACATGTTAAAACGTGCTATTTGTGACAGCAAGATTGCGTCATCAGATACTGCGTTAATCTGGGTGTTTCCTCTTATTCGAAGTATCTAAGTTGATTTTAGTTATTTATATTTTTCAACCTCCGTAAATGCAGAATAGAAACAAACTTAACCACTTGTAAATGCTTACTTTGCTACTCATCAAATAATAGCTTCCAGTAGCTTTAGGAGATTTTATGAATCAGCACGTTTTCCTTCCAAACAGGTCTCATAACCTGAAATTCGGTGTCACTCCACTTTTAAACTTGGAACGCTTAGTAAACTTTTAAAAAAGAAATTCTTTATTAGCTTTAGGAAATCCAGTCAAAGAATAATATGAAATGAGTCTAGGGGAAAGTCTTCCCCTTGATGAAGAGAGAGATGAATGGAGCCTCCTACAACAGCACTGAAATTACCCACTGTATTTCAAAGTCTCTCGCAAGTGATTGTAAGAAAAGCAGTGTGGATGTAATTTGGAGACTATTATTCCTAATGATGCTCCCCTTTGAAGTTTGTGAAAGGGTGCCATCTGAGAGATGAGAGAAGCCACTGGTAAAATGCAACTGAGGGCACATTTGCTCTCCTTCATTGTAGGTGCTGACGGCCTTCCACCACCATCTGAAGAAGGCAATATTGGCAGATGACATGCGGGTTCTCCAAAACAGAATAATTGCAGAAAATCTTCAAAGGTACTCGTATCAAACATTTAACTCTTACCTAATTAAACCAAGGCGCTAATTAAACCCGAGCACCCCTTGTCACTTGAAGAGAGACTGTTCCATGGATGGGGAATTGTAAGAAACTGAGGAGAACGGCACCTTCCTGTAGCATTTTCATCCCTCCTGGCTGAGACAGCTAAAAGGGGCCTTGAATGTGGTAGAGCCATTGCATGAAATTAGTCTTCAGGGATGGCAAAAGGATCATCTGAATAATGAGTATCTGAAGAATTGGGGACCCAACTGGCTCAGTGGGTGGAGCCTGTGACTCTCGATCTTGGGGCTGTGGGTTTGAGCCCCACGCTGGGTGTAAAGATTACAGGATGGATGGATGGATGGATGGATGGATGGATGGATGGATAGATGGAAGGAAGGAAGGAAGGAAGGAAGGAAGGAAGGAAGGAAGGAAGGAAGGCAGGCAAAGAATCAGATCTTTATTAACTTGTCATGAGCTCAGGTAGCTCAGGGGAATTAGAGGCACAGTGAATGGCAGCCAGTCACAGTCTCAGGTGAAAACTACAGATGTCGCCAGTCTTGTTCATAGCTTTGCCTCTGCAGTTTCTTGCCTTGGCCAAGTAAGTATTAGTGCCCGGGTGTTGTGGGGCCAGAAAGAGTTAGAGACCCACCTAAGCAATACGACCTTAGTTACGAAAACATTCTTAGGGGTACTGATTCATGTGAGTTTACAACCCCATGTGTCTCTTCCCAAAGATCAGCGTTGACATTTGTTCCCTTCTACCCTTACCAAATGGATGTAGCGGAAACTGTTGAATTCCTGTTGGTTTCAATTTGCAGCTCTTCAAAATCATTACCCTTCACTTGCTTTTCGTTCTAACCCTTGCCTTGGCCCAGGTTGTCCTGGATAAAGTCCTCCAATCACCAAAAAGGTTATGAACCTCACACAAAGAAAAAAAATATAGGAAATCTTCGACGGGTCTGGCCTGAATGTCAAGTTTGTCTTTTGAGGATTTATTTATTCAGCTTCTCTTTCTAATACTTACGGAATTAAGCATTTGTGTCCACACCACAAATGGCAAGTTTAGCGGGGAAATATTTGGAAGTGTACAGAAGTCTGGGATTAGTTCCATGGCAGAAAATCATAAGCATTGCCATTTTTTTTTTTTTCTGTAATTCTCAGTGCTTTGTGTGCAGATGATCTGGGGTCTCACCAGAAATGTATTAGAAGCCGGTTATCCACAAGATAAATCAAAAAATAAGAGAAAACAAGTGGAAGTTTAGGTCTCCTTCCTTCACAGCTCTGAACAGGAGAGGAAATATTCTAAAACAGAAACTAAAAAAGGTATCTATTTAGAAATTAGTTCAATAAACAGTAGAATTGTGACTTCTTAAGAATTCTTCATCTTCTTGAGTCAGTTCTTCTTTAATGGGTAATTTTACTTTAAGCATGATATCCTTTTCATTTTCCAGCATATTCTTATTATGCAAAGACAGAAATGTGTTTCATATTGGATCAAGTTAGAATCACTTGCTCACATTTAGCACACAAGATGCTTACTTCCTCAAAATCTATAGGCCCCTTCCGAGAGATGTCTGCAGTCTGTTTTTGTTGTCTTTGGACTGGAAAATTCAGATTCAAAGTCTCACCAAGTGCCAGCTTCAAACACTCCACCCTTCCTCATCCATCTCTTGAGCTGGATTAGATAGGCAGCTGAGTCACTTTTCACCACCACATCTGTATTCACAGATCCACAGTCCTCCCATCTGGTAAATTTTGTAGAAAGAAGTAAGTCCTTTCTTTGTGTGCTGAGACAGTCAGGTTCATAAAATAAGGACTACTTTAATGAGCCTTAGAGCTTCGGAATGCTACCTTGTGCAATTTTGATTACCTCTCGGCTCCTGTCATTTGGATATAAAGTTCATTCATTTAATATTTTTCCAGCTTTAAGAACTGCTTACCTGCAGTTCATTGAACTTGGCATCACCTCCAAAATGTATAACATGAGAAACAGAACCAGGAGATGTTATAAGCAAAACTCAGAGGCTGCCTAAGCATCTCCTGACTGTCCGATGGTCAGAAGATTCTCTCCTGGTCCAAGGAAAGATAGATAGTCTTCACATACAATAAGAAAACTAAAAGGACAATTACATTTCACAGCTTGGGGGAGATTGTGAGGGCTCTTGTCAAAAATGTTCACACCTGTGGACCAGACTGTTATTTTTGGGGGAGCCTGGTTTTTAGCTTGAAATACACCTGCCAAAATCTGAATGGCCACTATTGTACATTCTGGACTCAAAAACTGCACTGTCAGACAAGGTTTGGGGCACACAGATGGGATAACTTAGAACAGCGGCTATGTTGTTTGTAAGGAAATTAAGACCTTTCTTAGCCCTGTTGATGTCTATATAGAATGGAAAATTTTATCATAAACATGTCTTGGCTGTGCCTCCCTGGCACTTTATTACTTTTTCATATTACCTTAATAATTTAAGTGATACTCGATGCCTTAATTTAAATTTAAGAGATTTTTTTAATTATCCATGGATTCTAATAGTAAACTACATCTTTTTTTTTTTAAAGATCTTATTTATTTATCTGACAGAGAGAGACATGACGAGAGAGGGAACACAAGCAGGGGGAGTGGGAGAGGGAGAAGCAGGCTCCCCGCAGAGTAGGGAGCCTGATGCGGGGCTTGATCCCAGGACCCTTGGGATCATGACCTGAGCTGAAGGTAGATGCTTAATGACTGAGCCACCCAGGTACCCAGGTGCCCCAAACTACATCTTTTCAAAGGATCAACTCCAGACTTAGACTCTAAAAACTGCCAAAAAAAATTCTTTGTCCACCGAGCATTTAAAGCTTGCTTTGGAATATAAAGAGCTGGATTTGGGGGTGCTAAGAAGCCAACTCTTCTCCCTTGTGATCACTATTGCCTTTAACATTTCTCATTGCACATCCTAGTGTCAGTTAAAATAACGCATTTGTTATAAAACAGTATAGTAGTGATCCAATACGAAATTTTTTTGCAGTTAAGCATACACACACACTCAACTCCAGCCCCTTAAGTTTTTTGTATATGATTATATTCAATGAGGAATCATAGAAAATGGCCACCATTTGACTATTTTTGACCTACACAAGCAGCAATTTCATAAGGTACCACCTAATATTTTCTATAATTGGAAACTCAGGGAATATACAGTTTTATTCTGATTCTTTTCACTATTGTATCAAAACAATCTACAGTTTCTGCAGTGTCTTCATAGTTCATTAGTTTGAATCGGGACATCATTCTCTATTACATGGATGTGGGGCTAAGGTCTTCTCCTGCGTCCTTTCATCCCTCTGAAACGAAATACTTTCCCATCTGAGTCATCAATACAAATCTAAGTGATAAAGCAAGAGCTAGCACGCACAAGTGTACCAATGTGCACACAGGCATTCGCATCGTTACATGGAGCTGTTTAGACGGTAGCTCCTCAACACCAACGAATTTGTGCTGAAAGAAAACACCAACTTCAAGAGGGTGAGAAACACTGCACCCATCAGCCTGTGCCACCTTTCACTGGCTTTTCTCCATTTCCATCTGACTGAGTGAGACCTGTCCCAGCAGATAGTCCTCTCAGCACGCTTTGGCTGCCAAGAGAATAGAGATATGGCGAGGAAACAAACTCCGGGAATATTAACCGACCAGAGGAAAACCCTTTGCTCTTACCATAATTATACATTCAGGCAGGAAGTTAAGAGAAAAATAGCTACCCCTCTGGGGATGAGGAGTGCCGAGGGGATGGGAGGGGAACCGATGGGAGGGGAGCCGTTTAATGATGAGGAGGGTGGGGGCGGGGAGATGGGGACAGTCACAAGTGGAGATCAAGAAAAAAAGAATGGGATGATGTCATTCTTTACTGGGACAGTCACTGAAATGAAATCAGGTCACACACAATGGTCTTGTTCTATGCCTGCAACCATAAGTGTTACAAGAGATTACTTTGTGGCGATGCTTGTTAGGGAGGGTCTGAGGGCCGTGCTCACATTAAGACACCCCAAGACATCTTCAGGATGGATAAGAAAGGCAGAATCATCCCATCCAGTGCTGAAATGAGCCGCATGGGGTGCCCAGCATTTGCTTTAAGATCACTAAGCTACAGTTTAGGAGAGAAAAAGTCTGGATCCTTCTAACAGTGAATTTTAAGAAGCAGAATGCAACTCTGTAGCTTGGTTTCAGACCAGATGTTTTAAATTGATGCCCTTTCTCATAGGATAATTTTGAATGGCATTTTAAAGTTAAGGCGGAATATATTTCTCAGTATAAAATTGCATTTTCTGAAAAGAAATACTGCCTTGTTCTCTGTTAGGGCATTTTTAGGCCTGATTAAGTCTGCTTACATAGGAAGCATTTGATTTGTGTCGATGTAGAATCCCTAGAGCCACTGGGGGCAGATGTATTCAAATTTAGGTTCCTTCTCTCAATGATGTCCTAATTTAACCTCATTCATCTGCTTCGAGTTCACAAGAGGGCATCACAATTAGCGATGAAGGTTAGATTTTTTAAGAAGTCATCTCTGGAAGAGTTAGGTGATAGTATCAAATCCTGTTATTAAGATTCGGTTGTGATTGTATTATAGAGCTTAAAACAAATAAGTCATTGACTGAGGCTTTTGTTTTTTAGGACATCTTTGCTGTGCAGGTATTTACAATAGTAGAACTGGAACACTGTAGGCTTTTTACATTCACATCTTCAGGATACCGAATTTACAAAATTTAATGTTCAACTTTGGTAAACCACTGGTCTTCAGGTGCATGTGTATTTTCAGGGACAAGGTCCTTCTCTTTTTTGTAGACTTTACAACTGTGTAAAAGCAAAATTAGACTGCAGTGAGAATTCATATTTGGTTTTTGATTTTGCCTTCAAATGACTAGGGAATCTTCCATGGTCATCTCGGGTATGGGGAACATGGCGATGTATACGTAACAAATGTGTTTGAAAGTTGCTGTGGACTGTGGCTATTACAGGGCAAAGAAGCACATTTTGAAGGAATCCTTTCGGGGGCAGATTCTAACATAAACTTCAGTGGCTTCTTCTGCCCTTATTTTTAAATGAAAGGTGATGAAGCTACAGGACTTTTGAGAGAGGATAATTATTTAAAAATAAAAAGTAACCAAAACATTTCCAAACAAGTGATCAGCATCATCAGAAACCCTCAGGTTCTCAAGACGGTGTTTCATTTTCTTTTTTATTTATTTCTAACAGGTTTTAAAGAAATCTAAGTCCATTAAGCAAAGCCAATTGATAATAGCATCTAAAATGCAGGTGTTACTTTAAGCAAATCGATTATTAACAAAGCAGGTAAATCAAGCATGGCTTCTTACAATGGGATTCACCATAAAATTAATTTAAAAATTACTTACTTTTATCATTTTACCAAAAAAAAATTTGATGCATTCTCTGCATTGAAATGTATTCATGTATTACATAACGTAAGAATGCCCCAGAAGATTAAATCTATTATGTAATATTCATAAAAGCTGGGATGCTGGGTGGCTCAGCTGGTTAAGCATCTGCCTTCAGCTCAGGTCATGATCCCAGGGTCCTGGGATCGAGTCCCACAATGGGCTCCTTGCTCAGCGGGAAGGCTGCTTCTCCTTCTGCCTGCTGCTCCTTCTGCTTGTGCTCTCTCTTTCTCTGACAAATAAATAAATAAAATCTTAAAAAAAATATATTCATGACAGAGCTAGCCAGACATGCTGATGCTTAGTAATGCACAGTGGCCACAGGAGAGGGACGAGCAACCATTCAGAGCTATCAGTTGCCCCTGCTGTAAGAAATATAGATACACTGAGTATCTCTGGTGATGATAAGTTTGCCAGAATATTGCTAGTCACAAAATTCTGCTGCTCGAAGAACACTGCACTAAGAGTTGGTGCCAACTGGGGGCATTTTTTTTGGCTGCGTAACTTTCTACAAAATGAGAATATACTTGTCTCACTTCCCTCACTAGGCTGTTGTAAATGTAAGATGAAGACTGGGAAAGTACATCTGGGGGGAGGAGCAGACATATGGAGCCCTTCAAGCCCAATCTCGTGCCCCTGTTGTAATATTAAAAGGCTAAGGTATGGCATGGCAATCATTAGCTCCCATTATACTGTTCTATTCCCAGCACCTTTCTTCTCCCTCATTATTCTTTTAGTTTTATGTCTCTGCCAGTAAACTAATCCCAATGTGTATTTTTGATGGTTGGCAAAAATTCAAAAATGCTTTGCGAAGAAGGAAGGCTATAGACTCACTTGGATTCTAACTACGCATTTGGTGCATTTTTTCAGAATGCTTCAGAATGAAATATCTTTACTGGCGAAGGCATTAAAAATAGGAGTGAAAAAAAATACCTTGTATTATATACACTTGTAGTTGTTGGAATTCAACTAAGGATTGATTCCCAATAATCTTTATGATTGGGGGAAAAAGACATGTAAGATTAACTTCCTGGGGATGGGCCCTAGTGCTTTTCATATCTTGCTGATTGGCTCCCGTCGAGCACTAACGTGGATCGAGAAATTGCCATCATCTGTATCCCCTCAGACAGAGGTCAGAGACAACAGGTGACATCCCTCTGCTCTTTGTCACAAGAGTGCTTGCTCTTAGGGGAATATTTCACTTTCTGGTTGTTTTTTCCACCAGGAATTTCTTTTATTTTTATTTTTTTAAAGATTTTATTTATTTATTTGACAGATTGAGTGGGAGAACACAAGCAGAGGGACCGACAGGCAGAGGGAGAGGGAGAAGCAGGCTCCCCGCCGAGCAGGGAGCCTGACATGGTACTCGATCCCATGACCATGGGATCTCGATCATGACATGAACCAGACAGGCACTTAACCGACTGAGCCACCAGGGCGCCCCAGAAATTTCTTTTAAATGGCTAATACAGTATCAGCTTAGTACTCTGCACGTACTGAAATATCCCTACTGGATGAAGGGACAGGAATGTAATTTACATTTCACATTTGGAAGTCCATCTTAGTTTGGAGAACTTTCTCTCTGGTTGTAGAAATATGAAGACAGAGTCTGTATGGTATGACTGTGTATATGTGTATGAGTCGCTGCTCTAGTGACAACCAACTCCTAAACATGACAGACAAGTCTATCAAAACATTGATTTTTTTTTTCTCTCTCTTGGATTCCTGTAAACGGTAAGAACATGCATCTACCTGGTAATAACTAGGCTGAGCTATTGACCTTCATGGATGTCTAAAAACATACACAGTTGTGTGTTAAAGGGATGTAAAAAGAGCCTTTCGTACTTTAGAGAGCCTTGAGGAATTCAAGAGTTATCACCAGCCAAGGTGATCCTTTGCTGTGGAAAGCTCCCTCTCGGTTTCTAATTTACAGTGATACATGGAAGAAGTGTAGCATACAGGATAGGAACACAGATTTGGGAGACAGACTTCCTGGGTTCAAATGGTTTGTCATGTCTTGGTTAACCATGCAGCTTTATTTCTTTGGGTCTCAGGGTCCTCATCTGAAAAATGGGGGCCAGTAACAATACTTTGTCTCACTGTTCAGAGAATTAGATGTTTCCTTATGTATAAAGGGCTCAGAACAATGCCTAGCACTTAATACAGTGCTTTATGCATGTTAAGAATTATTATTATTTGTGGGGGCGTGGGTGGCTCAGTCGTTAAGCGTCTGCCTTCGGCTCAGGTCATGATCCCAGGGTCCTGGGATCGAGCCCCGCATCGGGCTCCCTGCTCGGCAGGAAGCCTGCTTCTCCCGCTACCATTCCCTGCGCTTGTGTTCCCTCTCTCGCTGTGTTTCTCTCTGTCAAATAAATAAAATCTTAAAAAAAAAAAAAAAAGAATTATTATTATTTGTGGAAATGCTAAAAATCTAGAAAAGCACCACGCAGACAATAAGTTCCCAGGACATTAGTCTGCCCATAATTCCACACACTTACATACACACACACACACACACACACATACGCTCGCACTATAAAGACAACTGTCACAGGCCCTAGCACCTGTCCTGTGGGAACTGGGGTCAGACAGAAGTAAGGCAAGGGCCTCACAAATAATAGCAATCCTAACACCTTCTGTGTATACACTTGGGATGTACATCTGCCTCCTTGCAACAGTTGCGGAAAGCCAAATAACGTCATCCGTGGAAAACTACTTTGGGAGTATATTATCAGCATAGTGATACAACCAGCTTTTAGCTTTCTAATTTCTGATTTCTCTTTGGATTTGCTGAGACCTGGGCTCAGCTTTTTCCCCTACCCAACTGTGATTTAGCAAATCCTCACGATTAAAAAGGACAGTCACCAAAAAACAAAGATCCTCCTTGTAGAGACCCAGATGATTCAACAGACCCAGATTCTGACCCCAAAGAGCTGGGTATTTATTCAGGAATCTATATTCTGAGACCCACAGAAGTGTAAAATGGGTTTGCCTCAGGAAAACCTGTTTTAATCTTTTGTTTATAAATAACATACACTTGATGGAGTTCTTGATGTTTTTGTTTTTTGATTTTGTTTTTTTTTTAACATCTCTCACAATTTAAATGAAATCATTTCAAGGCTCTAGGAGGACAGCTGTGAGGTACCTATTTTTCTAATTGCACCATTATTAGGATGCTTTTGTTGAAAGGAGAGGAAAAATACATATGTCCTCAGCGAATGATCAAAGAGGTCTCTTGAAGAGAGCTCTCCTAAGTGTTTTGGAGATTTTTCACCCAGTGGAGAGCACTAATTCTGACTGTATTTAATACTTCGGAAAATAACATTTCATATATAAAACTCAAAACTCCGCGTATTCAATGTGGCTACAGGATCTTAAAATAGAAACTTGGGGTTTGATTTTCCACTTCTCTTTCTTTATGGTTAAGTACGTAGGTGTGCCCGCAGCTGGCACGTCCCTACTGCACAGAGAAGTTACAGAAAAAGTGTTGTTCGCTCTGTCATCCCCTTTGGTGTCCCCCAAGTGAAAATTCAAGGTTACCATCGCATGGCATTTAGTGAACGACAGAGTCGTGGCCATCCACCGTGTGAAGAATCAAGTGCAAACCTTTTAGGCCATCCAAGGACCGCCAGTATGAGAGAAAGATGATATAGTGAAAAGAGAGTAAAGATTTTCCACCATTTACGAGTTGTGGAATCAGGCAAGGTGCATTGCCTTTTGGTAAAGCACAGGTAACAGCGTTTACCTCATGATATTACAGTGAAGGGTTCAGAGAGAAGCTGTGTGCAAAGCAGAGACAAGCCCCTAGCATGCAGCCAGGAACATTCATCTCTCTCCTCAACTTGTCTTAGCACAGAACTTTGCTCTTCCTCCTCCTCCCCTCTCGTGCTGTGGCCCTACCTAATGTCCCAGCCTGTCCCTGCGAGGATCCCCATGTCCTCGACACTGACTGCCAGACTGCTCGTTCTCCCTTACACACCCTTCCCTGGCAGAGCTCTGAAGAGTCATAGGGTCAGAATATTCTTTTACCCCTTTCTAGCAAAAGCTAAATGCCATAACCTATTACAATAGTCCTTGATTTCCTCACAGCCAGAATTTGATTATTTCTTCTTTTGCAACCCCCGTGGTCTTTATACTTTAATTATGGTTCACATTTATTTAAGTCTCGCTCGTGCCACACTGTCATTTACATTCCTGTGCCTCATGTTGGGCCATGTGCTTTTTGAGACAGGAGTATTGTCCTTTCATTTCTTACTACATTTGGCACAGTACTCTGTGAGTAGTTAAGGGCACAAGAAATGCTCGTTTTTAATTTAAAAAGCAAAGTTGCAGCTTCTGGTTTAAAGATATTGAACTTTGAAAATAAATAAATAAAATAAAATAAAATAAAATAAAATAAAATAAAATAAAATAAAATAAAATAAAATAAAATAAAAATATTGAACTTTGTGAACGGCCAGAAAGAGACATCCATGCTTTAGCTTGGGACAGGTCCCTAGTGGCAAATTTTATTTTATTTTATTTTTTTTTTTATTTTATTTTATTTTATTTTATTTTATTTTATTTTATTTTTAAAGATCTTATCTGTTTATTTAAGAGAGAGCACAAGCATGGGGGGGGGGGCAGAGGAAGAAGCAGGCTCCCCGCTGAGCAGGAAGCCCCAACGCGGGACTCAACCAAAACGGGGCTCCATCTTGGGACCCAACTCGCCGCTCCATCCCGGGGACCTCAGATCACGATCTGACCGATTGAGCCACCCAGGTACTCCCCTAGTGACAAATTTTAAAACTCCCACAATCTTTCTTCTCTCTGCCGAAGTATTTGAATATTTAAAGACACTATTGTGCAAAAAGACCCAGAATTAAATACCAAGGAGGACCACATGACCGGGCATCAGTCTTGTAGAGTTGGCTGAGAGATACCGGCTACCTACGGAATTGTTATAAAAGACAAGGATCCTTGGGGCGCCTGGGTGGCTCAGTCGTTAAGCGTCTGCCTTCGGCTCGGGTCGTGATCCCAGGGTCCTGGACTCGAGCCCCGCATCAGGCTCTCTGCTCTGCAGGAAGCCTGCTTCTCCCGCTACCATTCCCTCTGCTTGTGTTCCCTCTCTCGCTGTATTTCTCTCTGTCAAATAAATAAAATCTTAAAAAAAAAAAAAAAAGACAAGGATCCTATGGAATACGGAATGAATAATCCCTAAAGCTCTTCGCTATACATCAATGTCTCTTAAAGGTAGCTTATTACAATGGATCGCTCTGAAAGACCATTATGCTTTGGAAAGGGAACTGCAGAGACAACAGCCAGCCCTGCAGTGTGACCATTCAGGACCGAGAAATAGCAGAGTGGAGGCAGCAGGAAAGCCCCCTTGGTGGTTGAGGGCCTGAAAAGAGGTGATTCAATAAGAACAAAGCCCTAGTGAGACCCATGAGACAAAAGGCAGAGCCAGAGCCACCACACCTCAGGGCGTTCTGTCATCCCCAGCGGCTGGAGCAAAAGGCAGCCTAGCCTAGGCCGGGTGCGGGCAAGGCTTCCCCAAAGACTATCAGCATGTCAGCCAGAGGCAAGACAAGAGGGAAAGGATTCTAATAGACCCTTACATCTGAAAGACGAGTGGGAACACATGCCCTTAGTAAGTTTTCTACGAAGGGGTTCAAAAATGTATTTTTGTTGTTGTCTATAAAGATAATGAGAGAGTGGTGGTATAAGGGAACGTTTCAGGATGGCTGAGCTTTGTCTCAGCTCTATATTTAAGTGGCTATGTGACCTTGGGCAAGTTACTTAACCCTTCTGAGCCTCCATTGTCTTATCGGTAACACGATGTTAAGTGTTCCCTCCCAGCTCTAAGATCACACAACCGGATCCTACCAGTTATGCCTACTAAATCCTCAGGAGAATTGCATCACTCCTCAGACAAGGATTATACTTCTCACCTGAGTTTTGTCAGGAAAATGATGCAATGAGAACAAAGACTGAAAACATAAGTGATTTTCATTTTATTTTCCCTTACTCGTACTGACTCAAGATTTTCTCAACAACTGAGATGAAATGTTTGTTGAGATGGATATTTATAAATATGGCAGATTCCTAGTTACAAGTGGACAATGTTAAAAATGATCATTTATAAACTAGTCTATCAGGGGTTCAATCTCTATTATCTAGCAATATTATTATCGATGTTATATTTTTTACAGGTCCATTAAGGGTCAAATACCCTTAGCAGGCCTGCTTAGAAATCTAAGCTTGAAGTTCAAAGTTTTTGTGGGAGGGGCACCTGGGTAGCTCAGTTGGTTAAGTGTCTGCCTTCAGCTCAAGTCATGATCCCAGGGTCCTGGGATCGAGCCTCACATTGGGCTCTCTGATCAGCAGGGAGCCTGCTTCTCCCTCTGCCTACTGTTTCCCCTACTTGTGTTTTCTCTCTCTGTCAAATAAATAAATAAAATCTTTAAAAAATATATAACATTTTGTTGGGAAACAAGGTACCTCATGTGACAGTCTGTAAACCCAAAAACCCATCTTCACAGCTACACTTCTCATCCCCAGGCCTACTTCCCCAATCCTTATAAGAAAAGTTGGGATTTCTCCTTCGTCCTAAGCCAATGCTGATGATCTTTCAGGTCTGAAATTCTAATGAGAAATAAACTGAGGAACCAGGAAGTAAGGGTTTTAGGAGAGATGAAGAGAATTTCGGTTGCGAAAGGAAGTGGGGTTTTACCCCGAGGCACTTAAAAGGCAGGGGAGAGATGGGGCAAAATAAGCATAAAGTTCATTGGACCCCAAGGCTTTAAACAGTAAGTATAGGATAAGTTAATGTAAGACATGAATGAAAAGAAAGAGAAAAAGTATCTCGTGTATAAGAAGCCGGTGGACAACATGGAAGGAATAGGGAACAGTTTCTCTCTATTTTCTCATTCTGAGTTTTCATCATCTGCTTCTGCGTCCTTCGTCTCCTCCTCACCATAGATCCAGTCATCTTGTGATTTTTTTCTTTTCTTTCCATGACCAGTGTTTCTCCCTGTTAGGAGTCATGTTTTCTGTTTTTTTCACATATCCAGTAATAATTGATTGGCCACTGGATATTGTGAATATTAAGTGCTTTGTGGTAAAATCCCACCTCATTCCCCAACCAAAATTCTTGACTCTCCCCGGTAAGACAGGAAGCTGGGGAGAGGGGTGTGGAGGATTGCTCCAAGTGGACGTGCAGAAGGAAGGAGAAATTAATGCACACACGGATCAAGGAAAATGACGTATTTTATTTAAATTTATCATAGGCTTACATCTGTGTGTGTTCTGGTATAGCATTCATCACATTGTATTCATTGTGCTCTCAGTTAGCTGAGCTTTCTGGAATCTGAGGGCTTACATTTTTTAAGCACATTTGGAATTTTTTTCAGTCATTATTTCTTCGCATATTTTGCCATTACCACTCTCCCTCCTAGGACTCCAATTACATGCATGTTAGACTACTTGATATTAAAATTGTTCCACAGGCCCCAGGGAGTACATTCACTTTTGAAAAGCCTTTCCTTTCAGATATTGTACTTTTCAGCTCTAGAAATTCCAGTGGGTTCTTTTTAATAGTTTCCATGTAGCTCGTCATTATGTTCACGTTTTCCCCCAAATCCTTGAGCATACTTAAAATAGCTGTTTAAATTCCTCATCTGCTCATTCAATCATCTCTCATTTCTGAGTCTCTGTCTCTCTTTTTCCTTAAAGTATAATTAACATAACATTAGTTTTGGATGTATAATGTAATGATTGGATATTTGTATATGTTTTAAAATGATCGCCATAGTAATTCCAGTTAACATCCATCACCAATTTATTTTTTTCTTGTGATTTTTTTCTTTCTTTCTATGACCAGTGTTTCTCCCTGATAGGAGTTACATTTTCTGACTTTTTCACATATCAAATAATAGTTGATTGGCTGCTGGATATTGTGAATATTACATTGTTGAATGCTGGATTTAGGTGTCTTCTTTTAAAGACTATTGGATTCTGTTCTGGCAAGACAATTCACTTACTTGAGGATCAGCTGGGGATCTTTAAAGTTTGTTTGTAAATTGCTTTATGTCAGATCTAGGGTGATCTACACTCTCAACGCTACTCTCAAGTCTTGAGCTTTCTGAGATCTCTCCTGGGTGTCCCATGTATGTCAATGAGTTCTTTCCCCCATGGCTGGTCAGAGCTTAAGTATCCCAGCCCTATGTAGTATAAGTTGTTAATTTTACAGATCCCCAGTAATTCTTTGCCTGATGATTATCCTTTGCCCAACTTTGTGGATTCTCACCCCACACGTCCATAGCTTAGTATTCGGTCAACCACTCAAAAGGACCCCTTACAGATTTCTAGAGCTCTTTCTCTTTGCTCCTCTCTCCTCTTACATTCTATCCCACAAATTCCACTTCCCTCTCCAAATTACACTCTCTCTTCAACTCTGCTTGGGTATCCCTCTTGGTGTCACTTCCAGAAAGTGTCTAGAGGGACATACTTCCCTTACCTTCCTTCTGTCAGGGATCACAGCTTATTGTCTGGAGATAGTTGCTCCATATACATTGTCCAGTTTTCCAACTATTTATAGCAAGAGGACTAGTCTAATACCAGTTACTCCATCTTGATTAGAAACGGGAGACCCACCATATTTGTAGTCAAACCTTGTTTCTTTTTCTGTTCTCCCCACTAATCACTGAGACCTTTCAAGGTAGTGACAAGATCTCATTCATCTCTGTATTCCTAATGCCTGACATAGAGTTTAGCACATAACAGGTATAATAAATATTATTGAATGAAAGAATGAATGACGATCGTTACACTGATCCACAATATTTAAGGTATCTACATTCAATTGAGACGTTGATGTAAATATCTAAGCACTTCTTTAATATGTACTTTTTTAAGCAACAGAGCAAAATCTATTAAACAGCTGAATTCACATTAGCTAGAGATCAATGCTAGGGTAGACAAGTTCTATGTTAAGCTTACTTAGTATTCCTAATAGCTGTAACATGCCAGTGTCTAGAAACAGAGATCACATGTTTTTGAGTATCTATAGAACAATAATGACAAATTATAGTAGAATCAGAAGTAAAGGTGGCTGTTTTTAACATTCAGTCCATGAAGTTGGCAAATGCAGTATTTATCTTTGAGGATTTCCACCTCTAAGCATATGCCAGGATTATAAATGCCCAGACTGTAGTTTCATTTACCTTCATCTTTTGAAGGGACTATGATGGCTTTTTATTTAAAGAGCGAAATGCATCGACTTGGTCTTTCAAAAGTCTATCTAGCTTTCTTTCTGTGATCAAAAAGTCGACTTATAAACTCAGAGCGACAGTCAAACTTCTGTAAACTACACAAATTGAGTGGGAAAGGAGTCCTGCATTTTCATGTTACAGATTTCTCTCTACAATCTTAATACAGTGTCTGTACAAGTTTCATCTAAGAAACATCTATATCTGGAGGAATGTAAGATTTACGGAAATATCTTTAAAATCTGTGATGTTTAAAAGTCTCTGGATATGAGTACATTTCCTATAATTAGAATATTTTTATCTAATTATTTAAAGGGTTCCTAAAATTCAGATTTTCTTGTCCTACACACACACACACACACACACACACACACACACACACACACCACATGACTGATAAATTATTCCTACTGCATGGGTCAAATCAGGGTTCACACAGTACTGTCATTGTCAAAAGCATGGTCTTTTAATACTTACTCTCATTTGATCCACAGGATTCTTAAAGCTTCCTTTTGTTTCTTTTTGACTCCATTTCTGGTTTTCTTCGATGGAAGGCAGCAGTTCTTTAAGTGAAGGGGCTGAGCCGTGAATAGGATGTCAGCTCTGTTGGTTCATTCTCCCAGGTACCTTTGGCAAGTCACCTCTTCATCTCTGTTCTTTGATGACACATCCTACGATGGAAAGAATAACTTGATCTCCCCATGTGTGTGAAGGACCCCTGAAATTCTAATATAGGTTAACAAAAAAAAAACAAAACCCTGTTCATTAGTTTCAAAATCATGACTGTACTTATTTAAAGCCTGAGTGAGATGACCTTTGAGAGCAATGATTTAAATTTGTGGTTCCCGAACTATTCACAACTACAGGTTTTATTTCACTTTGTTTTTCTCCAACGTTTACTCCCTCTTTTCTATTTCCCAGTGAAGAATTTAAAGTGAACCTTGGCCAAAGCCTCGGGTTCCGCCTGGTTTGGGGTTGAAACCACATGAAGCCACTGAATTTTGCATAGTTTCCATTTGAAAAGATATCTCAGCTTAGGTTCTCTTTCAGTGTGAGCCAGGTTTACATAAAAATTTGGCCAAGCTTTAGATGAACCTGCCCTGAGTTGTGATTTTATATCAGACCCTAAAATGAGGCCACTTACTGAGTTCCGTCTCTTAAAAAGCTCATATGTAATGTCCCCAGAGTGTGTGTAATAGTTACTAGTGGCTGAGGGGCAGCAGCACCTTGTTTTAGTATAATGTGGGGGAGAATTTCTCAGTGACTTGGAACTTCTTCTAAATTGAGAAACCAAACAGACCCAGTAACAAAGGCTCTGGTGTCAGGAATAACATTTTGACAAAATTGTTTTTGAAGTCTAACAAAAAGGTTTCCAAGTACATAGCTCAGAGACACCAGGTTAATTCACCTTTCCTTTGTCCTGTCTTTTAGTTTCTGCATTCATTAATTCAACAAGTCCTCATTGAACACCTATCACACAACATGCCAAGCGCTGTTCTAGGTATTCAAGATGTATTTGTGCACAAAATATTTACAGATCCTGATTTTTGTGGTTCTTACATTCTAGTACCTGAAGACAGAAAATAAAACTAAATAGACCATTTGAGTCAAATATATATAGTATATTCGAAAGTGGTATGTACTATGAAATAAGAGAAAGTAAAGCAAAATTAGAAATTGGGGTGGGTTGCTGTGTTGAAGAAGTTTCACAAGGAAATCATGGAGATGGTAAGATTTGAACAAAGACTTGAAAGCAATGAAGAAATAGCAACCAAGTATCTTGAGGAAGAGCTTTCCAGAAAGAGAGAACAGTTCCCAAGGTACCTACATATTAGAGGAACATAGTGGCACCAATTTGACAAGTATGAAGTGAGCAAACAGAAGAGTGGTGGGAAATTAAGTCAAACAAGTAACAAAAGGCCAGCACGTGACCTGTAGGCCATGAGAAGGACTTTGTCTATTTGTCCAGATGAAAAGGAAGCCATCGCATGATTTCATACAAAGGAGGAGGACATTCTGATTTATATTGTCAAAGGCTCTCTCTGTCCCATGGAGAACAGACTATAGATGGGCAAAGGTAAGAAAATAAGCATTTACAAGGCTACTGAAAGAAATACGCATTGCAAAAGCAGTGGAAGTAGCAAAAAGTAGTCAGATGCTACCTAATTTGAAAGATAGAACTAACGTTATTGCCTGACTGATTGAAAGTGGTATGGAGGCAAGGGGAGAAAAAGAATCCAAGAGGCTTCGAATGTTTTGGCCCGAGCAACTGGAAGGATAGAGTCACCATCAGTTGAGTTTGAAAAGGTTGCAGTTGGAAGCTTTCTAAGAAGGAAGATTGAGAGTTCTGTTTTGGGAAGCAAGTTTGAGGTGTCTTTTAGACCTCCAAGGGGAGGAGTTATCATTGCATTGGCATCTGGATTTCTTTGCAGACTGCATAGATATTTGCATTTGGAAGTCATAAGCATGATATCAACAAGGACATGAGTATACACAGAGAAAAGAAGTGAAGACCAGGCTCTGTGTTATTCCCATGTTAAGAGGTCAAAGAGAAGAGGAGAGGTCAGCACAATATACTGAGAAGGAAGCCAACAAAGTAGGAGGGAGATGAAGGGGTGAGGGAGTTCCTGGTTTCCTGGAAGCTGAATGAAAACAGTGTTTCAGGAAGGAAGAATGATCACCTACCTCTGGCAGATCCGGTATGAGGAGGACAAGAACTGACCATTGGATTTATCTCGCTGGTAGTTACTGGTTTTGTGCATGAGAGCAACTTTGGTGAAAGAGGGGGAGAGAAAGCTCGATTTTAGTAGATCGAAGAGAGAATGAAGGAGGGAGATTCAGACAGCAATATGGCAACTCTTCCAAGGAGCCTGTTGCAAGGGGAGCAAAGAAAATGGGTAGTAGCTGGTGAGAGAAGTAAGGTTACGAATGTTTTTTACAAGATGGAAGAAATGACAGCATGTTTACACCCTGATGGGGATGATGTAACTGGGGGAGGAAAAATGATCCGAGCAAGAGAGGGGAGCATTGCAGGAGCTCTGATTTTTTTTAATAGGCGAGAAGAAATGAAACCTAGTACAAAGGTAGAAGAATTGGCTCCAGACTAAGAGAACACAGAGAATTCATCTACTCAAGGAGATGAGAAGGCAGAGCATGGGGGAGCAGATGCTGGTGGGGGAGCATACGGGGATTGGTGGGGGGAGCCTGTGGAAGTTCTCTTCCAATTGCTCTTGTGTCTTCAGTGAAGGATGATCCAAGGTCATCGGCTCAGAATAAGGAGGGAAGCAGGGAGGAGGGGATGAGAAACAGACATCTGAAGGAATGGAAGAGTAGCTGGACTAAGGAAATAAAGTGTGATTGTGTGGAAGCATCTGGGGCCTCCTTGAGGTTCGTGGCAGGGGTAAAACATGAGCCCCTGCAGGATGATGTGCCTTTCTCCAGGCACCGGGCAGTGGAATACGCAGGGAGTTGGATTTAACTAGGGCTGTGGTATCCCAGGCAAGGGTGGTGGACTGATGGGGCGAAGGGGGTATGGGGCATACCTGCAAAGGAACGATTACAATGACCAACTGTGTGAAATGACTTTAACCTGAGAAAGAAGGGAATGAGGACACCAAGGGAGTGAGGGCCAGTAAGAGTGGAAGGATCCAAGGATGAAAGAGCTCTGCCATGTCAACGAATTGTTGGGATTGGCCAACTGGAGGACTGAGTAATGGCAGAGGGCGGGATGCAGGAAACTGAGATGACAGGATGAGAGGCAATTTCCAGTACCACCCAGGGCCCCAGATTGACTAGCTGGCCTTGGGGAGTAACTAGAGTACAAGAGAAGTGACCAGAAAGGAATAGGCAGTGGTGCTTGGAAGCTCACATCGGTAAACCTGGTAATCTCCAAGAATTCAGGCAGACATAATGGAGAGATTGAGAATGAAGAAGAAGCTAAAATCACTTTGAAATGCAAAGGAATGTCCTGGGGTTAGTTGATAACTATGGAAGCGGTAGGCTATGTAATCTAATAACATGACAATTTTTTTAATAAGGTGAGAAGTAAGAAAGCATATGGATTTAAGGAAGAAAGTAGAAGGAGAAAGAGATGGGGGAGGCAAGATGGGAGGAAGAAAAGAAGAGAGGAAAGAAAGAAGGAAAACAGGCAAGAAGACAGTCTAGAGGGCTTTAAGAAAGAGTTTAGCATAACACTGATTCAGTGGATCTACCCGAATTTACATTCAATTTTCTAGAACCATAGTATTCAAAGATAATGTATTTATATACAAACCTGGATAAATCATTACTATCATATAAAGTAACATCTTGCCAAAAGGAGATATTTTTCCCCTTTCCCCACCAGAAACTATCAAGATGCACAACTTGCTGCTTCTTATTTTGCAGTGAAATAAGCAAGAAAGTCCTTAGAAAGGTATCAACAACATCCCAGAAGAAGGAATCCAATTTAAGTATAGATCGTCTAGGCTTGCTTTATGGCAATAATAAACCAAGTATCTTCTCTGGGAGAAGGAGCCAAAATATCTGAAGGCTAGCAGATAGTGCTTTACATGTAGAGTGGGGGCTTTATTACCCCTTTTTATGGCTTTGCATCTTCTCCTTACCACGACAAAAGATCACTCAGATGTGAATTTATTTTAACGATACCCATACAGGCTTTATGCCTGCAGAAGTAATTCATAGCACTTGTCCTGGTGACAGCTCAGAGGATATGATCAAATTTTAATACTCTCATAGTTAAGCTATATTCCATCCTTGAGGCCAGAAGAGCATTTGGGGAAATAAAAAAAAAAATACCTGGAAGTCAGGAACAGCACCTGGGTCAGATTCCGTACTGTGTGAGCCCACAGACATTCAGCAAGTACTCAATGGGACTAAGTTACTTGACTGTTAATCCTGTTGTAAATTCAATTTTGTGGTGGAAAGGAAACCTATTTTCGTTAGAGTGAAATTGAGAAGGATAGCCAGGTAGAATTTCCCTGGTGTGATTCCCCCTTTCATGTTTATGAGTCATGTCTTTTTGCCTTGGTGAGCAGTGACAAGGATGACACCAGGTGACTTGTTTGAAAACTCCGGAAACCAGAAGAAAACTTTTCCTTGTACCTTTTTAGGAAATCGGGCAAGGAGAATGAAATAGTCCAATGGGAAAAGACCATTAAGTCAAAGGATTTTTGATAAATTAGGATCTTGGTTATTTTTGATAAATTAGGATCTTGTTTATACTTTACCGTAAATGACATATAATGATATAAGTTGCGATAAGCTTTCCAGGCAGCTGATGTTTTCTGAAGTGGATTTTGTGGACTTTATCTGAAAGGGCAAACTTTGGGTATCCATTGAACAAATGTCAATGCATGCCTTGCATGTGCGGGATATTAGTCTCAGGACTAAGGCTCTAATGTCAGATGCGACCCACAGGCTCTGTTCTCAGACAACTTACATTCTTTTCTTTTCTTTTTATTTATCTTTTTAATTAAAAAAAAAAAAAAGTTTATTTAGGGACGCCTGTGTGGCTCAGTTGCTAAGCGTCTGCCTTCAACTCAGGACATGATCCCAGGGTCCTGGGATCGAGCCCCGAATCGGGCTCCCTGCTCAGTGGGGGGATCTGCTTCTCCCTCTCCCATGCCCCCTGTTTGTGTTCTCTCTCTCACTGTCTCTCTCTCTCTCTCTCTCTCTGTCAAATAAATAAATAAAATCCTAAAAAAAAATAATTTAAATTCAATTACCAGAGGGCTTACATTCTAAAATGATCACACGTGTGAGCCGAAGTAACACACCTGCTGAAGCTTCTGTCAGTGCGATTGCTAGAAACCGTGTCTTTCTAGGGGTAACAACAGTCTTTAGCACTGACTGCAGTCTGAGGTAGAGGTCGATAAGGACCAAGCGCTCAGCAGAGAGGACCGAAAACATCATTCCAGATGCTCCAAGACAGAGAATGTATTTCTTAAGGCTCTCCAGTGGATAATTCACACTCTACTGTTTGTTAGAATGTATTTCAGAAAAAAGTGGTCAGGAGTTCATAATGTAAATTTACTAGAACCTCCCCAGAACTGTAAAGTTTGTAAGTACAAATTGCCATATGACCAAATGACAGGCTTCTGTCCACTCTTGCTGGCTTAAGGATGCTTAGGATGGCGACAGAAAGTACTTCCCAGTAACCTTCTCACCAGCCCAGGGTTTGAATGCCACAAAATCCCTTTCCTGGTGTGGCTGTGTTAGAAGTGCAGTTAATATCCAAGCAGAGAGCTCTCCTGAATATGCTCAAGATAAACCACTTTCTCATAAGGCTATTCTTTATTGCAAAGGAGAATTTAAGTTTCTGGACTTTTATTCCCAAAGATCAACCTATCTTTTCTTAAGGTTTATTTTATTAGTCATTCTGTTAAAATGATTGACTTTTGTTATTAGTCAGTTTTTTTTAAATGCTATTTCAGGGGCACCTGGGTGGTTCAATCGGTAAAGTGTCCAACTCTTAATTTCGGCTCAGGCGGTGATCTCAGGTCATGAGATCGAGCCCCATGTTGGGCTCCAAGCTTGGCGGGGAGTCTGCTTGAGATTCTCTCTCTCTCCCTCTCCCTCTACACCTACCCCGTGCTCACACGTGCCCACGCTCTCTCTTTCTCTCTCCAAATAAATAAAACCTTTTTAAAAATTAAAAAATGCTTCTATTTTAAAATACTCATTCCCTGACGTTTATAGTGAGAAGCTACTTGAGTTCCATTCAAATCTGAGAATTTCCTTATGAGAAAGATAGCAGTAATAATAATGATACTAGTAATGGTTTCTTGTGTCTGAAAGCTAGAGCTAATCCAAAAGTAATTTAGACACTTCAGAAATAAAAATTTAAAAATGTCAGTGTGCGTGATTCTTGTCTGGCTTCAGCTGGTAACTTGATGACGTTCTCAAGAACTCCCCTCTGCTTCCCCGAGGCTGACATCACAGGCAGGCAGAGATTATGAGTGCTCCTCAGGATAGACCCTGCAAGTGCAAAAGTACCTTGTATCCAGAGCCTCGTTTCTAACACTTTGTGACCATATTCTCAATCTGTACATTGTCAATGCCCAGAAAAGATGAAAAGAGAAAATAACGGGGAAAACCCTCTAGCTAGCAGATTGTTGCATAGAAAGCCTTGTAGTAGAAACCAAAATAATACAAACACCTTACAATAGCCATGTCATTGGGGGCAAGTGAAAAGACAAGGCGAATGACCAGTAGAGCAAGTGGAAAGAGCCGGAGGTCAGAGAAGACAAAGGGCTCTGTAGAGGAGACGAAAGACTTCATTCCAGATGCTCCGAGACAGGATGGCTGGTGTCAGCGCGGGATTCCTGGGCAGCTTACGGTCTAAGCAAGCACAGGGTTTTGGTTTACTTAAAATACCAGTCACGCAAAAAACTGGATTGCAGGTGTCTTGAAAGGATGTATTTCTCCGCACGTTCCTAAGTAAGTAGAAAATAGTCAGGATAGATAGATTAAATGAGAAACAAACAACCATTGTCCATACAGATTTGAAGGCTTAAAAATGAATGAGGTCCTCATCCTGTTGGTTCCCACCCACATAGCGTGTCCACACTTCTGCGTTTCCTTTCCTTTAAAATTGAGGGGGAAATGCCGGGTGAAAAATGATGCTTGGGTTGCAGAATCTGTGTGTGTTTCTCTGGGGTGGGCAGAGAGAGACGAGGGTGAGGGAAATGAGAAAGAGGGAATTTGTAAATAGTTTGATTAAACACCCCCCCCCACACACACACACACACTATAATGCAGTAAACTTAAAGGGAGGCTAATTTTGCTTATTTCAGCAAAATAATGTAAATGGGTAAAGCTAAATAATAAAAATGTGGTATACCGAGCAAGTTTCCTGCTTTCCAGGAACTCTTTTATGTCCAACTGCACGGTCTCTATCTTCCTCTAATCCTTTTCAGTCTTCTTGCCCTTTGCACCCAGATGACCTTTGGCACATTGCCTCCTAACCTTAAAAATGAGGAGTTTAGAGTTTCAGGGAGATTTTGATGAAACCACCTGCTGTTCTACTCTACTCTGCACTCCCTCCCCACACAGAATTCAAATAGAATGGCTGAGTGCATAAATATGCTAATATTCTGAACCATGCTAAATCCCCAGCTCCACAATCCCTGTAAAATAGGGCAGCTGTGATTGGCTGGAGTTCTTAATTCACCACGACCCAAATAAGAGTGGGAATGAAAGATCTTACAAACAGAAGTGGATTCTGATTTCTCCCATCACCTGGGAAAAGACAGTGGAAAAATCAGACCAAATTCTCAAAAGGTTAGTCAATTTAGTATTGGGCTTTGAAATTGAGGCGACTCTTGATTTTTTTTTCCTAACAATACTTGGCTTTCCTTAATTATATCCTGGTAAACTCTGACTAGAACCCTGGAAAGCTTCCCCTCTAAAGTTTTTTCTTGAAAATTCAACTTTCAGATCTACAGCTCTTTGAAGACTGAGTCATGTCCACGTACCCTGAAACTGGGTGCCTCTTAGGTCTGGGAGTGGAAGGAAATAAGACAACACGACATCAGGACAGAGGAGGGCAGGAAGGCCAGGCATGGTAGTCGATGAGCCACAGTGGCTGTCTCACTTAGTCCTTCCTTGTTTGTTCCAGGCTCCAGATTCAATTTGGGCAACATTAGTTGACTAAATGAACAGCATGAATCGTGGGAAAAGAAGAAACTATGACATGGTTAAAATATCTTGGCTGTAAAAATAAATTGGTAATAAAAATGATAATTGGGGCAACTTTCTCTGTGTCAGCTGTTCTCCAAAAATCTTCACATATATTAAGTTATTTAACCCTCACAATATCCATGAGGTGTGTTCTATGGTGTCAGTTTATTAGTGGGGAAACTGAGGTCCAGAAAGCTTACTTTGTACAAGGTCGAAGAGCTAGCACACTACAGAGCCCATGTTGGAGCCCAGCTTGTGAGATTCCCCCAAGCCGTGCTTATTATAAGCCACTGAGCTAGGTCTAAAAGTGTGCTTGTACATATGAAATAGAGAAAGAAGTGAGGATCTTCTGAAAAAGCCATTAGAAAATGCCTTTTTGTGAATAGTATAGCTACTGAGCTTCAGGACTCTTCTGCTCTCTATTCTCCTAAACAATTAGCAGGTAACACTGTCACTCATGGGATCAATCTTTTAGAAGCCTCTTGTATTAGCTATCTATCGTTGCATTAAAAATGACTCTAAGGGCACCTGGCTGGCTCAGTAGGCTAAAGCCTCTGCCTTTGGCTCAGGTCATGATCTCAGGGTCCTGGGATCGAGCCCCACATCGGGCTTTCTGCTCAGCGGGGAGCCTGCTCCCTCCTCTCTCCCTGCCTGCCTCTCTGCCTACTTGTGATCTCTCTCTCTCTCTCTGCCAAATAAATAAATAAAATCTTAAAAAAAAAAAAAATGACTCTAAATCTAAGTGGCTTAAAACAATAACGAACATCTATAATCTTGTATAGTTTCTGTGCGTCGGGAATTTGGGAGTGGTTTAGCTGGGAAGTTCTGGTTCAGGTTGTTCATGACATCGAATTCCGAGACCTTGAGCAGGCCTGCAGTCATCTGGGGGCCTGATTAGGGTTGGAGGGTCCTCTTCCAAGATGGCTCACTTCCATGGCTCGCACATTGGTCCAGGCTATTAATGAGAAGCTTCCATTCTTTGTCATGGGGTCCTCACCATGGGTCACTCCAGTGTCTTCACAACATAGCAGCTACTCTCTCCAGAGCAGGTGATCGAAGGCATCAAGGCAGAGCAGCAATAATTATTAGGGCTTAGCCTCAAGAGTGACACCATCATTTCCGCCATATGCCATTGGTTACATGGGTCTGCCCTATTAAGTGTGGGAGGGAATAATATGAAGGTGCAGATATCAGGAGGTGAGAATCATGGAACTGTGTTGGGGGCTACTATGCATTATTAGTCCATTAATAGTACTGTTTGGTGACGTGGGTTCATTTTTCTACTTCAGGGAAAGACCAAAAGAGAAATGAAATAAGGGCAGTTAATACATTCAAACAGTGTATGGTAATAGCAGCCAATCTGCTTTTCTATCTGTCCCAGGAGAGCTAGAGTCTGAGGAGGGTTTTTTGGGTTTTTTTTTTTAATACAATTTTTTTTAAGATTTTGTTTATTTATTTGACAGAGAGAGAAAGATCACAAGTAGGCTGAGAGGCAGGCGGGAGGAGGGGGGGAGCAGGCTCCCTGCTGAGCAGAGAGCCCGATGCGGGGCTCCATCCCAGGACCCTGAGATCATGACCTGAACTGAAGGCAGGGGCTTTAACCCATTGAGCCACCCAGGCGCCTCGAGACTGAGGAGTTTTGCTGGACTCTCAACTCCATTCATTCTGCCCTACACCTGACACCAAGTGTTGGAGTGTGTCTGAGGATAAGGCTCATCAAGACACTCAACTGTCAAGCACTCTGAGCAGACAGAAGAAGCAGGCATGTCTAGGACTTGCTCTCCATATACATTCATTTTATTTGACACATATTCATTGGCTACCTGAACCACAGTCTATATAGAATCTGAGACATAATGGACCTCTGGGAAGGCTCAGTCAGCTACTCTTAGAGACTCATCGCTAAGATGAATCTTAGAGACAGTTAAATATAACCACCACCCTTTATTGCAAATGAGAAAATTAAAGTCTCCAGAAAACTAAAATTTGGTTATTATTATATGGCTGTGCCTATTCTGCCTTAACTTCTCATTGATGAAATCACACGACCTAACACCTAAAACTGTTTTTAGATGTTCTCTACAGATTTCATTGTTTGTCCCCTACTCAAGTAACCATCTAGACCCCTGAATGAATTCTACCTCTTTCTAGAGTTCAGCTGAGAATCATAGGTTGCTTATGGACACCTAATCTGGTTCCTTTATCTTAGAAAAAGAAAAATCTAACTAAACCTCAATAGTGGCATTAACCCATACCTAAATTAATAATACCTAAATTAATACTTTCTATCCTGTTGGACCAATATATCAGATTAGACAACTGTATTTTCCAAAAAGGTTGAAGCTGTTGGTATCTCACACAAGTAGGTGGTCAGAAGGCGTGGAACAGAGTGAGAAAAGGACAGGGCACTTGTTGAGGGTCTTCTGGGTGCCAGGCAGAATGGGGGCACTTTGACACCTATACCAGTTCTGTAATCCCCACAAGAGAGGTATGAGGTGATCAGCAGGATTGTTATCGCATCTTGCAGAAGAGAAAACTGACAAGAGAATGAACGTGCCCAAGAACGATCAGGACTCAAGAAACAGATTTGAAAATTAAATCCAGGTCTTCCTGAGCTTGTGTTCTTACCCACCAAGCTGCCCAAATACCACTCGAAACTGACTTCTCAATGACCAAGCCTAGCTCATGCCTGTGCTGTCTCCTCAGATTGTCACATGGGGCTTTGGAATTGTTGATCTTTAAAAAGCTATTTTATCTATGTGTGTAAATGAAGAGATTCCAAATATATTAGTACCTCCTTAATAACAGTATTCCTTTTTAACTTCTCTTTCCCCACCAACAGGGCACTTTGCCCCCACGAGGCTCAGAAGAGTTTTTGTCCTCATGACAAATGTTCACCCAAGCCACCACCCGCCTCTCCTCCCCTTCCATTCCAACCCATTGAGTGTCGGCTCCTACTGGGTGGGGGGAAAAATGATTTCTCATTTTTAAAGATCATGTTATTTCCTCCCAAAACTTGTTCATATTATATTCCCCAAAAAAGCCCTTCTTAGTCACTATATGTATTTGCCTCAGAGTTGTAATTACAGTAATTAATATGGAAGCTGAAAAGTCCATTGCACCGTGACTAAGAGAGATCCCTATGGGGTCCCTCTATCTTAATGTGATCTTAGAAGTATTTTTTTATTCTGGAATCAGTTTTTAAATGCAGGCACATTATAATCCATGCCTTTTCCCTCTCTCTCTGTAATTACCAAGAAGACCTTTTCTTTTGTTTCTGCTGCATGGTGATTCTGCAGCTCAGTGTCACCGCAGGAAAAAGAGGCAATTCTAAGCTGATTAAACGCACCACCATTTCTCTACGGAGGGAACTCTTTGCTGCCAAGCGTGGGAATTCACATCCTTAATGGCAGTGGCACTCTTTAGCTGCAGATTTGAGACTCACTTGCCAGCAAATAACCTACGACAGGATAATTTCTAGCTTGCTGGCCCTCCAAGGCGAACAAGTTAGGGGTTAGCAAGCAAGAGTATTTACAAAGTCACTCCTACTCAAGAACATTGAGAAATAAGCCTTTAGACAAAGTAACATATCCATTTAGATTACAGAATTGTTCCTCAGTCACCATACCACCTCAAACTTTATATCTTTTTATTAAAAAGTCTTTTTTTTTTTTTGCCCCAGAGTCTTTTAAGGAAGCAAGTCATTCTGTCTTAAAATAATTGTTTCAAAATAGACACATGAGAAAACTTTAAGCTTCATTGAACCTTAAAAGAATTTTCAATATTTGGGGGTGGGGAGAACCACAACGTAAACTTCTTTGAGAAAAGGAGAAATGGACAGCAATATGAATAGAATAGATTCATTAGCATTGTGAAAAACAGGTCACTAGCTCCTTTTTTTTTTTTTTTCCAAAACAGCAACAAATACTTTGTTGCTATTAATAACTGTTAGAAAAATCTGCTCATAAACAGAATGAAGCTTGTGCTTTTGCTACCCTGGGAAAAAGAGAATACATTGTGTGGTCTTTAAATGCATTCTACAGGGGCGCCTGGGTGGCTCAGTCGTTAAGCGTCTGCCTTCAGCCCGGGTCATGATCCCAGAGTCCTGGGATCGAGCCCCGCATTGGGCTCTCTGCTTAGTGGGGAGCCTGCTTCTCCCGCTACCATTCCCTCTGCTTGTGTTCCCTCTCTCACTGTGTTTCTCTCTGTCAAATAAATAAAACTCAAAAAAAAAAAAAAAATGCATTCTACAATAGAAAAAAGGGAAAAATACACAAGAAGAAAGTGGGTGAATAGATAGCATAGATTTACTACTGATTTGAATATTTGTGAGTACAACCAGGATTTAGATATGGAAATGGACTAATCTGGATGTACTAATGCTAAGAAAATCACAAATTAGAATCTCAACTGGTCAGGTGATTAAGAACACTGGCCTGGTTCTTACTTCTACCACAGTCTTCTCTGTGCTTGTTTTGGTGCAGAAGCTGTTGAAAAACCTGATCATGATACCTGTAATCCCAGTGAGCTCAGGGTTGTACCGGGCTGTGGAGAGTGGTAAAACCTAACTCTGAGGGCCCTTGGGCCATTTGTTCCAAAACCAAACCAAGTTGAAAAGAATATGGTTTTTTTTACCCCCAGTCTGATGCTAGTATGATGTTAAAATCAAAGGCTGGTGGTGAATAGCTTAAAACTCCGTAATCAACATTAAAAGGCAAAACAAGACCAGGAGAAAATAAATTGCAACGCTGGTTGTGAAGTTGACTATTTTTCCCCCCACTTAAGGGAGTTTTATGCTCAGCAGTTACTATGGGGACAAAAACTGTGACACGGAATGGGAATGAAAAAAGGAAGCTATTGATGGGTTAGGAAAATCTTCTGTCAATGACTTTAGTGAGAGTTACGCGATCAAAGTTCATCCTGAGGCTGAGGATACTTGACAATGTACGTTTCACATTATCAAACACTTAGCTTTGCTTACTTGCAGTTCTCCCAGGAAGTAGCTCCAATTAAATAGACACTCTCCATTAATGGAGGTGAAAATTGGAGTTTTCATTCTCGGTGGAGTGTCTTGATGAGCCTTATCCTCAGACACACTCCTACACTTGGTGTCAGCCGTAGAGCAGAATGAATGGAGTTGAGAGTCCAGGTGAAAATTGGAAAATTCAGGAAGCATTTACAAATGATTTGTTTAAATGTCTGCAATACAATATTACATCTTTAGAGCCAAATGGCTCTTTGAGAAACTCTTTGATTAAGAGAAACATAATAGCTATTTTCACTAAATCATGCATGGTCAACTTCTGGGTGACTTGCTATTAACTCGGTTTTTATGGGAATTACTTATATGCCATAGAAACAAGAACCTAGTGCACTTGAAGATGCCAACGCTGAAGAATAGGAATATATTTCTAGAAGCATCACCTGTCACTTGAAGTTTTTTAATACGTGGAAACAATTGCCAGAAAACCAGGAATATTACATTCCTTTTGCTTGTATCGATTTTATTGCCGATTCAAACTTCAACCTAGGTGAGCTCGGCTAGGTCTTCTGTCTGTCATGAGCTGCGTTTCCTCAACAATGTGTGAATTATAGGATTTTATTTCACCACTCTTTTGAGACTTAAGAGAAATGAGACAGGATAACATTACCCAAAGGCAATTCGACGAGGTTGGCAAGATTACAGATTTCGCAGGCCTATGAAATGAATGTGTTACATTGATACAATTGATGTCATACATATTTAACAGGAACCGTATTTTTAAGTTGTCCTAAACACAAAGTCACCATTCATAATTAATTAAGACTTAAGTGAAAAAATTTTAAATAATTCAGATAGAAATGGGCTGGTTGGAAGTGAAATAACAGTAGACTTTATAAGGATTATTTTAAACAAAAGCAAGCTGTTTTTTAAAGTTTGATATATACATATATGTGATATATAATAAATGATAACATACACTTGTGTTATTATATATCCTGTGTATCCATTAAAAGCTTTGGGCTGAAATAGGAAAGGAAAAAAAAAAAAAAAAAGCCCAAACTGCGTTAAGTAACAAGGGAATGATTGGTCTTACAAATAATAGTTCCAGTGTATACTGCTTCCTGCAACCAGGGCTTATCCTGGAGCTCATTTGAAATCACCTGCTGTGTTTCTTCCCTCCTTCTCTTGGCTCTGCCTGCTGTGGGGAACACTATGTTTAGGCATGTTTATGTTCTCATAATTACAATGTGGCTGCTAGAGCTCCAGCATCTCATCCTCACAGACTTAAGTCAATGGATGACAGACCACTGGCTTCCTCCATGTTCTAACAACAAAACCTCTGAAGGAAGTCTCATGATTCTGAATGATCTTGTTTCAGTCAATGGTCAGTCTTTGAAACGATCACTCTCACTGAGGAGAAGGGAAAAACAACACCCCTCAGTCAGGGCGTCTTCCGAGGGAGATGACGAAAGTATGAATATTCCTGGAAGTTCATGACATATACCAAAGGGAGAGAAACGATTCCTTCAAAGCCAAAAACCAGAGCCACTTACAAAAATAGGGAACCATTCCTAGATCAGAAAAAAGCAAATAGCCCCTCCAATACCACAATACACGAAATAAGTTTCTAGCCTTATGTATCTATTAATTTAAAATCCATGGCCCTGGCTTAGCTAGAACGAAGGTTCCAATTAAATAGAGCCAATTGGAAAAATACATGCAACCTATCAGGGAAGAACACGACCACCCTTGTCCAAGAAGAACCGGTGAGAGCCCTATACATTCTCGCTAGCACCTCACTCTTCTTGGTGGGGAAAACCACTTGGCTCATAAAAACCGCTATCAATTTGACTCCATCATAATTTTTTATAGTATTTATGCCCAGGTGTTTTATATATATATATATGTATATCATCTCCCTAGACCTCCTGGTTTTCTGGTTGGCACTGCACCCATTTTCTGTTTGGTTTTAAGACTATAAGCAACTGGCCATGTGGGTGGCAGTGAAGGCTCCCCCATAAATTCATCCTGTAGCTCATAAAGAAGGCATCATCTAAGACTTATTCAAACAGTGTTCACAGGACCAGAAAGGAAACGTTGGTACCTTTCATCAGACATGCTACAGACACTCATTTTGTTTATACTTTATATAAACTCCATGATCCTGAGTATCATTTGCAATTTAAATTAAAAATAGCCGATGTCCTACCATTAATACCGCACATCAGACGCCATTCCAACTCTCTTTGCAGCCTGCTCTTCATGTTTATTAATAGCCGTGATGAGCAGGATACCCTGCTACTAAATACATTTGGCCGAGGAAAGTGACAGAATATAATCCATTAGCCACATTCTCCAGGCTAAAGTGTGTTGCATTTAAGATAATCCTTTGGCCAACATAAAATCACTGAGGTTGAAGCCCCAGAATGCGGATACTTGAGGGTATTTCCTTTCTCTAGGGGTATTTGGTATGTGATTCACTGGTATATACTAGTTCCTATTCAGTTAGAGTGGGGTGGTGAAGGTATTTTCCAATTTTTATAACAGTATCTCAGAAGAATCAGATGGTAAAAAACCTACCCAACGTGGCCGTCCCAGGAAAGCATCGTAATGTCCTGGCTCATGATCCCCTGGGTTGACCTTGCAGTGATGGGTCACATAACCTTGGAAAAGCTATTTGACCTCTCCTCCTCAGTTCCTCAGCTGAAAATGGGGAAAATAATCCTACCTCCTTTTTTGTGTGGGGAGTTCCTGCACTGTTCTTGGTGCATTCTGTGGGCTCAATAAATGTAAGTTTTTATTATCAGCCTCTCTGACCTGTACTGTGCATCCCTTTAAGAGCATCCGTGCCCTTGGGAGAGAACGAAGCCTGAGTTGGGCCTTTCCAGGCATTCTCTCGGTTTCTGTCTGCAGGTGGAAAGAGATCAGTCAGCGAACCAGGTACAAATACCTGGATTTCCTGGCATCCCTGACAGCTCATGGTACATGGTGGGGCTCCTTAGAGGTTTGTTGGGTGAATGCTGGTACCCTAGCTGAAAACTGCTTCTCATCCTCTAAGGTAGCTTGGAAGTTTCATACATTTCTTCTTAATAACTTCCCCGTGTCCTACGAATGGATTTCTACTGCCAGAAACTATGACTAAATATGCATAATTCTGTTACAAGACTTTCTTGATCCAGCTTCTGGTCTCCAAGAACATAAATAGATAGAAGAATTCTCAGCTCAACCCTCAGCATGGAGGTGAGCATCTCAGGAGTCCTTCAGGAATGTGAACGATTCAAGAAGATTCTCTCATGACTAAGCCATTCCTTGATATTAAAGCTATGTGCTTCCCATTTTTACCACAAAAGACTGGGTGGCCTGCAGAAACATTTAATACCCTCCCAGAATGTCAGGGACATCAAGGCAAATTCAGTCCCTTTGAAACGAGCATCCGTTACCTGTAGTGCTTTGTGCAATATAAGACAGCAACTTTGACTTTCAACTTCTTGCTTCCTTTGCTCATTTTCAGATTCCTCTGAGCCTGTCATCCCAGAACTCTTATTTCATTCCAGATGCATGCAATTAAAATATTATACAACCTGAGAAAACGATTTTGGTGTGGGGGGAGAAGTAATCAGTCTGCTTTTGTTTTGTTTTGCCTGTTTGCTTATGTGCTTTTTGGCTTACCTTGACTATTTTTTTTTAAATATTTTATTTATTTATCTGTCAGAGAGAGAGCGCGCGCAAGCACAAGAAAGGGGAAAGGCAGGCAGAGGGAGAAGCAGGCTCCCTGCTGAACAGAGAGCCCGGTGTGGGACTCGACCCCAGGACCCCAGGATCGTGACCTGAGCCAAAGGCAGACACTTAACGAACTGAGCCACTCGGGCATCCCTTGCCTTGACTTTTTTGAGCCATTGAGTTCTTTTTTTTTCAGTCCTGCATCTCCCCTGTGGCCATAGATGCCAAACCCTAAAAACCACAGCCATTTGCCTGCAGTTGGTGACTAGAAATTTGGTTGGAGATTTCTAGGTTAAGTTGCCAATGCATGAGGGCCAGAAACCCTTTCTAGAATACGTCAACACTCAAGAGTCCACCCCATAGTGTCAGAAAGTTCAGTGAGGTTTGAAAGCACTTGTCTAGAAGGCTTGGTGTTGGTTTCTGCAGAGCGGGGCTCAGAAACAAAGTCCTGAGCAAAAACAGGGCAATGAGAGAACACAGAAAATCCTGTTGGGTCTGAACCTTCCCACACTCCAGTCTTCTTTTTTTTTGCAAGGTTTAATTTATTTCCAAAACACAGTGAGGTAAGCCAGGATTGAGCCCTACAGCTGGATACCTGTTAGTGTCCGGGGCCAGCTTTGAAGAGCACGGGGCACATCTGTTGGGGAATTTTCTCCACGCTGCAAGGCTGAGGGGCTGCTTCCGAATCCAAATACCTGAGCTTCTGTGCTCAGAAAGTCCAACTTGGGAGCTAAAAACACCTTTCAAGTGGATGGGGAATAAATTTAGACTGTCACAACTTTCATTCCCTTTCTTTTTTATTATTTTTTGAATCTACTGAATGAAAATGACCTCTTGGAGACATTGAGGCTCAAAAGGGAAGTCTTTTAAAGATGAAAGATCGCATGTTAGTCGACAAAGGTGTTTAAACGTCTTAATTTTTCT
The DNA here is from genome assembly GCA_028646535.1 of Procyon lotor. Classification (NCBI taxonomy): domain Eukaryota; kingdom Metazoa; phylum Chordata; class Mammalia; order Carnivora; family Procyonidae; genus Procyon; species Procyon lotor. The sequence continues at coordinate 109,848,544 of CM053606.1, forward strand.
CATATGATACTATGACAAGTAAATATGAAACCATCTTGCCCCAGGCAATTACTAACTGGATGTTTAGATATGGCTGAAAATACTAGAGTGTAAGGTAGCCTATATATATATTTTTTTTTTTAAAGATTTTATTTATTTATTTATTTGACAGAGAGAGAGATCACAAGTAGGCAGAGAGAGAGGGGGAAGCAGGCTCCCCGCTGAGCAGAGAGCCCGATGTGGGGCTCGATCCCAGGACCCTGAGATCATGACCTGAGCTGAAGGCAGAGGCTTTAACCCACTGAGCCACCCAGGCACCCCTAGCCTATGTATTTTTTAAAATATTTTACATCTGGGTTTCAAAAATACCCGTGAGGGAATAAATGCATTACCATGTCGGTATCCGTTCTTGTATTCCACAAGCATTTCCCAGGCCTCTATGCTGTGCCAGATTCCAGTGGGCTCTGGAGGGGGAAATGATAGTTCAAAGGTAGAGATAATGCACAGGATATTGCTAGAGTCCAGAGGAGGAACACAGAATTTCTAGGGAAGAAAAATAAGTTCGAGTGGCGGGGGAGATTAAGAAAGGCTTCACTGATGTTTGTACTTGTCAGCAAATAAAAAAGGGGTCGCCATCTTTGTGGGAGTGGAGCTGGTTGGGCAAATACTACATTGAACAATCAGCAAGTGCTTGAATCTAGAAGGTGTTTTTAATACTAGGGCCGTGACTGGGAAGGCACTGAATTTTGAGGGGAGAAGAGACATGGTTAAACAGGCTAGCACCTAAGAAGATGGTTGTGGTGCCTGAGTGAATTGAAAATGAATTTAAGAGGAAGCAGATCGGAGACAGAAAGACCATTAGAAGCTGTTACAATGATCTGGAAAAGAGATGAAGTTATGATCGGTAGTAGCAAGGAAAGAAATAGAGAAAAGGAAACAGAATGATAAAGATTTAGAAAAAAAAAAAAGTAGCGCCATAAGTGATTGATCAGATCTGATGGGTGGGGAAGATGCCACAATAGTAAGAGAAGAGAGATCCTCGGGCTCCAGACCCTTCTGCCTTTTGTGGAAAGATCGCTGTGCCACCAATAGAGACAGTGATAAGAAATAGAGGCGCTGCTAAGTCCCTAAGCCTCTTCTCCCCCGTGACACAATGACATGGGTGATTTTCTGTAAATAGAGACCAAGATATTAGAGTGCCTCGTTTTTATAAGACCTCTTCATGTTTATCAAGTAGTGCCCTGATTTTAAATCACGTGATAATAAAAACACTCTGGAAGACAGACTAAGGCTGTTAACGTGGTAGAGATGAGGAACCATTGATTCAGAAAGGGTGTCACCTTCAAAATCACATGAGTTAGTCGGCGAGCAGATACTAAAGTTCAGAACTTCTTTCCAAACCCACCACCCCCTCCTTCTCCAGAAGCAGGCCCTGTTCTTTTGCAAGGAGCTGTCTCTTTGCTAGAGTAAAGGCGCAAGCTGCTTCTCTCGAGGTGATGGCGTTTCTCAAACTCTTGCCCACGTTTCCCCGTGCCTGGTTCCCCTGCTGACCAGGTGAGGAGTGTACATTTTTTTTTCCCAGTTGCTATGTAGCAGACATATAACATTGCATTAGCTTTAGGTGTACCACATAATTTGATATTTGTATATACTGCAGAATGGTCGCCACGGTGAATAACCATCACCACACATAGTTACACATCTCTCTCTTTGGGGGAGCATCTGGATGGCTCAGTTGGTTGAGCGTCGGACTCTTGGTTTCCGCTCAGCTCCTGATCTCGGGGTCATGGGATCGAACCCTGCATTAGGCTCTGTGTTCTGTAGAGAGTCTGCTTAAAGATTGTGTCCCTCTACCCCTCCCACCACTGGGGTGCTCTCCCTCTCTCTCTCTCTCAAATAAGTAATCTTTAAAACAAAACAAAAAAAATTTTTTTCCTTGGGATGAGAACTTTCAAACTTACAATACAGTATTATTAACTAGAGTCCTCATACTATGCATTACATTCCCATGATTTATTTATTCTATAACTGGAAGTTTGTTCCTTTCGACCTTCTTCACCCATTTCTCCCACCCCTCGCACGTCCCCTCTGGCAACCACCAATTTATCATCTGTATCCATGAGCTTGTTTTATTTCTTTGAGGCGCAGGAGGGAATGTTTTGTTCGTTTTGTTTTTTTAGATCCCACACATAAGTGAAGATATAATAGTATTTGTCTTTCTGTGTGACTTACTTCACTTAGCATAACGCCCTCAAGTTCCATCCATGTTGTCACAAGTGGCAAGATTTCCTTCTTTTTTGAGTCTGAATAGTATGCCATTGTGTGTGTATGTGTGCATGTGTGTGTGTGTTTTCTTTATCCATTCATCCACTAATGGACACTTAGGTTGTTTTCATATCTTGGCTATTGGAAATAATGCTGCAATAAACATGGGGATGCATATGTCTTTTCAAATTAGTGTCTTTAGGGTTTTTGGATAAATATCTAGAAGTGGAGTACTGGATCACATGGTAGTTTTATTTCTAATTATTTTAGGAACTTCTATGCTGTTTTCCACCGTGGCTGCACCAATCTACATCCCCAACAATGGTGCACAACCGTTCCCTTTTCTCCACATCCTCGCCAACATTTATTTCTTGTCTTTTTGATACTAGCAATTCTGACTGGTGTGAGGTGACATCTCAGTGTGGTTTTGATTTGCATTTCCTGATGATTAATGCTATTGAACATTTTTTCATGTATCTGTTCACCATCAGTATGTCTTCTTTTTAAATATGTCTAGTCAGATCCTCTGCCCATTTTTAAATGAATTATGTGTTGTTTTCCTGTTGACTTGTATGAGTTCCTTATATTTTTTTGGATATTAGCCCCTTATCAGATATGTGACTTGCAGACATTTTCTCTCATCCAGTAGGTTGCCTTCTCATTTTACTGGTGATTTCCTTAGGAGTGTACATTCTTGCTATAGGATGCCATTTGAGAGCTCCATTCTAGATACATATTTGTTATGCCTTCTTTCTCCTTTTGCCAGTTACAACCCAATGAAAGACCAATCATAAGTTCCTGGAGGAAATCCTTCGTAACTTTCACAGGACCTGTCACACAGGTGATGGCAAGCATTTCATTAATGATATCTCCTATAATTAATACCTCTCCTAGGATCACTCTAAACTAACCCGAATGAACCTGGACTAAAAAGCAATCCACCATTCAATATGAATCTTTAACCTAAAAAGCTCATACCCTTTCCTATATGATATAGCTAAAGGATTCCTAAAAAGGAGAATTCAGGAAAAGAGGAGGGAAGAAACAGAAGTGTATGTTTTGGGGAAGGGAGACTGAGAATGGTGGGTCAGGAGTGTGAAGGACGGGACAGCATTTACAGGGAAGACAGGATGATGTCTCCGGGTCCATATTTAATTTCCCACCAAACTCAATCCAATGTCAATAGAAATGGCATCTACATTTTACAAAAATATGATGGTAAAGCATATTAACTTGAGATGACTGCCATTTGTGAGACCAGAGCAGACTCCAAATAGTCTTAACCAAGGTAAGGACAACTTGGCATTTCCCCTGAAGAGAACAATGCTGGTGGCACTTGCCCAGTGTGGTCAGGGAGTGTGAAAGATCACTGAATTTTATCTGTGTCTTTACTCAGAAAAGCAGAGGCAGTGGAACTAAGGAAGCTGCATTCACTTTTCATACCACTTGTTTACCTTAATGTTAACTGAGAATTCGGTATTATGTACTTACCTTATAAGGAAGGAGAGAAGATTTGGATTTCAAAAGAAAATTATAGGACATTTTTTGATCAGATGAATGAATAGAAGGAAGAGAAAGTAAGAAGAAAAGATACCCACTTAACATTTTTGAAGTAAGCATAGAGATCTCTGAACATGTCTTTGAAAGCCCAGATGTCTTATTTAATCAGGGTGTCATGAGATCCTGAAGTTCTCAAAGGGAGGAGAACCTACAAAGAAAGTTCTTCCTTCTAAATATTTTTGGGGGAGGAGAGCAAGCCATTTGATGAAACATGTGAATCCTGTGAGTTGCTGCATGTATGGCTAAATAGTGATGTTTGATTTTTCAGAACAGAGGATACAAGACTTACTTAAAAAAAAATAGAGATGGAAATGTTTAGAAGATCAAAACTGTGGATCCACCAACGTGTAGATCACTGAAAACATTCAATTTTTCATTCTTTTCATTCTGGGAGTTACTGCTTTCAAACCTCAGGATTTCCACACACTCTAAAGAATGTTGGAAAGGGTTTCACAAATTTTAGGTATGTAGGTGTGGTGGGGTAGAAGACATTTCTTCATTGCACAAATGCAGCTCATCATTTCAGCAAGTCCCTTAACCTGAGACAGAATTGATTTTGGCAGAAATACTTGTGGAACTAGAAGGAAACTGCCTGAAATTAGTTTTGCATCAGATGCAATGTATAGCTCAAGTGTGATCATGATGGAGTAGGAAGGTACAAGGTGCGGGCTTCCTGCTGCACTTTGAGAAAGGGCAATTTGGGGTGAGCCAATGAGCCTCCTGGATTCCGGCTCCTCCCATGGAAAAATAGAGATAACATTAGCAGTGCCACCAGGGACTACTGGAAGATTCGAATTAGAAATAAGTACGTGAAATCTTCGTACAGTATAATTTCGTACAAATGGTACTATCAGTCACTCAAGACCTCAGTTTCCTCAACTTTAAAAGAAGTCATATAAGATGATTTCTAAAGTCGGGCGCCTGGGTGGCTCAGTCAGTTAAGCGTCTGACTCTTGATTTCCACTCAGGTCATGATCTCAGGTTGTGTCTGGCTCACGATGGGCCTGGAGTCTGCTTAAGATTCTAATTCTCCCTCTCCCCCTACCGCACCTCTTTTAAGGGGAAAAAAAAAAAAAAAGATGATCTCTAAAGTCTGTTCTTGATTTATGAGTCTCTGAGTTTGAGTTTATGAGTCTATGACTTCTAGGATTTTGTGGTCCTATGGTGGAGGTGGAGATTTAAGTGATCATCTAATTAATTCTTCTTACATGTCAAATCAAATTACTTGCTTTTTTTAGTGACTCTAAGAAACACCACTATATACAATACATACTTACAAGTATAGAAATTAAGCCTTTGATTTTTTTTTAATCTTCTGTTTTTACTATCTTCACATAACATTTAAGGGCCAAATCGATATTAAAATCGATATTGGCCCATCGATATTGGGCCAATATCAATAGCCACATCAATATTAAAATCCTGATAGCCCAATTTGGCTTTCTAGATCACAACATTCCAGCAGCCCCTCTGCATTGGCAATGGATCACAAATCTATAATAGGGGTGTCAAGGATTCTACCTCATCAACCTCAGGATGGCCGGGAGGTCTGACCGTGAAAGCACCTCTGAGCCATGAGCAGACTTGTGTGCTGTTCCTAACCAGTATTATTATTTTCTTTGTGTGTCATGACATGAAACAGTTTGGGGGAACATAAGCTAGGCTAATTGAATTTACCAAATAATTTCCATTTCAGAGTAGCTAAACATGAATCAAATTGAATAAAGTCTTTTGGTTTATGGACTCATATTTTTTTTCCTTCTCAACTTTGCTAGTTATCAGTGATAACTTTGAATTAGCCTTTAGTAATTATTAGGGAATCAGTCTCAGCGTCTAAGTGTAGTATGTCAGTTACTACTAATTTGAGTTTACAAAATCCTAATTTGAGGTATTACCAACACATCATCGACACCAATTTTTAAAAAAATGTTAAAAAGAAATTCTTTTAATACGTAGGGACTTTGAGTTTTAGGAGTTTGAATTTTCCAGGGCAGCCTTCCTACCCAAGTAAAGGCAGAATTCCTATGGTCAACTAAAAATAAAAATCTTATTGCAGAAGTAAGGATGGAAAAGGGGAAAAGATCTGCAGGTGAAGAGAGATAATTAAGTTTTTCTTCTAAATAAATATGCCCCAACATTCCTGCAAAAGAGTTGGTTTTGTTATCATCAAGTTTTGCACAGTCTGGTCTGGAAATACAGCCCGAGTGTGTACCTCTAGTGATTCCTTCCGGATGTGAAGGAAAGAGGCTTCGTTACCTTGGACTCGATGAACTTCCTTTCATGGGTCACCAGCCACATCTACCTAACTTCAGAAACAATGCTAGCTCTTTCTATGTAAGAAAAAAAATTTTTCTAAGATTTTATTTATTCATGAGAGAGAGGGAGAGAGAGACAGAGCATGAGCGGGGGGAGGGCAAAGTGAGAGGGAGAAGCAGACTCCCCACTGAGCAGGGAGCCCGAATCGAGACTCAATCCCAGGACCCTGGTGTCATGACCTGAGCCAAAGGCAGATGCTTAACTGACTGAGCCACCCAGGTGCCCCTACATAAAATCAAATTTTTTTAAAGGCTTCAATTATCATTGTTTCAATGTGATGGAATAATCAATTGATCATAGAAATCTCCTTTTTAAAATTCATTATTATCTTCTCAATGGATTCATTTTCAAAATATGTGGCTTAGTTTCCTTCAGTTTTATTAAAGTATTCATACTAAGAAAAAGGAAGAAAAGAAGACTCATGTGTAGAACTGGTATACTGTCCACATAAAAGACTTAAAGCTTTTTTTTTTTTAAGATACGATACTAAAGAACAATTTGTACCATAATGAAATCCACTTGAATCCTGGGAAATTACCAAAAGATAGAGGAATCTATTTCTGCTTTTCATTTTCATAGCTAATGAGAGATTTTTAACATTCTTTAATTGACCCAGAAACTTTACACTGCCTTAAATATTAGTTTGGAGCTTAATGCCTGCTGAGAGAATATCGTGTTCTCACTTGTCCCTATGGATTTCATAGCACTTACCATACTTTGTAATTACACATTTATTTGTATAGTTCTTTGTGTCTTTAAATCGCTCATTAACCACAGGTTGGTTTTCTGTTTTGCTTTGTTTTTTGTCTATTCTGCATATAAACCAAATTCTTCTGGTTTGACTAAAAGGCCATGTTTTCCTAACATTTCAAATCTAGGGTGGTGATAGAATGAGAAAAACAACAGTGTTCATTTGATGTGATTGAGAATTTGATGACACGTAGCAGAAATCAAAGTAGTGCCTTAGCTACAAAAGGTTTTGTTCCCTCAAGTAAAAGAAATTCAGAGTCAGGCTGGCAGGCTGGGACAGTAGTCACTAGGGACCCAGGCTTCTTTTCTTTCTCTGCTCCACCATGGAACTTTCCATTAGTGAGAGCATCTCATGGTCCAAGGATGACCAGTGAAGCTCCAACCATGTTATATGACAGATAGTCATTCACACTCTTGTGCGAAACTTCCCAGAAGTCTCACACAACCCTTTCATTACATCTCATCGGAAACGATTCGGTCATGTGGGCACAGAGAGCTACAAGGGAAGCTAAGTGATGCCTCCTAAAGCCAGGCACGTTGCCACTCCAATAAAATCAGGATCTTGTTGTAAATGAAAAAGCTAATGAATGGTGAGATAGACAATGAGAAGTCCTTGCCAAATAAGTGAGGACTACTTACATCAGTCAAAAGTGAAAATGTATTTTTTCCTTTCAACACATAGTAACAGAATTTATAGGAGCTTTTGTCTGTGCCTGGAGGAAAACAGATCGTTGCCATCAGACACAAAATAAAGCAACATTGTACCTTGTCATCATTCTACGGAATGTTTTTTTGTTCTCTTCCTTCATCCTGGTGGTCAGGCAAAGCAATGACTCAAGGTGAGGTAAATTTCCAGGAACAACCGCCCCGCCCTCCTGTCCTCTTTCCCATGACCTCTACAGGGAACTGCCATCCCCCAAGAAGGTGCTCACTCCTTACCACGTGGTCCTTCCTTATTTCATCAAGTTTCACATCACCTACAAATACATTTTCAGCAGTGTAATCAATCCAGCTTCCTAGCGTGTGTTTGTAAAAAGATCACTAAAATGTTGAGCATATCTTTAGGATTCTCCTCAAGTTATTAATCCTAAAGGGGCACCTGGGTGGCTCAGTCGGTCAAGCATCTGCCTTTGGCTCAGGTCATGATCGTGGGGTCCTGGGCTCAAGTCCCACATTGGGCTCCCTGCTCAGCGGAGAGTCTGCTTCTCCCTCTCCTTTTGCCTTCCCCTTTGCTCGTCCTCTCTCTCTCTCTCATAAATAAATAAAATCTTGAGGAAAAAAAGATATTCAATACAAATTATCTCATAGCCATATCTTTACCAAAAAGTTGTTTTCCCATATTTTTAAGCCTATGATTCTGTTATGAACACTCTATCAACATAATAGTACTGCTAAAATTACTAGAAAGCAACATCAACTCGTTAGCTCACTTTATTCCTATTACTAGGGATGTTCTTACTTCTTTGTATTTTCACATAGGTCGGTGGGTTTGTGCAGAACAATAAACAAAACTTAATACAAACACTCTGCTTGCCTGAGTTGTAGGAAAAAGTAGCAACAAAGAGTTTACAACTCATGCAAATGCATTCTTTTCCTTGCCTGTTTGCACATCACCTTAGTCTTTCTATTTTTAACATATATGTCCTTGGATAATCAAGTTGGAAATCATTCACAAAATAACAAGGCAAAGAGAAAAAGAATGGATTTATTAGGGGGGAAAGCCACCAGTGGCAGAATCGGAACACCTGAGATGCTGTGAGTTTCAGCTTCAGCCTTATGAACCTCCTGTTGGGGGTAGCATTGCGTTAGAGAAGGAGTAGCAATGCGGGCTCTTCCTTCCTATTAAGTTCTGGTGAAGAGCAAATTTGATGATTTATGACAGTCTTTCCTGAATTGGGATACAATATGAACACATGAGTTATTTTATCCATGAAAGAACAAATGTATCTTCTAATGAGATTTGAGATACAAGAAAACACCTAAACATATGAAAAATCTTATTTCCGGTTCAATTATTATCAACATAAGGTCAGGCTTTCAGAAAATAACTGCAGTTCACTAAGAAATAGTTGTCCACTAACCAGGTTGGAAACATTTGACTTTCATCTATATTGACTGGCAAATAATGGCTTTTACGGGTTTGTTTTCATCCAAAAAAGATGACCATCAGACTCCGCCGTGATGTTCAAGGTAGCGTAAACCCAAAGTGAATAGTATGCACATTCTAAGGAGTCCTGGAACCTTTCGAAGTGTCCAGTCTTTCCTACCTTTAGAAAGAGGACAGTTGCCCACATTCTGGAACAGAATTACACCTAGCATTGTATGTAACTATCCATTTAGAAGCAGGGCTCTTTTCTCAATCATCCATCATCTCCAGTGGTGCCTAACTCTCTTAATCAGCAGCTCTACAAAAGATTGCTGAATATAAAGTGTATGGCAATTAAAATAAATGAGGGGCGGAGGGGGGGAAGGACCTGGGTGGCTCAGTTGGTTGAGCATCCAATTCTTGGTTTTAGCTCAGGTCATGATCTCATGGGTCATAGGATCGAGCCCCACATTGGGCTCCTTGCTCAGCAGGGATTCAGCTTGAGAGTCTCCCTCTGCCTCTCCCCAACTCATGCTCATGCTCTTTCTCTTTCTCTCAAATAAATAAATAAGCCTTTTTAAAAAGTAAAATGAAATGGAATTGATCAAGAAGTGGCAGGTAATAGTAATGCTTAGTCAACTACCTAGAAAGAATTCTTGTTCAATATGGGGCCCCTGGGTGGCTCAGTGGGTTAAAGCCTCTGCCTTTGGCTCAGGTCATGATCTCAGGGTCCTGGGATCGAGCCCCGCATCAGGCTCTCTGCTCAGCAAGGAGCCTACTTCCCCGCCACCCCCCACCTCTCTGCCTGCTTGTGATATCTCTCTCTCTCTCTCTCTCTTTCTCTCTCTCTTTTTCTCTCTCTCTCTCAAATAAATAAATAAAATCTTAAAAAAAAAAAAAAGAATTCTTATTAAATATGGAAAATGGCATAGCAGGGATTCTCCTATGGAACTTTATCCAAAGCCAGGTCTTCACTAATTTCATTTGTCCCACACCCTCAACCAATCAGACAAAAAGAGAAATCTAGTAACCCCATGAAGGACCTACATCCAAACATTTGTCACAGTATCCATGCACAAAATCCAGCATACTGCCCTTGAGAGAGATGCCCATGGACTTTACTCTTACTTTAAACACAGATCTAACAAGCTCCAACAAGCCATCTTTCTGGCTAGATCAGAGGAAAGAAAGTGGAGTTATGAGAGGCAGTTACACTTCTTAACTAGAAGTGATATTTGCAAAGGAGATGAAAACAATACTGTGAAAAACATCCACAAGGAATTCTGAGCAGTATCAGTCCTGGGTCATTTATGTATTGGTCAAACAGCTTTTCACATCCTCCTATCCCTTAGGGAAAGTCTGAATTGTTAACGCTGATGACCCAGAGCAAAACAGTGATCTCATTCCCAGTATTCTTTGAAGGCTAGAAAATATGTAATTAATTTTTGAAAATATAAGAGGTAGATTAACTCATAATCCCCAATTATCGCCGCCAGTCTCCCATCAGAGAAGTGACCAGAGTTCAATGTCCCTGCACACTGCAAGGGACTTGTCCAGAGAGTGGAACATGTCCCCACCCAGCCCGGGTGCTGGCACGTGGCTTGCGCTGGCTAAGGGCACGTAAGCACGTGTGTGGATGCCTAGTCCAAGCAGAGGCTTTGAGCGGCATTCCACATTTCTTCCAGCTCTCTGGCTCCTGGTGTGGGTCACGAGAATGGTGCATCTCACCCAGGAGCCTCTGCCTCAGCCTGAGCCCTGAAAAGAAGACTCAGAAAACCACACCATGGAATACGGCCGAGCCCCTATCTTCTGCAGCTGCCATGTAACTAACACTGGGAGAAATAGCCCTTTGTCCTTGATAAGCCACTGAGTTGTGGGAGTTCTTTGGGCAAAGTCAGTGTGCCTTACAATGGTTCTGCGTCGAAATAGTTAAAGTAAGGTATCCTGAAAATTCACGTATTTGGAGACCTGCCTTACGCCCACTGTGATAGATAGTTGAGGTATTCCTGAGAACATCTCAATCAAAATTGCACTAAAGGAAACAGTCACCAGCAGCTACGTGCAATATATGAACCACATTGTGTTTCTTCCACCCAGAGAGCCAGGAAGCTGAGCCCCAGGGAGGGCTCCTGTGGCCTCCTTGGGGCTGGGCACAGGGCTTTCAGGGGGTGTGGGATCGCTCAGTGGGCAGAATTTCCAGGGACTGGAGATATTGAGGATGATGCCATGAGGGTGTGGATTAAGGACAGCTGGCAACCACCTGCCCTTCCTTTTAGAAGATTTCAGGGATGGGGGGGCGGTGAATCTCTTGGATCACAGGCACAAAAGCAGAAAGTCAAGTCCAATCTTCTTTCTGTCTCTGGAAAACGGAGCACTCCAGGACTCACGCACCGCCTGAGAATGACCCAACCGCGTGACTGTGCACAAATTATTTCACCTTCTGCCTCGGGACCCAGGATTAATTAATCATCGCGAGTTGTCTCACAACTGCACAATGCTAAATACAAATAGAGGAGACCCTCGGATTCATGGAGTTGTGACTCATGGTCCTGAATATTCATGTTCAGCCACGCCAGTCCACTGTCTCGCCCAGCAACGGCTCTTTGTTTTACCGAGCGCTGAGGGGTCCCCTTCTGTTTAGAAGGTGAAAGGGGGCCTGTACGTAATATGTGGCTGCAATGCTGATGCCCCATTGTGTTCTCCTGGGGTAGATCCTGTAAATGCCAGTGGCAGGTGCCTGAAAACACGAGCAACACCTGACACCCATTTTTTTTTTTTTGCCCCCAAAAGTCTCTTCGTTGATTTCACCAGTTCAGAATTCTTCAGGCGTACAAGATCTCTTAAAGTGAAAAGACACTTCAGAAAAAAAGTCCACACACAGAACGGTTAACAAAGACTCTGGTGTGGGGTGGCCCCATTCCTGCCCCTTACTGAGCTATCTTGGATAGATTCCTTAACTAGCCCGAATCTCAGTTTTCTTATTAAAAAAAAAAAAAAAAAATGAGTAGGAGTTGTACCTACTTCATAGAGATGTGGTGGGGATAAAGTGAAGCAAAGACTATGAAAGGTCTAATACATGGTAACTGTTTCACCGATATTAGTGAAAATTGTTACTTCTTGATAAAAGGGAAAGCCTGATCCACCAGCAGACAATGGAAGAGATTTGGAGACTCCGGAGACCAAAAGGAAAGGAGAAAGTGAAGGAAGTAGTCAGGGCCGGCATGGGGGATAGTGGGGCAGCAGTGTTTGAGGAATGAAGAAGCAGTAAAGCCAAACTATGGAAAGACCCTAGATGCCCATCAACAGATGAATGGATAAAGAAGATGTGGTATATATACACAATGGAATACTATGCAGCCATCAAGAGAAACGAAATCTGGCCATTTGCAACGA
>CM053606.1:109868003-109884698 GCA_028646535.1 Procyon lotor
TGGAGAAACACTTTTGAAGAGTAAATATAGCATTTAATTTATTTTTAAAAAAATATTTTCATCGCTTCTCGGCCTTTTGGCTAAGATCAAGTGTAAAAATATTTTCTTCAGGGGCGCCTGGATGGCTCAATTTCTTAAGCATCTGCCTTCAGCTCAGGTCATGATCCCAGGGTCCTGGGATCTGACCTGGGCCGAAGGCAGACGCTTAACGACTGAGCCACCCAGGCGCCCGAAATCTTTTTTAAAAATATATTTTCTTCAACTTAAATGTATTGCAAGAATTGTGGAACTTCAAAATAAATTCGTATTATGGCAGATTATGTACATCAGAGAAACAAACTAAAATAAAACATGTTCCCCCCAGGAATCTATAAGTCTGTTAAAAGGTACATTTTTAGCATCTAGGAATGGTTGAACTTTAAGTTACAAAGACTATGTTTCTTCATTATTTGAAATACATGTCTAAATGTATTTAGACACGCATCTTCAGCAACGCACCTGCACACACCTGTGTGTGCGTCTAGAGAGAGAACACAAAATAAATACCTGAAGGGCTGATGCAACCTGATGCTTGTGGCCTAGACAGTAGTGCTCAGCAAACACTTCACCTGCTCCACCAGATTTTCAGCCCTCTTGCCACTTGATGGAGCCTCGTGACAATGACAGCCAATGAAATGATCGGTATGATCTGGGTCAATTCCGTATTGGAGCCATGAAAAACTCTCTTGCAAGATTCTCCAAAGGTTTTTTTTTCTCTGCCTCTCTTGGTCCAGTGCAGTGACAGGACAACAGTGCCCCTTGTCAGCCTGTGTCCACGCATGACTGGGCAGAACAAAGCTCCCTGCCACCACCCCGTGTGTGACTTGTACTATGAGTGACAAATACACTTCTATTGCATTAAGCCATTGATATTTGGGGTTTATTTCTTATTGCAACAAACTACTTTTGCTGACTAATGCAATACCTCAAGATACTTAAATATAAATAAACTACAGGGACTCTTGGGTGGCTCAGTCGGTTAAGCATCCAACTCTTGGTTTTGGCTCAGGTCGTGATCTTGGGGTCCTGGGATCAAGCCCCAAGTTGGGTTCTGCATTCAGAGCAGAGTGAGCCGGGGATTATCTCCTTCTCCCTCTGTTCCTTCCCCTGCTCTTTTTCTCTCTAATAAATAAGTAAATAAATAAAATCTTTAAAAAATAAAGAAATAAATTAGCAATAAATACATAAAACTGAAGGCAAATTTAATAGAATTTCATGTAATAAACCATATACTTTAAGACCTAGCTGAGATGTCTAAGACCACATTTGCGATTCTTTTTGCTGATATTGCGGTCTTTCACCAGGCCCATTTGAACTGAAATTTCTAGTGCTCCTTTCTTCCTAGAACTCCAATAATCTCTTTGTTCTCACTGCCACTCTGACAACTAGTGACCATTATTAGGCCCTTCGGAAACTTTGCAGCATCTGCTTCAAGATATCAGAGCCTTTTGGTTCTTTTCATCATTTTGCTAATTCCTATTTGAAAGAAGCTGGGCAAATCTTCGTGTTGGACTTCTAGCATTCTCAAAAATGCCCTTGGTGAGCTCACTTTTATGTGGTTTTAGTTCCTATCTGTGGGGGGCTCAGTCTCCAAAGTACATTTCTTGCTATCACCTCTCATCACTCCTCCTTCTATCTATTATCTTCCGCCCTGAGAAGACAGAGGGCAAACGTAGAAAACTTGCATTTATTTATCTCTATTTTTATAATGCAACAGACCATTGGGGAAAAAAATCCAATATAGACACAAATGAAATAAAAACAAAATCTCTTCCTCTCCCTGACCATACCCCAGGGATAATCAACACTAACAATTTGGTGACTTTTCAAGGTTCCTTTCAATTTCAGGATCCACACGTTGGCGGGAGAAACAGTAGAAAGGGAGAAAGGGAAAGAATGCAAATATTGTTGGAGGAGGAGTTTGTCATTTAGCCCAGTATTTCCCCAAAGGTACGCCAGGTCAGAGACGCATGCTTTTCGGCTGTCTCTGGTTGTTGGAAGAGATTTATTATTACAGGGGTATAAAAATGTTACTGCACCAGAAGGAGACTGTTGTCTATCTCCTTTGCTTGGAGTTGTAATACATTAGATCAGGAAATATGCTTTCTGGGGATTAACGGTAGATGAACTTCACCAGCTATGGGGTTTTTAAAAGAAGAAATTAGCTCCTTCATGGTTTCCATGTATTATAAAGAAGATAGCAAGTCCTGAAGACTTCCCCTAAAGAAAAAAAGCAATGTATGGGAAACTTGAAAGCCAAAATTAAGGTAGAGGGGCCACATAGACAGACCGTTAGAAATGTGAGTATGTAAACTGGCCGTGGGCGAAGGGGGCCGGATGTTGATACCAGCTTCCGGCTGGTATAATCCTATTTTACTTCACTCTTAGGATAAAACTAAGTGTGTTCTGGCTATATTCAGCTTTGAATAATTGCATAATGCCAGCCTAATCTCTCCTGTTGTTTTGATTGGTTATGGTGTCCTTTTTTTTTTTCTCTGCCTTAACTATGGGGGTGGGGCGGCATTGCTTTGTACTAGAAGTAATTCCTTTGCCCCATCCCTGAGAGGTTTATTTCTGTGCTCAGTGGATTGTTCTGATCCTGTCTCGAGCATACTTTATAGCGTGGGCATGCATTTGTAAAATTCTGTGTCATCCTCAGATTAAAAAGCAAACAGACCAACAAATCACAAGGTGTCACCACTCATCAACAACCTCTTTGTATACTAGACATTTAGAACTTAGGATGGTTTCAGGGCTTTTAAGGTACAAAAAAGTGAGTAAGTTTGTGAATAGGGCCAGATCTGCAGCCTCAGAGTGAAAAACTGGCTTGATTATAGAGTCTGGTCATTATATGCTAGGTCAGCAATTCTCAAAGCTTTGGGGCTCAAGATCCTTTTAGATGATTCAAATTTATTGAAGACCCTCAAGAGCTTTTGTTTATGTAGATTACAGCTACTGATAATTAGAAATGACAACGGAGGGGGGAGCCTGGGTGACACAATCAGCCAATCATCTGACTTCGGTGCAGGTCATGGTCTCGGGTTCCTGGGATTGAGTCCTGCTCGGGGCTCCCCGCTCAGCAGGGCATCTGCTTGTCCTTCTGCCCTTTTCCCCACTCATATTCTCTCTCAAATAAATAAAATCTTAAAAAAACAAAAAGAGGGGCGCCTGGGTGGCTCAGTGGGTTAAAGCCTCTGCCTTCAGCTCAGGTCATGATCTCAGGGTCCTGGGATCGAGCCCCGCATCGGGCTCTCTGCTCAGCGGGGAGCCTGCTTCCCCCTCTCTCTGCCTGCCTCTCTGCCTACTTGTGATCTCTATCTGTCAAATAAATAAAATCTTAAAAAAAAAAAAATGCTTAAAAAAAGCAAAAAGAAATTACAACAGGGATTTTTAAAATACTTTTAAATTCTTTTGAAAATAACATTAATAAATCTATTACATGTTAAACGATGTATTTTTTGAAAAATAACTATGTTTTACAAACCAAAAAAAATTGGTAACTAAAGTGGCATTGTTTTACACTTTTTTAAAAAGATTTTATTTATTTATTTGACAGAGAGAGAGAGAGACCACACAAGAGGGAGGAGGGGTGTGGAGGGATAGAGGGAGAGGAAAAAGCAGACTCCCTGATGAGCAGGGAGCCCGATGCAGGGCTCGATCCCAGAACCCTGGGATCATGACCTGAGCTGAAGGCAGATGCTTAACTGACTGAGCCACCCAGATGCGCCAACATTGCTTTACATTTTTACACATATTTATCTGAATAGAAGAGAGCTGGATTCTTACATCTACGTCTGCACTTAATCTGTTGAAATATATTGTTTTGGTTGAAATAAAGTAATAAAATTCAGCCTCACATGGATAAGTAGTTGGAAAAGGAAAAGTATTTTAATGGCTTTTTCAGACACTTGTAGATTTCCTTTGATACTATGCCAAAACTTGACAAGTAGTGACTTCTTAAAGATTAGTTGTCATAAGTAATCTGAAACCCCATCAATGAGCTTTCATAGTCTGTTACATTAAAATCCAATGGTCATCTTGCACTTCGAAACTTTTTTACTGATGTATGATTCTGTAGCATTTTATTTGGTCATTTGAGAAATATTGGTTGACTGAATTATGCAAATATACTAAATGTTGACACATTTCATTTTTCAATACCAAAAAATAACATTTGTTGATATCAACATCAATGTCATTGAAAGGTTTTACATATTGAGAAGCTGTCAAGTTCATGGAGGCAGATACAAGCTTTCCAAAATTCTGAGTTTGGCTTGGAAGCTAGATTTCTACCATTGGCAACAAATACAACAAATATTGTCAGCCGTTTTCCTTGAAATGACAATCTCATTTCATTTATTCCCTAAGAAATGTCTGCCAAATACGCAAGTCCAAATAATTCGTTCAAGTACAAATAGTGTTCCATGAGCCAAAAGCAGTGTCTTGTGGAGCCTGTCACTTAGGCACACAAGTGCTGTTCCTCAACTATCCTCAGACCTCCAGAGGCAGCAGAGAGTTCTACATGTACCTCCTCTCTCATAAGACAAAATTTAAAAATTAATTTAAAAAATTAAAAAGAAAAGATGTGTGTTCGAGGGTCAGGATTCAAGACAACTAGTCATGTTATGGTTTCATCTTGAGTGAAACTGCCTTTTTTTTTAACTGTATGTGATGCTCCCTTAATTCGGACGAAAGTGATTTTACCCACCAGTGCAGATGTCCGCAAAGTGAAAAATTCGAATGTGTCCGTATTCTTATCAAAACGGTACTGACCTCATGGGTTCTCCCCAGAAAGGATCTCAGGGACTCCCCAGAATTCTGGGGGACACCTTGAGAACCACTACAATGGACAAAGCATCTGTCTACCTGCCAAGGCAATGAGGGTCTTGATTTCGTGTGGGGTGTTGCTCACTGAGCACGTGTGGGCTAAACTTTTCCATCCAGTTGGCTTGAAGTCTCCCTGGTCTATTTTTCTCCTTTTATATGTGACTTGAAACTTTTAATGTCACATTTATAGTTTGGCTTGATTGCCCTAAACAAAGCCCTACAAACTTTCCACATCAACTGGCTATAGCTACAATTGTTGTTTTCATTTTAGGGCTTGAAGAAAAGGCAACTTGTAATTCTGGTTCTGATTCATAAATACAACATCCTTCCTCGAGCTCACTTCCCGCGTGTGAGAAAAACCTCTTTTACCATTTCTCCCATTTTCTGCTGTTTCTCGGGCCAAATTGTTAGTCTCTAAGGACACTTGTCGTCCGCCACAAAGTATCCGATTCAAACATTGTATCCTTGTCTCCTTTGTCAAGTTCTGTATTTGTCTGTCAATTTTTTTTCTTCTTCTTCTTTACTTCTTTCCCTTCGGGAGCTGGAAACCAGGCAGTGGGAGGATGACAGGTTTTAAAAGGTCATTTTTAATAGGGAATTGTCTGCGGGCAGGTTTTCCAGAGTGGTGTGTTTTGTGTTTTAGTGAAGGAAGATGAGGTAAAGATAGCGTGTTCCTGCTGGTCAGACCTGTCTGAAAGTCCAGTTTTCTGCACCATTCAATTTCCCCACGTTTACATATGCACTCCCTGAAGCAATAATAAACTGTGGCCAAAAAAAAAAAAAAAATCTGTAGGCTTCTTCTGCACCTTTAACTCTCTAAGGAAGTCATGTTATAGGGAAAAAAGAAAAATGCATCTACTTGGCTCTCCCTTTTCTTCATTAGGAAACGCTTTTCAATGTAGTTCAGTGTCGTTTACTCAAGGTACCATTAAGCCCAATTTTCTTTTTCCTAAAGGAAGAGACAAAGTAAATAAGATAAAGAAAAGAATAACCAGTAATGTTGATCGAGTTCCAGGGAATGTTATCAGCATCTTAATTGTGAAGACTTTTCAGTTTTGTGTGGGGCTGATTATTTAAACTCCCAGGGCTCCTATTTGCACGACACCGGGAGTCCGCCTGAACTTTCTGGGTAGCTACCGTCAGCGGAGGTTGGCTTATGACTAGATCGGATGCAAGAGACTCCTGCTCACTCTCTCTTCACACACCCTTGCAGGCTTTGAGAGGTGAGCAGACTCTTGCTACTTAGAGGGCCAAGCTTCTAAGAAATTTCTGCATGTCACTGTTTAGCCTGGTGCTACTCTGCGGGAGACAGCCATTGTTGGACTTCTTTCTTTCCTTCTCCTGTCTTTCTTGCTCGTATCAGTTTTCTCACGATTTGAAACAAATGCACAGAAACCAGTCAGTGCAGAACAATTGCTGGCTTTCAGTGTTCGGCATGTACAGCAATCACTGAAATAACCCTGAGTTCTTACCAAAAACAAAAACAAAAAACAAGCCCCCCACCCCCTCCTTGCATATTGACTTTCTCAGATCCATGGGAGGTGATGGGTTTGATGTTCTGCCTTCCTAAAGCACTAGATTTTTGTTTAAAATTTATTTCCTATGGAGTGTGTCTCCCTTTCTCTCCCTCTCTCTCTCTCTCCAAGTAATTACAGGCTGCAGAGTGAAAAGCATTAGAACTGTTTACAAAACAGCTCATAAAGTTTAAAATAATAGGGGTGTGTGTTTGTGTAAAACAAAATAATGTGTGTGGCTGGGGTAAACAGTCCCCAGGCTTGCTTCTTTCTTCTCCTGCTGCCCCACGTCAACCTCCAGAATTTAAGGCATGGAAATGAGCGGTGGAGTCCCTTTTCTTCTGCATGATGATTCTCACACTTGATTCGTTACGCTTGTTTATCTGATGTCAGTTTATTGTTGCAATTCAAAATACAGATCCTCAGGTGTGTGGGGACAGAGTGGTTGATGAGAGGGCCGCTATCTAATTAATTTTAGGGCGGCCTAAATTCCCAGGCAGACATTCCCTCATGACATCCAAAAGAAAGTTGTTGTTTTTTTTTTTGGTTTTTTTTTTAATGAGCCCTTCGCTATCAGAGGTCCAAGAGAAACACTTTCAGCAGGTTAGTGCTCTAGAGAGAAAGGAGTATTCTTCCAACCCTTTCGGAAGTCTCCTCTTGGGCAGATTTGCAAAGATTTTGCAGCGCTCTCCTCCAGATCTGATTTGTTTATTTATTTCTTAATGTGGAAGGGGAGCCTGTACCCTCCAGCTTCAGAGCCAATCAATCATTTTGCTTTGCAGGTTTAGATGGGCTGCGGCAAAACCCGTCTGCCGGCGGCGCCGCGCCAGGGCTCGGGGATAGCGAGGCTGGTGCTGACAGTTGAAGGAGGGTTCGGTCCCCTTAGGCGCTGGCGCGCTGAGGACACGGGCTGGACGGAGGGACAAGCCTCGCCTGGAGGAAGCACCCCTTCCCGTGGTGACTGATGGAGGACAGTTAGGAGCTTTTCGGGGGCTGGGCAATGTTGCCCTCCCAGTCACTTACTATGAAGTCTTTGTCAGCAGAAAGAACTCTCCTGGGTAGTGAGTGACATAATGCAGATAACAAATGACAGCCTTGCAGTTTATTCTGCTTCCTAAGTACTCAGTGTCTATGCAGGTGAGTCAGCGCGCCTCCGGCACGTCCCCTCATGCCAGCTGCTCCCGGATGCAAACACTCCCCAAACCCGTCATGGTTTCGCAGGTGCTGCAAGCACCGCCTGGTCCAGCCTGAGTTTTCTTGGGGATGTTTCAAGGACTGTCAGAGTGTGAGCAGGGATGGGATCCATGTCACCACTTTAAGGAGCTGAATATGAAATGAAGATATTTTTTGAGCCGTTTGTTAGCAGCTCTGAATATTGTTTTCTCCTGTTTCTCCCTTTCGGAGTACGGATTTTATGTGTATATATCCACATACATATATATGTATGTGTATATATGTATGTATATGTGTATGCTATTTCAAGAGACTACTTCACAACAAAATCCGTATCAAAACCCTTGACTGACGTTTCCTTTGTGTTTCTTCTCCCCCTCTAGGACCCCATCTGCAGAAGTTCTGAATACCTCTGAGTGCAGAAATTGATTACTCAACCAGGATACCTAATTCAAGGTATTAGCTCTTGAGAGAAGATTTTTGCATTTGAGCCCTGTGTTGGAAATTCTGTTTTGGCAATGCATTTTCAAATAGGAAAAGTTGGAAGGAGAAGAAAGGACCAAAGTGAATTTGCAAAATATTCAAGCGCTTAAAAACCTCCCCGGGGTTCTGCCACGTCTGGTTCATGTGCAGCCCTCTCACAGTTCACATGCCAGCTCTCACTTTGTTGTGCCCTTTCTCTGCAACTGTGTTTGGGGTTTGGATGTCATTTTCATCTCTCCCTCTCCCTTTTTCTCTGACTGCCCAGACCTGCAGAAAACAGGAGGCTGAGACATTCTCTCGGTTTCGAGACATTGGACCAAACACAATGAAGTACTCTTGCTGGGCTCTGGTTCTGGCCGTCCTGGGCACCGAGTTGCTGGGGAGCCTCTGTTCGGCTGTCAGATCCCAGAGGTTCAGAGGCCGGATACAGCAGGAGCGAAAAAACATCCGACCCAACATTATTCTTGTGCTCACAGATGATCAAGACGTGGAGCTGGGTGAGATACCGGGTTTTTCACTTGTTAGTCTCTTTTGTCCAAATGATTTGCTGGCCTTTCGCGTGATCGGTAACACTGAGTGAACGTTTGGGGGTTGGAGGTTGGTCCTTGACCAGAGGGTCTTAACCAGCAACCTGCGTTTATAGAATGAACTTGTATTGATTGTAAGGCATTCGATTTTCATCTCAACATGACTTTTCTGGTCTTAAGTGTTTGAAACAGTCTGGGGAGGATCCCAGAGTAATAGGAGAGAGGAAAAAGACTAAGCACGGATACTATAGAAGTCAAGTATTTGATTGTGCACCTTGGATGCTCTTGATGGGGAAATGTTTTATATATTTGGGCAAAATTGTTTCCAGGAGTATGAGCTTATGGCCGTAATTCTGTGCAGTGTGTGTGAACACAGATACTATTACTCTCTTCTAACAGCTACTATTATTAAAGTGAATGGTATCAGAGCTTGTGATAATTGCTAGGTAATTAAAAGTTACTATGTGTCTTCTGGTGGTAAGTCACTACTACCACCTTGGAGATGATGCTTTTCTGAAGAATTAGCTAAGGGGGGTTCATTCCAGAACACTTGGAAAGTCTGCCAAATTCTGGCCTTTTCCAGCAGAGCTGCTGAACCATCTGATTCCATTTCTTATCTTCTCACTTTCTTTAATGGCCCAGCTCTATGGTCTTGTCTGTAAGTCCAGGTATGACCTTCCACAGGACCTTCGGATGGGTAAGAGGTTCATCTTTACAGATCGTCACCAGCACTCATTTTCATTCCTAGAATCGAATTCCTGGCTGTCAGGAATCACTGGCTTTCCCATCACACTCAGCCTGCTGTCTTTTAAACTTAGTGCCAGCAGAGCAAATGGGCTACCTTACAGAGCTCCGCAGGCCAGGGTTCTTGAGGAGGAAACCCTCCACCCCTCCATACTGGAACCTAGTCTCCCTCCAAGTTCAATTTCCAGTTTGTAACCAAGTCATGGAATCCCAACGGATCCCTAAATCCCCTTGGGTTTAGCTGGAAGCCCATGCATTAAAATCCAGCAGTGGGTAATGATTGTTGAAGTCGATTTGCAGAGTCTGCTGTCTCTCACTCCACTTTTTAAAGAAGAGTATTGATTTTCAGGCAACATGCCCAGATGAAGTCTCGGAGGCACGACTTTAGTATGAATGTAGCTCATACTTTAGGTTTTCGTTTACCTATAGAGCGAGTAAAATGAGGTGAACACATAAATTCACCGTCCTTAACATCTCTCAAACCCATCCCATTCCTTACAGCTAAGATCTCTAGGCCATTCTTTCTTCCAAAGTGTTTTCCTGATTAGTCACCCAACCACCTGTCTACCCAAGTCTTGGTGCCTCTTGCCTATTCTTCATTCCATGATCGGAGTTATCATGGCAGTATCTGATCAGGTCTGTTCTGCTTAAAACTCTCCCATGGTGGGGCACCTGGGTGGCTCAGTGGGTTAAGCTTCTGCCTCTGCTCAGGTCATGATCTCCAGTCCTGGGATCAAGCCCCGAATCGGGCTCTCTGCTCAGCAGGGAACCTGCTTCCCCACCTCTCTCTCTGCCTGCCTCTCTGCCTATTTGTGATCTCTCTCTCTCTCTCTCTCCATGGTTTCCCATTGGCAAGAGGATTAAGCAACTCTCCTCCATTAGGCAAATAAGCTCTGGACCATCTGGCTGCTGCCTATTTCTATGAGTCTCTTCCCTTTCCCCCCTTTTGCTCAGTGTTTCATGGAAATAACTCACGCTTCCTCGAAGGTGTCTGGTGGTTTCATCTCCCTCAAGTATATCTCATGCCTTTGTACATCTTGTTTCCTCTGTCTTTCCCTCCCTCCCCCGCTTGGAGAAGCCCTACCTGTTCTTCATGATCCAGTTCAAATGCCTTGCCCTCGGGGCTTTTTCTTCAACAAAACCATTCTCCCCTCCAGCTGGGTAGATGGAACTTTCCTTTGTACCACCTTGGACATGCCTCCAGCATGGCCCTTAATGAGTCATGTGTTTCTGTACTTGTCTCTTCCACTGGCCTGAGAGCAAGGTAGCGTTTTGTTTACATTGCCTTCCTGATACTGGGACCATGCAGGAAATACCGTAGGTGCTGAATAGATCTGAGGTGGACCTACGGGGGCCTGAAAAAGCTAACAAAATTCTCAGAAGTGAATACAGGTATCTGTCATGGTCTACCTCTTCAATATACAGTCCTCATCTTCAAAATAAACTAAGGACTCACTTGACAAATTTTTTTCAACAGATTTCAAAATTTCATCCTTTAGTCTCACCCTATAATCAGTTAATTCATCCAGTAAATATTTCCTGAGCACTCACTAAGTGGAAGCATGTGGATGTAATGGGGACAGCCCATAGCCCAGGTTCAATCAACACAGTTGTTTCCTATGCACTTATCTATACCTCTTTCCTTGATTTTCTAGCCAGATACAACACTAAGCATTCATTCATTTACTCTTATCAATAACTCTATGAAGCAGCTGCTCTTACTCTCTTTAATTACCACATAAGTAAAATGAGGCTTAGGGAAGTCATGTAGGCTGTGATGAACTAGTCAATGGTGAAACTAGAACCCAAGTTGGGACTAGGTCTACACAGCTAACATTTAACCATGACGCTTTCCATCAGTCCTTCAGCAAATATTTATTGAGGCCTTCCTAAAAGCAAACTATAAATGCACAGTAATGTTCTAGATTCTGAAAGAGAGATGACAGAAGCATAGATAGATCTTATTATATCATTAGCAGAACGGGATGATGAACCACGGTGAACCATGGGGAAAAGACTTTAGAAAAGACCTCTTTTCTCTACCTTAACAATTATGCTCTTGGTAGTGGACATCACCTGATGGAGTCTTCTACCTAGCCTTCTGTAATGTTCTCATAATCCTTCTAGAGCCAAACCACTCTAGACTTGAGTTGGGTTTTTTTGTTTCTTTATTTTGACCATCTTTAGACCATTTTTCAGTATGTGTCAGTAGGATTAAATGCATTCACATTGTTTTGCAATCGTTTTCCAGAACTCTCCATCTTACAAAATCAAAATTCTGTATTCATTAAATAATGAATTATTTAATGGGGCTCTATAAATGGGGGCTCTATGCCCCCAGCTCCTGGTAACCGTCATTCTACTGGACAAATTCATAGAGATGAATTTGACGGTTGGAGGTACATCATATAAGTGGAATTATACTGCTTATGACAAAGACAAAGTACTTGTCTTTTTGGTGAATGACTTGTTTCACGTAGCCTAATCCTGATCCTCAAGGCTCTTCGCTGCTATAGCACATACCAGAATTTCCTTATTTTAAAGGCTGAATAATAGTTATTGTAAGTATATACCAATTTTGTTTATTCATTCGTCTGTTAATAGAAGCTTGGGTTGCTTCCACTTTTTGATTACTGGAAATCTATGTAAATAATGCTACTATGACCATAGGTATTTAAATACTTCCTTAAGTATCTGCTTTTGATGCTTTGGAATAAATACCCAGAAATGGATTTGCTGGATCATTTGATAACTCTATTTTTAATTTTTTGGGGACCCTTCATGCTGTTTTCCATACCAACTGCACCATTTTACATTCCCCCCAAGAGTACACAAGGGCCCCAATTTCTCCACATCTTTGCCAACACGTGTTCTTTTCTAGCATTTTGTTTTTGTTTTTATAATACCCATCCTAATGGGTATAAGCTGGTAGCTCATTGTGGTTTTGATATGACTGGGTTTTGCTTTGCTTTTATTTTTTTTTCACTTACGTGTTATTATGCTTGCCAGATGCTTAAATAGAATAGAATCACAAAACTATTTGCACCTGTCATACTGGAGGCAATTTTGGCTACTGTACCTCGAGAAAGATATAACAGACTTAGAAGAGGCTTAGAAGAACAATGACAAAAATTGTAATAGAATGCTTTTCTTCGGGGGAAAAAAGAAAACTATTCTACTTCTTTGTCTGAGAAAACAAAGACTGGGAAGGGTTGTAATGGGAGTTTATGAAATCGAGCTCAGAAAGAAAACTCTTACTCAGTAGGAATGACGGCCACTCCCTCAACTTTGTCTGAAGACAAATAAAATAAACTAGTACTTTGTGAAGGGAGTAAGACACATAAGGAATTCATTAATAAAGGCACTAGAACCTTGCATGTTATCGTTTTCCAAAGAACACTCATTCTC
Source organism: Procyon lotor (assembly GCA_028646535.1). NCBI lineage: Eukaryota > Metazoa > Chordata > Mammalia > Carnivora > Procyonidae > Procyon > Procyon lotor. The sequence continues at coordinate 109,880,719 of CM053606.1, forward strand.
ATTATTATACTTGTTTTCCTCCCACCCAAGTTGGGTGGATAGGACAAAGATCATTATCCCAGGAGAAAAGTTAATCATTTTATGCAATTGTGATCAATCACAAAGATCATTACCCCAGGAGAAAAGTTAATCTGTGGAAGGATGACATGACTTAACCACTGGTCCCCTAATGTCTGGATTTACTTTTTGCACAGCTTATAAAGTAGCTTAGGTCATGTCTGTACCTGTAAGTAGTTCAAGGTTTTAGACTCTATTAATAGGTAGAAGATTTACACTTTCTTTGAAGCTGGAAAACACACATGGACACAATCAACATGAAGTTGGGATGATGATTTCCTCTGGAGAAGGAGCAATAACCAAGAATATCAATAATTCCACATTTTGCCTTAAAATTTGAAAATAATATCTGAAACAATTATCATAAAGATTAAACTTTTTTAAAAGCTTAAGTTTAGGAGCTTAACGTTTAAAAATATTAAAACTAGGACTGCCTTTGCTGCATCCCACAGATTTTTGAACAATTGTGTTTTCATTTTCATTTGTTTCCATGAATTTTTTAAATTCTTCTTTAACTTCCTGGTTGACCCATTCATTCTTTAGTAGGCTGCTCTTTAGCCTCCATGTATTTGAGTTCTTTCCAAATTTTCTCTTGTGATTGAGTTCAAATTTCAAAGCACTGTGGTCTGAAAATTTGCAGGGAATGATCCCAATTTTTTGATCCCAGTTGAGACCTGATTTATGACCTAGTATGTGATATATATGTGTGTGCATATATATGCACACACACACACACACACACACACACACACACACACACATAATGGAATACTACTCAGCCGTCAAAAAATGAAATCTCACCATTTGCAATGATGTGGATGGAACTAGAGAGTATTACGCTAAAAGAAATAAGTCAATCAGAGAAATTATCATATGATCTCACTCATACATGGAATTTAAGGAACAAAACAGAAGATCATAGAGGAAGAGAGGGAAAAATAAAACAAGACAAAATCAGAGAGGGAGACAAACCATAAAAGACTCTTAATCATAGAAAACAAACTGAGGGTTGCTGGAGGGGATGGGGTGGGAGGATGGGGTAACTGGGTGATGGACATTAAGGAGGGCATGGGATGAAATGAGCATGGGGGGGGAGGCGGGGGCACCTGGGTGGCTCAGTAGGTTAAGCCTAATCCTAAGCCTTCGGCTCAGGTCATGATCTCAGGGTCCTGGGATTGAGCCCCACATCAGGCTCTCTGCTCAGTGGAGAGCCTGCTTCCCCCCCTCTCTCTGCCTGCCTCTCTTCCTACTTGTGTTCTCTCTCTGTCAAATAAATAAATAAAATCTTAAAAAAAAAAAAAAAGAAATGAGCACTGGGTATGGTATATAAGACTGATGAACCACTGACCTCTACATCTGAAACTAATAATACATTATATGTTAATTAATTGAATTTAAATTTTTAAAAAGCAAAAAGTAAAAAAAAAAAGAAAAGAAAAAAGGAGGAAGATTTGGTAAAAAAATAAATAAATAAACCTTTTTAAAGAGAAAGAAATAAAAAATAAAAATATTAAAGCTAGGAGACACATTATTCTAGCATTTTCCTGCACTTAAGGTATTTTATAAATCAAAGAACAAAATCAGAAATGCTCGTGGAAGGGCACCTGGGAGGCTCAGTTGCTAGGAGTCTGCCTTCAGCTCCGGTCATGATCCCAGAGTCTTGGGATCCCTGCTTGGCGGGGAGCCTGCTTCTCCCTCTCTCACTCCCCCTGCTTGTGTTCCCTCTCTCCCTGTGTCTCTCTCTATCAAATAAATAAATAAAATCTTTAAAAAAAAAAAAAATGCTCGTGGAACTCCCTGAACTTTCTAACACTAGAGTCAAAGAAATTAAGCTCCAAATCTTTCCAAAGGTGTCCCTTGGTGAGGAACAAACTGTGGAGCTGATCTGACTCAATGTGGCATTTATTAAATTCTTAGGAAACTGAGCTGATGTTAACATCTCAGTAATGCTGACCCATTGTTTCTTTCAGATCATACGTGGATTTAAGAAATCATAAATACATGGAAATACTTTGTTTCTTTAAATCGGAGGTCACAATCGAGATCTACAGTCCTGAGTTAGCCCACAGATGTGTTTTGCTTGACCAGTGTATTTTTTAAAAATTAAGACATTTTGTAATCAGATAATTTCTTGTTTTAAAAAAAAATCCAGATTTTTTTGACTTTTCTTGAAAATCCAGAAGCGTGAGAGCAGAGCTTGCATTCCCGAGAGATAGTAACCAGGAAGAGTAATCAGATTGCCCCACTAGGTGGAGCATGTCCTCAGGTCGTCATGGTCCCTGCCACTCTCCATTGCTCCCCAACGTTTAGGCCAGGAAACCATTTATCATCATGCCCATACTGCTGTTTTTCTCATGGTCGGGGAAAGCGCTCTACACCCACATCTCTACCAAATGTGGAAAACAGAAAAAATGAAAGCTCCCTAATTTTTCTTATACCTGGCTGTCTTCACTTGCCTACCTTTCTATCCAACTCTGTAGACATTTTCAGTCCATTTCCCTGAGAAACTCGTCCCCTCATTCAAGGGCCTTTTATTCTTTGAGGGGAAAAAAGTAATGAGTCTTAGTGACCTGGAGACATTCTAGATGGACTTATTATCACTTCTTGGTCCGTTCTTCCCCAATCTCATTTCTCCCCTTGGGTTTTTGCTGAAATTTCTGGGTTTTTTTCCCACTCACTCCATGCTTCGGGTAGAAAAAGTATACTTTTCTATCATGTTACTTTTTTCTCCTGCTTTCAGAATTAAGATATTCAACTGATCCATATAGCTATTTTTAATATTGGAAATATCACTGTTTAGGGTTTCATATTTTACTATAAAGATAACTGTTAGTGTAAGAAAATAGCAATAGATTATGGAGGTACTTAGTACAGACCATTTACATACTTAAAGCATTAACCGTAGCTCATCATAAAATGATGACATCTCGAAACAACCCTGCACAATTAATAAGAGTTGTATTTGGCTGTCATTATTGTTCATCAAACCATAAACCATTGCAGGGATACCTGGATGGTTCAGTCAGTTAAACGACTGGCTTCTGCACAGGTCATGATCCCAGGGTCCTGGGATCGAGCCCCGAGTCGGGCTCCTTGCTCAGCAGGGAGCCTGCTTCTCCCCCTGCCTCTGCCTGCCATTCTGCCTGCTTGTGCTCTCTCTCTCTCTATCTGACAAATAAATAAATAAAACTTCAAAACAAAAAACATGCACCATTGCAGTCTGCAAGAAAGTGTGTCTCTCTAGAAAACCAAGTGTATTTGAACCCCACATGCCTGGAGTTCCCTTAAAGGGATGACAATGGCAATATTTATTACTGAACTTCTGGTTTTGTGAGTTTTCCCAGACCATGATAAACAAACTGGATGAAAACGTTAATGTTTCATAGTACAAAACATTGAGTAATCAAACGCTAAGACACTTGAATCGAGAAAGTTGAAGTTCAGTTGTAAAGTTTGACGTGTGAAGGCAATCATTCAAGCACTCCGTAATTTTGGAAAAGTCATTCAGAGAAGTTGGACATTTTCTCTCTGCTGACCTTTTTGCACACAGATGATGTGAGAATAAATGAGTTGGAGTGTGTAGACTGATTTAAATTCCTGGCCCTGGTCCCAACCAGTCCCAGTATGCCATCCAAAGTACTTGTTCCTGGAGCCTTGATTTTTTTAAAAAAATTCCCCCGAAATTGCAAACGTGCTGGAACTTGCAGGATTCCTGAAAAGTGCCATCTCTCCCCTCCCCGTCACAGCTGACCCAGCAGTACCCCCCTCTCTAGCTAATTGCTGGTACAGCATCCCTACCCCTGCAATGCAGAGGACCCCGGTCCCCACCTGGAACTCTGGCGCTGGACCAAGAAAGGACAGCCTTTCTTGGCAGACCTGGGACTCAGCTGTGGCCTGGACCTTCTCTGTCCTCAAGCCAGGCT
>CM053606.1:109885198-109911968 GCA_028646535.1 Procyon lotor
CGTCAAGTCATTTGCTCCTAAACCACCCTATGAACTAGTTGGGGAACGATTCTTAGCTCCATTTTACAAGTGAGACATTCGGACCAAAAGTGAGTAGGTGACTTGCTCAACCTGATCTGTGGCCAAATCCGGATATTTTCCCACGAGTTCGAGTTCGGGGTTCTTACCCGTCTCCCTCTTACCCTCCCAAGTCCTGCCTTGTGAATCTTATTATGAGTCTTCGGCCTTAAGCTTCTTCTCATTCTTACAAAATAATTGTTCCAATAACTGAGAATTGGCACGATTGGCGCTTTAGACCCCAAAGGCTTGAAACTCAGGGAGGTGAGTAGTTGCTGCTTAAAACAAAACAGCTCTGGGGCGCCTGGGTGGCTCAGTCGTTAAGCGTCTGCCTTCGGCTCAGGTCATAATCTCAGGGTCCTAGGATCGAGCCCCACATCGGGCTCTCTGCTCAGCAGGGAGCCTGCTTCCCCCTCTCTCTCTGCCTGCCTCTCTGCCTATTGTGATCTCTCTCTCTCTCTCTCTTTCTCTCTCTCTGTCAAATAAATAAATAAAAATCTTTAGAAAAAAAAAAACAACTCTTCCAACAGCAAGGCAGAATATCGTCCCATTCATCCATTCCGACAGCTGTACGTGCAGAATGATGAGTTTCATCACAGTCTAGCTTTTGGGAGAGTTTCCCAGGGAAAAGTCCAGTCTCAGTGGTGAGGAGGCGGTGAGAGGCAATGTTACTGCCCAGCATCAATCGTCACACAGCCGTGGAAAAGGAGGTTCTTGGTGGTTTCCTTCCCGGTGCCTACTAACTCAGAGGGAAGACGTAGAGTTCCTGCATTTCATCATCTGCAGAGAACTCACCAAGATCAGAGGCAGCATTTCACGCCAGCTACGAGGACACACACATCGGCAGCCCACTCGGCCCTCATGGGCCTGAGCTCCCCAGATCACTTCAGCTTCTGGGGGGCAGAGTGGGCGGGAGGCCGGCATTCATGTGCATCAGTGTCTCCTCTAAGAGTCCAGAAGAAGCAGAGAGTATCAGACTGTGGAGAGTGAGACACATCTTGACTCTGAGCAGACACCTTTTCTGTTTCTCGGTCTTGAAAATGTCAGTGTCACAGCCCGTGCTCGGCCGAGATGGAGCTTAAGAGCACGGTCTCCGGAGCGGGTTGCCTGCCTTTGCTTCTGGGCATGGCTCCCTAGGGTATGTGTGGCGCTCAGAATGTTATTTAACCCTTCTACCCCTCAGTTTTATCATCTGTGATATTTCTATGGGAATAATAGGTAAGAGCAATGAGTTGATGGGTGTGAAGGCCTCAGAAGAGAACCCGGCTGGTGGTAGTAAGCGTGTCGTGGGATGTTTCTGATTCCTGTCTGCAGAATCTTACAGCCTCGGGAGTGGGCCGAGCCGCTTACGGGCAGCTGCCAAAGTCTCTCCCAGCTCTAGGCTTTCCTGCTTCTGTGTCCAGCCTGGACTACTTCTCTGAGCGCAAGTGTGGTCCGTGGACAGGGAGCAAGGGCTTCCCCAGGGCCTTACCAGGGGGCTTGTTAGAAGTGCAAATTCTCCAGTGCCTCCTGAAGTCTTCTGAAATCAGCATCTCTGGGCGGGCCCCGAATTCTGATGGAACATGCTCTCCAAGTGATGCTTAAAGTTGGAGGAACATTGTCTCAGAATCTTCCCCTTACTGAGAAACTTCAGGCCATATACGCACTTTTACGAATCCTATGGGTGGGGCTGCCGTGGTCCCGGTGACTCCGGGGACCAAATGTCCTCCACAAGCCCTTTGACTTGGGGACCAATTGAAATTTGGCCAGATGGTTTATGACCTCAACATAACCTGCCTCGTTCGCTAAAAGGGTGACATTTAGAATGGGAGAGGAGGGGCGCCTGAGTGGCTCAGTGGGTTAAAGCCTCTGCCTTCGGCTCAGGTCATGATCTCAGGGTCCTGGGATCGAGCCCCGGAGCCCCGCGTCAGGCTCTCTGCTCAGCAGGGAGCCTGCTTCCCCTTCTCTCCCTGCCTGCCTCTCTGCCTACTTGTGATCTCTCTCTCTCTTTCTCTCTCTCTCTCTCTGTCAAATAAATAAATAAAATCTTTTAAAAAAAAAAGAATGGGAGAGGATCCCTTGCTGGGGCAAGCCCAGATTGTGAATTGGACTAAGTTTTAGTACCAGTTTGTATATTATTATGCTTAGGTCCTATATTCACAGTCTGAATGAATCTGTGAACAGAAGATTGCACGTGCTTCAGGAGCTTGGGGGATGGTTTCTGGTGCTTTTTTTTTAATACGAGTAAAGCCAAGGCTCATAAAGGAAATTGATAGCCCATTCTTGTAGTAAAGAGAACAGTAGGCAATGAAAATCCATCAGTCGTGTTTGCTGAGTTTTCCCAAAATTCCAGATACTACACTTAGTAAGCACTGCAGGGATGTAAAGAGGTGAGAGGAATAAGTGAATAGACGTGACCACATACCTTTAGCTCTCTCCCCAGTCCCATCTCTATCCATCTATTTATCTCCATCTGCAGGACGTTTCCCCCATCTGGTCAGTAAATATAAAACCCATTTCTGCAATGGACTTCCTTGATATTGTACAGGGCATCTGTCTTTTTAGCTACTTCTTGAGCAACAGTGAAACCATTACTTGTCCAGTCTTCCTCCTGTGTTGAAAACGTTGAGGTATCAGTCAACTTGTTACCTTCTGATGCGTGACAGCGTCTCTGGGATCTGTTTCTTCGAGCCTCCGTCTATTTTAGAGGCACAACCAGTTCAAGTTTGCATCACCTCTTGGCCTGATGGCTTTAGCGACCTCTCGGCTGTAACCCTGATAGACCAGCCTATTTCCCTTCAATGCACCTTCATCCCCCTTTGCCTCAACAACTCCCCTCGAAGATGTTTTCCATACCATGTCATTCATCCCTTTGAGGGAGAAACTATTCTGTCTTCATTTTGGCTCTTCTATCAAATCCAAGTATCTCTTCCCAGACTCGAAGCCATTCACTAACTCCACCTCCTATGTTTCATCAAGAGAATTCCCCATATTCTTATTCATCCTAAGAAATCAATCCCTCGATGTCCTCCTACCTCCAGAGCACACACAGCATCCTCCCCATGCTGCCACAAACACCCGTCTCGTGTGTTTCTTCCTGCTCTCCTTCCATTTGTCCTCGTCTCTTGTTTCAGAACTCCCATCAAACATCCCCTTCGGTCCTCCCTAACCTTGTTAGTACCGCTACTGCTATCTCCACGCTCTTAAGTGACTTTGCAGATATCCCCAAGTGATTTCTAGATATCGCTTCTCCTCTAGATAGTGTACCACTAAAGACCGAGGCAGCAGAGAATTTTCCATTTCTTTTGTTAATGCTGCACTTGGGGGAGCAGCCCAGAGTGCTGAGGTTGATAGAATATTCAGCATGAAGTGGGCACTCACTCTACGTTATTCACCAATTACAAAAAGGTTGCTCGATTCCCCGAAGACAACTAGAGGAGGAAAAGCAGTTAGGAATCCTCCTCGCTGAAGCCTATTTCAGCGAGCTCTAATGAAACTCGATTAGAAACCTTCCTCCTGTTTTCATATGTTTCATGTGAACAATAAGAGCGAATACGTGAAAAAATCAGGCTCACTGAGGCTTTTTGGACCATTGCACACTTCTCTTCTGCTCTGAATGCTTGCCTGGTTTGCATTACGATTTCCTTCCTTGCTGGAAAACTACATAGACTTTCTCCCTTTCTTTGGAAGAAGTGGGACCTGTTGGAAATGTGAGGCTCCAGGATTCAAATGCAATGGGCTTGGCTGTGGCGCTCTGTAGTGCATTTCTTGACAAGTCCTGAAAAGACTATTGAATTCTAGCCTGTGCTTTTTTTTCTGCAGTATTTGGATGTGTTTCAGCAGCAGTGTTTGGCTGGATAGAGTAATCGAAGTCGTTTTTTTTCTTCCCTGGCAATCTTAGGTTACAATTTCATCCTTCGCAGTCAAAAATGGAATATTTTACTCTATGCAAATACTTTTGAGTGCAATAGAATCATTGCTCTTTCATAAGCAAACAATCTCTCTTTTAATATTACATGTAAACAGGTGGAAATATAAACTCCATCTCGGGATGGAAAAACTGGTAGGTATTTGGTGACTTAGCTAGAGGGTACCAAGTTACAGTGACAATTTTTTTTTTTAATTAAAGACAGGCATTTTGGAAGGTCTTTTACATAACAGGAAAAAAATGATTTTCCTCTTTATTTTCCTATGATTAAAACACTGTAACTAGTAAGCTCCACAAGGTCAGGAGCACTGTGCATATGAGGTGGGTTGGGGTTTTGATGCCCTGTGTAATAGGCTCTTGTTCTCTGGTAATCTTCAAAAGGCTGCTAGCCTTTCAATTTGCTCCATATCTAAAATTCTAGCTTTAATTATCAGATTAGCCTGCATTTTTTTTTTCTCTTTGTGAGTAAGGAGAGAAGCTGAAATGCGTTTTATTATTCTGCCAAATGCTTGAGATTGTAGGATCCCAAATGTTTAATATTGTTCTGGAAATGAGAGCTGTCAAATTATCGACTCCTTCAAGCCAATAGAAGGAAATTAATAAATCAGGGGAACAGAGTTACCGAGTGACGTGACATCAATGGACGTTCGTGTGGTGCGCTGTCCTAAACAATGCTGGAATTGTGCCTTCCAGGGTCCCTGCAAGTTATGAACAAAACAAGAAAGATTATGGAGCATGGGGGGGCCACCTTCACCAACGCTTTTGTGACCACCCCCATGTGCTGCCCCTCCCGGTCCTCCATGCTCACCGGAAAGTATGTGCACAACCACAATGTCTACACCAACAATGAGAACTGCTCCTCACCATCATGGCAGGCGATGCATGAACCTCGGACTTTTGCTGTATATCTAAACAACACTGGCTACAGAACAGGTAAAGGTGGACTTATTAGCCAATGAACCTTTGATGGTACTTCTTAGATACGGAAAAATGCCTCGTGTCATGAAATATATGAAGTTCCAATGAGCGGAAGTAGCATAGGCTTTTCTCTTCTCTGTCAGGATCCTCCCCATCCCATCTTTTTTGCTCTGAAGAGTGTGCCAATGCGAGATCCCTTAGAAAAAGGTGATGCTCAGGGGGCACATTATGAAAATGTTATATTCATCAGAGCACACGGTGGTTGGAATTTTCTGAGAGGATCCTCAACAAAAGAGCTTTTACCCCCATTTATCTGCTTACCTCAACCTCCCAGATCTCAAGGGATCATGGTACATGATTGAGGCATGTTTTAGGTGTGGATAAATTCCTGCTGATTTTTTCAGGAGAAATTGTCAAGTGTTTTGAAAGTTCTTAGCATCTACTCCAAGATCTGGGACGCAATAGGTGATCAGAAGGATTTTTTGAATTAATAAATAACCAAATGAAGAAACCGATGGGGTCTACCTTTTTGATTCATTTACTCATTCATTTCCAACTGAGAGAATTTGGAGTTTCTTTAGCCAATTTGTGGTTATTTTTAGGTCCCAGATGTTCACACCCATCTTCCATGAAGGGAAGGTATCCCCGATCCTACATATAGAGCAAGAAGAGGTTTTCAGTTAGTTGGTCTTTTGAAAATTGGGGAATCTCTTTCAAGAGAAGTCATAAATGTCATGTCAGTCTTTCTAAGAAAGAAGCAAGGCTCCTTCTGGTAAGGCTAGCCCCCAAAGCCTTTGAATAAAAGCTGAGAGAATTCTTAGCATGTTGATGCTCTCCTTGGGTTTTCTGATGCTTCTTTATGAAAAGCAACAAGTATGTTTACAGAAGAGCTGCAGAGCAAAACTAGCTTTTTTTCAGAGCCACATAGACTTATAAGATTTAAAGCTATCATCATTAAAGCTCATTGGAAATGATTTTTAGATCTACAAATGCTCTATTCTGAAGATTTAGAAGTAAAGGGTTTCAGACACACCTATTCTCTTAAATACCTTCAAAAAAATGAAATGAATCTGTCCCACTGGACTTGAAAAATATGAGCCCATTTGCTTCTTTTGCAGAGCATTCTGTGGGCACTTAATACCTGTTATTTATGGATAAAAATATTGATTTTGACTATGATAGTGTTGTCATTCACAAGCATCTCAAGATCTCCTCCCATGACTCTCCAGGGTGTTTGCTTATGCTTTGGAAAGAAACTAGGTTACTCAGAGTGCCTTATCCTAAGTGTGTTTTCTCACGTGAGTGATTTAAATTTATGGCACCTTTCATCTGAGAGCTCTAAGGCACTTTGTGAATCCATCAAACATCCCTGTAGGGTTCAGAGACAGCAAATGTTCTTGGCTCTGTTTTATAACAGAGGTGGGGATTTCAAGTACTGAGTGACCAACTCGGAAGCAAAATCAGAAACGTTCCCTTCCCCTAAAGCCTGGTTCTTGATTTTAACCACTATATTATGTTTTGTTCATGAGAAGCATCATGTGAAATTGATGCCTTTCAACTCCCAGGCTCCCTGTAATTTAAGACCTCATAGCAGATATATAGTTTGAAGGATCAGTACTCTCCCTGTATCCAGAGTGATATGGACGATGTCTGTCATAAGAAATAGAGATGCAGGATGACACAGAGGACCCTGCCAGGACTTAGAGTGGCCCATGAGGTTTTGCTAATTTGTTTCAGGGCAAATCAAGAAAAAGCAATGGGGCGCCTAGGTGGCTCAGTGGGTTAAAACCTCTGCCTTCAGCTTGGGTCATGATCTCAGGGTCTTGGGATCAAGCCCTGCATCAGGCTCTCTGCTCAGCAGGGAGCCCGCTTCTCCCCTCTCTCTCTCTCTGCTGGCCTCTCTGCCTACTTGTGATCTCTCTCTCTCTCTCTGTCAAATAATTAAATAAAATCTTTAAAAAAAAGAAGAAGAAGAAAAGAAAAAGCAAGAAGATGAATGAATTCTGAAGAAATTTTGTACAGCAGTGGGACCCTAGTTGACAATATTGTATTATGCACTTGAAATTTGCTAAGAGGTTTGGTGTTGTTACCATAAAAGAAAAAAAAAAGGAACATAGTAGAGGTATGAGGTGATGGATATATTGGTTGGCTTGGCAGTGGTGAATATTTCACAATGTGTAAGTATTTCCAGCCATCAGGTTGTACACCTTAAATACATTACAATTTTTTTCAAGATTTTCTTTATTTATTTGAGAGAGAGACAGAGAGAGAGAGCATGCGCAAACACAGGGAGAGAGAAAGAGAGGACAAGTAAACTCCACACTGAGCATGGAGCCCGACCCAGGCTTGATGCTGCGACCCTGAGATCATGACTTGAGCAGAAACCAAGAGTTAGTCACTTAACAGAATGAGTCACCCAGGTGCCCCAAATACATTACAATTTTTGGTTGTCAGTAATACCTCAAAGAAACTAAGGAGAAAAAAAGTAAGAGGGAAAAGAAGGAAATTAGGATTTGTTGCTTACCTACCATGCAGCGCACTTTGAATTGTCTCACTGAATTCTTCCGGCTTTGCCTGTGTTACCAAAGACGAAAACTCAGGAGAGTTATCTAAGGTCACAGGCTAACCAGTCATAGGATGGACTCAGCACATCTGACTCCAGGGCCTTTCCTTTTCCATCATCTTATTTCTTTATGTACATTTCTGTCATTCTCAATCCAAAGCGTCTTCAGAGACACATGAAACACACCAGGATACAACACGGTCAGGACCTTGGCAAATGCAAATGAAGAAACATACCAGTTAAAAGTCAAGGCAAAGCTAGGTGTACCAAGTTCCTGCCATGGAGTTGCTGGGAAAGGCTGCCTATGTGGAACTAAGCTTCCAGATGGCAAAAGCAAAAATCGAAATGCCATCTATTGCAAAGTTTACCGGGTCACCAAGATAGAAATAAATCAGTTGCTTCTAAGATGTGTAGCACATTCAGGTACTTATTTCAATTAGACTATGCTGTATCTACCCTACAAAGGATCATAAAAGCTTGGATAAAACAGAGAGAATTTAGTTCGAGTCCCTTATTTTCAGGTGAACAAATTTACATCAAAATTGAAAGTGACACATCTGAAGTTCTAATGGAGAGAGCAGGTGTCAGGACCTTGGTCTGCAGGGTTCTTGCCAGTGTGCTACCCCGCCTGTATAGGTTGGGTCTCGAATGACACTGCTCACCATAAGCCTGTCCATAAGCCTCACCATAAGCAGATGACAGCTGTCAGCCTTTTGTGCAGCCTGGTTGTCTTCTCCGGGGATAGAAGACTTGCCCCTGGAAAGCTAGTCTGATTCCGAGGCCAACTTTCTTTCTGCCCAGGGGTCTAGACGCTTAGGTAATAATTGGATGTATAGTGAGTTATCATACAGAGGAGAAAGAATTCTTTAAAGGAAACGAAGACTTTTCCAAATAGTTAGAAAGAGAAAAAGGATGATCTGCCCACAAGAAAATAAATGTTGATGTGCCCCTTAGTGAGTCAGACAAAAGAAATTGGAAGATGAAAATGGCAGTGATAGAGATCTCTACAATTTCAATTTATATCTGATGGGAAAATATTGAAGTGTCTCAGGTGATTAGGAAGCAAAAATATCTTCGTGACAATAGTGTATTGATCTAGCCAGGGACCGAGACCCATTCAAAAATCACAAATAAGAACATCAGGATGACAGGCATTTTAGGAAGTTAAGAGAATTAGTGAAGAGGTATTAAACCAACATAATTATTTATAAATCACTAACCTAGAGGGGGAAAGTCGATGTATAAAGGTTTTATTGTTTTTCTAATAATGAATACATTATTTGGAACGTTTAGCTGAGAACCCAAGAAAAATAATGCAAGAAACTGAAATATGTATCATACATAAATATTCATCGAAAGAAAAGCACAACGCAGTAATCAGTTTTATAAAGAATAACTCCAAGAAGACAAATTACTAAGAGGCAGATTTTGGAAGGCCTCCAGAATACATGGATTTCAATGGATTGAATTGATCCAATATTATACTTACCATCGTATGACATGATTTTTCTTTCTCAGAACTGAGGCATTTTTTTGGACTGGCTATAGCCCGAATTTTTTCTAACTTTACTCATGGAAAATATGACTCTCCAACAGCTTAAATGTTCAAAAGGGGAAAATACAGCAACATGTCTATTGCATTTTATGTTCTGACAAGTGGGAATGATATTGGATTATCTATCATAAAAATGAATATCCTGCTGACTGCTCAAAAAAAAAAAATTAGTGTGAATTTCTTGTGAGATTTGAATATAAAACCTGGATAGACTTGAATGTAAAACCTAGCCTTAAAACCAAGTTTTAAGGTAAAAGTAACAAGCCACGTTTGCAAGATAGCAACAAGTGTCAGAAAAATCCCTGAATCAAGTCTGAGGAGACCTAGAGCCACGTCCCCTCTCTGCCTTTGATTTTTTTTTTTTTTTAAGATTTTATTTATTTGACAGAGAGAAACACAGCGAGAGAGGGAACACAAGCAGAGGGAATGGTAGCGGGAGAAGCAGGCTTCCCGCCGAGCAGGGAGCCCGATGCGGGGCTCGATCCCAGGACCCTGGGATCATGACCTGAGCCGAAGGCAGACGCTTAACGACTGAGCCACCTAGGCGCCCCTCTGCCTTTGATTTTTTTCGAGAACTTTCACAGGCTAGTTTTCCAGCTCTTGCATGTAATGCGGAGATTAAATTAGGATGATTCTTAGGGGGTTTTTTCTGCCCAAAATTATACTGTAATTTTATAATCCCTATAATTTTTATATTGATTTATTTAAAGATTATAGTGTTCAAGTTACAATCAGAAAACATGATACATAAAATCACATGTGAATTAAATTTTAGTCATACTCATTTTACTTCATATCATTTGGGGAGAAGAGGCAATATTTAATGGAGAGCTGCAATAAATTCTCTTGTAAAAAATCCTTTTGTAACAAAATAATTTGGACAAAGAAATTTTCTGATTTCATGTCTTTTTACTTTATGAAATTTATTTATGTTACTTACAGCATACATGTTTTATTTATTGTCCAATAGGGGATTTTTTTTAATGTAGAGTTGACTTAAAGTAAGACACACTAATATTTTTATTTTAGTGAATAACGGCATTACAGATTTTCGACAGTAACATGAGTTGTAGCAAACATTTTTTAAACTACATATGCCTGGAATTACACTAAATGCCAGGATATGAAGAGATATAAAGTAAGATCCCTCTCTTCATTAGACTTACAGTCTAGTTGGGGAATTATAGTTTTAACTTGGTTCAAAATTATGTATATTGTTAGTTTGTCAGTTACTACCAGTAGAATCCTGTGACCCCAACCTTATCAATGACATGGAGTAAAAGCTCAATTAGTGGATAGTTTGTTATATTAAATGAGATTTAACTTCTTCACGACCTCAGAAATCTTTTGTGTAGTTCTTATTCCTGACTGAAAGGCTTTTGCTTCAAAAGAGTTGAAGGGAAACTTTTAAAGGATTATGTAACAGATAGTCCTGGACAGAAGTAGCATGACCTAAAGTCAACAGTAATTATAATCAGGTCTTTCTGATCTTTCTCCTTGTCACCTGACCCTCCCCCCTACCTTCTCAAATAGCCGTGAAGGAAAGTGTTTAACGGTGTCTCAGAGAAGAGAGCAATACAGAAAGGCAGGTGGATGGTGTGTTCAAGATATATTCCCATTGTAGTAAATCGACTGAATTGCCAATGCCCAAGGATGAGAAAAACTTCATACTGCACGTGATAGAACGGCATTATGGGCAAGAAAGCAAAATTCACCTTAGGAAGGGAGAAAGAGATTTAATACATCTGGAGGAAAATAATTAGAAGCCCAGATAATCGATGGCAGAGCGCTGCCAGGAAGCATCATGTTGAAAGAGGCCAGGGGTGGTTACAAATGCATCTCAGTGTTACGAGGCAACAAGAAGGGCCAGAGTAACCTGAAGCCCACGGCACCAGGGGTGCGGCGTGGGGACGCACGAGGTCCTGGTCTCTCTTGGAACGAGTGTGATGGGTGAGGGCACATCTGGAATCCTGAGTACATATTTTACACTCCATTAGCGCAAAGACACCAAAAACCTGGAGGGAGTTCTGAAGCCAGGAACAGGGGCTATTAAGAGACTTGAAGGGATAGTTTATAAGGGAAGGATTAAGGGAGGGCTAGCCACGGCAATGGGTAGAAAGCGGTGCTAACTAACCCAACCAGCAGTGGCATTTAATAAGCCCTCGTTAGGTGCCAGGCACTGTTTGAAGCGCTTTACGTATGTTTTAATGCACTGGATTCTCACAACAACCCTACCACTCTTCTTATTATGATCCTCATGGTTTTACAGGTGGGAGAACTGGAGGTGGAGAGAGGCCAAGTGACTTGTCTGTGGACGGGGCTAGCAAATAGCACGGCCAGGATTTAAGCCCAGGCAGGCCAGAAAGGAGAGAAAAGTGAGGGGGAAAAAACCCTAGAGATGAGGAGCAGGCCAGAGGAAAGAGCCAGGCTCGAGCTTATTGAGTGAAAAGTTCCCAGAAATAGTCCCCTTCTGAAAGTCGAGTTGGTGGGGTGTGGCCCTCGTCTGCTGCTCCTGACGAGAAGTCATTCTTGCCTTTTGTCAGAAAGGAAAACCATCCTGTGGTTCTCTGTGAAAAGTGGTTGATCTCTGCAGATGAGAACCCCTCATTAGAATTCCTACCACACGTAGTCAGCTCAGAGGGAAATCCTGAGTCCTACCTAACCTGAGATCCTTTGATACTTTGTCCCACACCCGTATCTGCTCCAGGGCCTGGCAGAGTAACCAAGCAGTGGGCGTTTAGCCAACTGACCACTTGATGGGTCTACTCGTTTGCAGACTCAACATATAAGCATTCATTCAACTAATAAACACTGCTATGTTTCTCGACTTGAGTTAACTCTTCAAAGAAAATTAATCTAATCAGAAATAGCAACTTCAGCTCCTTTTGATTCCAGTGAAAACATCAGTCTAGAACTTGTGGAATTCCCAGAATACACTGAGGTCCATGAAGCCCCTAGGCTATGTGCGAGGATGGGCAGCCGGGGGAGCACAGAGATGAGGCAAAGGCAGTGTTCACCCTTGAAGCCTTACAGGCTAAGGGGGATTACCTTGCATACGAGCATGACTATAGCACAAGGAAGGAAAGGAGGATGGCATTCGAGCCACAAAGACAAATCGCTTTGGGACTGGGCAAAGATTGGGGTTGGAATGGCACCTGGTCTAGCCCTGAGGCAGAGAGGTGAAAATCAGAGCAAATGGAGAAAACGCATTGTCCAGAGAGGACAGATAATGGAGAAATGTGGGCTGCGGTTGGAAATAAAGGGATTTTGTCCAGATCCAAAGGTGCCCTCGCATGACATGCTATCAAATGAAATTCGATTCTATCAAGTGAAATTGGGGGGGGCGGGCGTCCATCCACGATTGTGACAACAGGTGATGTCCCCAGAGCCAGTCTTCAGGAAGGTAGTGCTAAGAGTAGAAAGACCCGGAAGGCTGGGTAGGGGAGCTGGCAGGAGACTGTGAGCATTCATGAGGGACATTGAGTAGTCACAGAAAGGCAGGTTCAAGAGCTGTTATCCACGGACAACCTTTAGGTGGTGGCACCCATGTAGCAAGGGGACCAAAGGAGCAGGTGAACCGGGGAAGGCCCTGGGGTGCCGAGCCTGATCAACCGGGAAGATGCTTGTGACCCTCGGAGAAGAAAAGTGTGTCTGAAAAGGAAAAAGGATTCATTTGGTTCTGGAAGATTCTGTTAAGAGTGAGGAAAACATTCAGCTGCAGGTATCCTACAGGTAGTTGTGTATCAGGATGAAAACGAACTAGCTAGCCCATCAAGACACAGAAATGATGTACCGGGGAAGAGACTGAGATTCAGACAGGCATGCTTGAAGAGCGATACCGATTAAGTGCCTGATTCAGGGATCTGTTTTCATCTTCCCAGGCCCATCATCCAGGAACTACCTTTCTTTGTGTGTGTAAGTGGAGGCACCTGAAACCTACTTAGTGAAGATGCACAGTGGCTTTGACACAGAAGGCTGGCCATAGTTTCTCCCTAAAATGAAAGATGGCAGCCTTTTAAAAATCAGAAAAATTAAAGCTTGCCTGCATGTGTATATTACATATGCATGTGTGTATAGGTCTGAGTGTGTGTACACAACACACACACACACACATACACACACCTATATATCCATATATAAAAATTTCTCTACTCCTTCTGACTTAAGGGGAAGGCTATGTTTATGGCTACTACCATGACCAAACATGTAGGTTACCCAGAATAGGGCTCATTTACTCCTGCCTTCCTGGTGAAATTACAACTATTAGAAATAGTACCCTCCTTGTCTTATGGACTGATTGGGTCCTGCAGTTTTGCGGGCTAGTTAGCTCTTAAAGAACCCTTTCAGAACAGCCCATGGAATATAACAGTCTCTGCTTTCCCTACAAATGAAAATGTGTTTGTTTGTGTTTACACCAAACCTAAAAAAACTGGTGACAACTGCGTAAAAGTAAGCTTTATCTCAGAATCATGCGCGTAAACATGAGAATACATTAACGATGGATCCCAGTTGGGTTTTTCTGTAATTGCAGTTAGGGTTACGCTGCTGTGGTGTTAGAGTAATTAAATGTAAGCCATGTGTGTGTTTTGTCCGTAAGAATCGGAAATATTGACACATTACTTATAATTGAAGTGGCTAATGATTTTTCAGCAAGGTGATTTGGTGAGACATTACACACAAACTTTGGCATACTCCAGAATGCTTTCCTGCACTTGTGAAGCTCTCTTGTCTAACCTGAATTTACATTCCGTGGTGTATGCAGTGTAATTAGAGTAAGTGAACGTTATCTAAAAAAAAAAAAGAAAGAAAGAAAGAAAAAGTAATAGTACCCTCTTTTATTTTTGGTTACCCTTCTGATAGTTACAGGGCATTTGACTTCACGATCTAACACATTTTGTTCCCAAAACCCCAACCTGCCCTACTTATTCTCTCCTCTTTGCTCCTCTCCTCTCATCATCTGTGGCAGAGGACCAAATCCAAATCCAAAGTTTCCCTCTGTCAGGATTGGTAAGCTCTGTTGCTTACCAGTGGCCTTCCTTGGGAGCCAAAGTTAGAAATGTGAGGTCCCTCCAGGGGCCTCGTCAGTGAGCAGCAGAGTGTCTGTGTCCCATGTACTTCTGTTTGACTATGATTCAATTAATTCTATGTCACCAGAATCTTTTATCATCAGGGATAAACATACACGTTCATAAAATACACATGATGTGAACGCCAATGCCATAAAATGTGTGTGACATAGAAACTCTTACCATGAGCCGAAGAAATGGAGTTTACCATGGTTCCTTGACTTGGAAAATTTGTACTCTGGATATGCAAACACAAAGACATAGTGTTTTCGTAATTTACAACTCACAAATGGTAAATTAGAAAACTTCTTTTTTCACCAGGACTGAATTTTCAGTCCCCCAGTATTTGCCCAGAGACAGCATTCCACACTGCCACTGGCTACTTCTCTCTTACATCAACTTAACAAAAGGGTACATTCTGCTTTCATCCCCAAGAAATAGATGCACCCCGAGTACCATAATCATTATGGTGATTTTATTGCACTGTAATCCGTCTACGTGGGTGCTACGCTTATTTATTCAAAGGGAAAATGTACGTCTGTCACTTTGCCAAAGAATCAGAGTATTACACTATTATTTTGGTGTCCACTGTTAGCAAGGTTTATTTTGGTTTTACTCCCCTTTTTCAAATCCTAATTTCATACTTATGCATTCATGCATTTATTTGTGATTAATCATTCCATGAGAAAATAATCCTTTTTTTCCCTTTGCAGCCTTTTTTGGAAAATACCTCAATGAATATAATGGCAGCTATATCCCTCCTGGGTGGCGAGAATGGCTTGGATTAATCAAGAATTCTCGTTTCTATAATTACACTGTTTGTCGCAATGGCATCAAAGAAAAGCATGGATTTGATTATGCAAAGGTAATTTTCAGGCACTTTTACACTGCATCAATTTACTTTGTGCATAATGGGAAAACGCCATTTTCAGTGAGTTAAGTTATCTGCGAGATTGGCTTTCTACGTTCTCACAATGTTAGAATGAGAAATTTTAAGGTAATTTTAAACTCCAGGCAAGAAAAAGACTTTCAAGGAACACTGACTTTGAATAGTGATTCTTTTTTCCCTCATTAGGATGAAAGGCAATCAGCCTTTGATGAAGTATCATCAAGAAAATCATAGACATCTCCAGTCGGTCTCGTGATATTATTTTATTTTTCTGCTCCCTAGAGGATTTGTCCACATAATCCAGTGTTCATCTTGTACCATTTTGCTTTTCATTGGCGTGAAAGTGCATTTAGTCTGTGGCTTCAGGTTTAGAGCCGACAAGCACAATAATGGAAGGTCAAGAAACCACATTCTTTGCTTTTCCTCCTGTCTGACCAAGCATTGATATGTGACAAGGACACCCGCCGCATGACAGCGAGAGTCCACAAAATTCTCTGGGTCCATCGACCTTCAGATTTCTGAATCCGTTCATAGAAACTGAAATCGACACGTCCCTCCGTGTCTCTAACAAATGCGTCCCAGATTGGACTTTTTAAAATTCACAAAGGTTTTGTGATTGCCAACCAAAAATAAAACAATTTTCAAATGACAAGAATGAAGGGGAAAATATCTTTGAATTTAGCCCACTAATTAGCCTGAAATATCCTCTTCTCTTCTAGCCATGCCCAGCTCTTCCTCACTTTTCTAAAAGAAGCCGACAATCTGCTCTATCTAGCATAGATCCCTATGAAAGAGCCATTGGTAGAAATCAGAGAGAGGGAGCTTGATTTAATTTTGGCACAGTGCTGACTTTATGCTTGGCCTGATTTGAGCTCGAGGAACTTGGTGGGAGATAAGGTGTTTCTTTCGTCCCCTTCAGAAAACAATGAATGCAAATGAATTCACAAACATTGCTAATAGGATTCCAGGACTCATCAAAGTCGAGAGCTGGCGGGGACCTTGGAGGCAGATTTGAGAAATGTCCTACAAAGTGCGCTAATTGTCACCGTTATCATTTTTTATCTGTGGGGATGCTTTCATGCTCCTTGTTCAAGCTATTAACCTTTCTTTCCCTGTTGTCCTAAGGAGAGCAAAGTAATCAAGATTCCCTCCTAAGACTAAAATTAGCGTAACTTGCCCATTATCACAGCTGATTAAGTGTCAAAGACAACTGTGTCCGAAAAGAATATACGGCTTTTTTTTTTAGTGAGAAAAAGGGATGAAACAGACACTCCCATGAAAGAAGGTGATGGCCTGTGGAGTTGTCCTCACAATGACATGTGACACAGATTTCCTCCCTTGGGCATGGGTTTGGCAGCTGTGCTGGTCCTTGAATCTACATGTGATTAGTCATGCCTGGGAGTCTCTGACACCATGAATGCTGTCTGGGCACTTTTTGAATAAACTTTGTGCTGGAGCTCCAGGCCAGCGATACCCACTTAGAGGAAGCAGGTGGTTTAAGTTTTCATCGTTCCTTTTCATTCCATTTCTTCCTTCCCCCTTACGGAGTTGCATCAGTCCCTCGGACAGGAGCTTAAGTCATTTTATTAACAAGTCAGGCTCAAATCCCAGCAGCTGTATCATTTTAGTTGTGCAATTAACAGTATAATCTGCAGGAAATCAAATGCTCCCCATATTTAGTGTTTCAAGTGAATTAATTGATAAAATATTGCAGCTTTTCTCTGTGCACCCAGGTTTGG
Source organism: Procyon lotor (assembly GCA_028646535.1). Classification (NCBI taxonomy): domain Eukaryota; kingdom Metazoa; phylum Chordata; class Mammalia; order Carnivora; family Procyonidae; genus Procyon; species Procyon lotor. Next base: position 109,901,893 of record CM053606.1, read on the forward strand.
GCTATGGCTTTCATTTAGCAATTATTGTGTAATTCCCACAGGTGAATTTTGAATTTAAAGAAAAGACCTTTTCTTTTGTTTGTGCATGTGCGTGTGTGTGTGTGTGTATGTGTGTATGTGCGTGTTCTGCAACTGTGAACTTGTAGTGGGCGTGGGTGTTTCCTGCCCTTGAAGTAATTAAATTTTTTGTCAACGAATTACATCAATGAAACCTGAGAATGAAATATGTATCCGGTGTTTCATGGGCTCTAGTGTTTGGATTGCCAGATCTGATCATTATCTTGGGCAAACAGGACTGACTGGACTTTTTTTCTCTCCTAATTGCTAAGTTGTGCCCTTACTTAAAATAAAATTTTTTTGCATGTTACCAAGCTAGCCACCCTAGAAAGTAACTGGCAACTGATTCTGTCTGTTACAGATGTTTTGCCGCTTTGGGAAGTATCACTTTCCTTCCAGCTCTAGACCTCCTCTTTTCATTCAATGAGATGCTTCTGAAGAAAGCAATATGCAAATGTGATCTGATGAATGTCACCTTTTGTAATTTTTGTTTTGTGTCAAATGTATGTTTCAGGACTACTTCACAGACTTAATCACTAACGAGAGCATTAATTACTTCAAAATGTCTAAGAGAATGTATCCCCATAGGCCCATTATGATGGTGATCAGCCACGCTGCGCCCCACGGCCCCGAGGACTCAGCCCCACAGTTTTCAAAACTGTACCCCAATGCTTCCCAACACATGTGAGTAATAACGTCAGTTCTGGGACCTGCTGAACATGGGCTTTTCCTTTGCTCCCCACCTCTCACCTCTCCCTCATCCCATTTCCTTCCACACTCCGTCTCCCAAGGCAGGAATACAAAGCAGCTGCTGCCAAGAGACCATGGGGCAGGCTGGCCACAGGGTCTGGCATAGGGACCTGGTCTAGTGGTGTGATTAGGAATCACATTATTTCCAACCTTTGTTAAGTAGCTAAATGGAAAGGAAGAGAAGCACTTAGGGTGAATGGGGGGAATTTGTATCAGGCGTTCCCTTTGGTTGTCTTAAATAATATTCCGGAGCATGATCTCGTAAAAATAACAATCCAATGGTACGCTCCTCATAGTGCTAGAGTGGCGCCCCCTGGTCCGGTGGTCAAAACATGGGTCTCTCTTCCAGGAGAATAGTGGGGCCAGCTTTGCTGCAGATGTGCAGTTAAGATTGCTGCAGAAAGCAGCCTGCACCGGCTTGCCCGAAAAACCTTCTCAGGTCACGGCTTTAAAATAACCTGATGTTTCCTTTTGAGAGGCAGGAGCCTTGGTAAGGAGGGGAGAGGAGGCCTAGGAGAGGGGGCTGAGGATGGGGGGCGGTGGCCAAGGCAGAGGGCAGAGAGCCCTATTACAGCAGTAACTCTCCCTAGCCAAGAGTGGAAAAGTCCGGATGCTTTGGTGGCAAAGAACATGATTTTGTTTTTCACTCTCTTGACTCACTTCCTTCCCATCCATTGCAATAACGTGCAGCCTTCCCGACAGAGCGCTTGGCTCTGTGTCTGAGGAAGGAACCGCCATCAGACAGGTAGGGAGCAGGGAATTGGTACCTTTCCTTCATCACTGAAGCTTCAAAATTGGTTCTTAATCTGTTTATGCTGAGGTAGCATCTCTTCACACCCACACCGATTTCCCAGCCACAATCCTAGACAGAAAGAAAATAGAGTAAATGTATTTATGAAATGAGAAATGTACCAAAGGCACTGTAGTTACCAGTCGTTACATATCCCTGAAGAAGCTTCGTTTATATTCTTATTTTTTATCTTGTAACTAACAAACTGGTGGCTTTGGGCCAGTGGTATTCAGGTCGTCTCTGTCGTATCAAGCGATTGAGAAAGAAGGAAGGAGGTCAGAGCTGACTGAGGTCAGGACTAACAGTAAATATAAAACCAGGACAGATATCTTGGCGAACACGCCCAGCTGAGGTGCAAGGATTGAAATGTCTCAAGCCTAAACTATTGTCAACAAAGTAAGCAGGTTCCCCCAGCACCTGGGGAATGTGGTCTGGGTGAGCCACTGTGTTTCAGAAAGAACGCTGTGGATGAATATACAAGCCTCTGAAGGTCTTCCTACATATAACCATCAACTCAATTCATGAGCAAAGCCCGCGAATGGTGAGGGGATCTCCCTTCCAGATCACTTACAGATTGGCAACCCGCTGGTTCAGTGAAAGAGATTCCCGGCCCTGGAAATTTTTCTTTCCTTTTCAATCAGAAAATCACTCTGTGTCGGTTTTCTTGTTACATTGGCAGATGCTCAGCCTAAGGAGGCTTGCTACAACTGTAACCCTTACCGGTGTGCCCCATCCCCCACCCCCCATCCCCTGGCTCCGAGGTTGAGGAGAAGGAACTGACAAAATGTGGTGTTTTATGGCTCCTTAGAAGTCAGCCTGCTTTGAAGCTTCTGGGCAAGGTCCTGAGCCTACAGAAAAATCAGCCGCAGGTCAAGAGGTTCTGAGAGCTCAGTGAGTGGCATGCACAGACAATTGTAGGAGGAGAGGAATCTGCAGACTTCCCAGGGCCTTCGTGATCACTGAACAACAGCATCTCCAAGCCCAGCAATTAAAAATTCTATTTGATTCCACAAACATTTATGAGTGGTGCTCTCCGGTGCAGCTGGGATATAGGCACGAGGAAGACACAGTGGCTCACAATTGGGAACCAGTGAGCAAAGACAGGCATGGACCCCCTGGGGCCAAATCCAGCTTGCCTCCAGCTTTTGTTAATAAAACTTTATTGACATACAGCCATATTCATTTGATTATGTGTTATCTGTGGCTGCTTTCACAATTCAACCACAGAGTAGCTGCAGCAAATACATTATGGCCTGCAATGCCCCCAATGTTTGCTCTCTGACCCTTTACAGGATGAGTTTGCCCCCAACCCCTACTCTAGGGGGAGGATGGGCAAAGTGTCCAAACAGCCGTAGCACCGATCAGAACAGAAGGCATAAGTACTAGGGCAGGCCTTCAACGGGCTATGGAAGTTTGCAGGAAGAGGCGTTCACATCTTTTAGAGGAACCTGGAAAAGTCATGGACCAGCAGACAGTCAGATCGGGCCTCAAAGAATGGGTACAATTTCTGCAGCTGATTCTACAGACTGGGTAGATGGTTTCAGGAAGAAAATGCAGCGTGGACTAGTGGCCGCCATATTGAGTGAGACGATCTAAGATGCGACCTAGGAAAATGGAGCTCAAGGAAGGCAATAAGGGATAAAGCCAGAAAGGGAAACTAGCCGAATTTTGAGGACCTGAATGAATGTGTACGTAACTGCAAGCAGAGAGTCACTGGAGGTGATCCCGTGGGGGTAGTGACAAGATATGTAACTTGGTCATTTTCACACGCAAATTGTTTCAGTTGAGTTCACATGAACTGCCTGTGTGCCTTCCTAGTGACTCTATAAAACAAAATCTATATGTGGCAGAGTGAAAGTATTTAGGCCTTTGAGACAAACAAGCATGGGTTGCTTTTGCATCTGTCCTTCACTACTAAGCCCGTGGGCATCCTTTTTTTTAACCTCTAGGACCCTCCATTGTCTCATCTGTTAAATGGGGGTAGGACTAGCACTCTAACGTGACGTCATGAACAAACATTAAGAGAGGAAGCACAGGTCAAGTCCCCACACGGGGCCTGGGACCCAGAAGCCACTTCACAGATGCTATTCTTATTGATCCCTTCCATTGAGATGAACCACATAAAGTTGCCCTTTCTTGATGCCGTCTTTCTTGACCCACAAAAAGTACGATTTCATTTGGCTCAACGTCACGTTCAGGGGAAGCAGCTGAAGAAATGACAAGTTGATACGTGTCCATTGTGATGTGACAAAGCTCTTGACAAGCTAAGACTCACATTGGGACGAGCCTCTCACACCCAGCCGCTCTAAACACCCAGACAGGATAAGCTCCCATCTGGGCTGGGTTATCTTTTCCGGGCGCAAAATGGGTGCTTCGAGCAAGTGCCAGTGAGGAGAACACCCTCAGCCCTAGAAAACGAAAATCCATGTGGTTGGCTGGGCGCCTTGGCTTCTATTTGCTGCTAAGCCTCAGGCTTTGGTACCCCCGGCGCAGAGAGAGCTGCTGTGGCTCCCTCGGGCCTTAGAAGGCCTGAGTTGCTCACCTCTTCATTGTCAAGGGTTCCCTGGCTGCCGCTCGCTGGAGGAGGGGGCTGGTGAGAGTCCGCGTGTGGCACTTGTCACCGTGAGTGAGTTCTCGGGTCCACAGTTCAGTCTGTAGACAAAAGGAGTGAGACAGATGAAGACAGACGGCTAATTGTGGTGCGTGGAGGTCCTGAATGGCCAGTTTCCTCAGCGAAAACATTCGCCACACATTCGAGCACAGGGATGTAGAAGTTAAGTGCTTTGCGGAAGTGTCTGGCAAGCCCTCTGCAGTGAGAAGCTGTAGGCACTCCCTGGTTGGGAGAAGCAAGTAATGGGAACGTGTTCCTTGAGGTGGCCTTCCTTGTGGGTCAAGAGGTATCCAGGTGCCTTTCGTGTGGCCTGAGGTGGGAGTCGTCTGGCCCTCCCCAACTGGAGTGAATGCATCGTGTTTCCACGGTACTTTCTACTCCCAACAAAGGAAGGAAGCTGAGCCAACACTGGCCTGCTGGCTCTACACTCCAAGGCTAAAGGTTTTGCCAACCAACTAGGAATGAGGACAGATATGGACCCCTCATGACAGGAGCAGCTCGGCTGTTCTCAGCCTCAGTGATACCTGAGGGAGCCACCATCTTAACATCACACATAATAATCCTTATCCAAAAGCTCTTCCCTGTGGCGAAGACCCTCCTGTCTCTTTCAGTAAATTACCTCCCAGGATCCTCCTATACTGCTATACCCTCACTCTTTCTGTGACACAGCTTTTCTCTCCAGGCTGCCATGATGTGATAACGTGCGGCAGTGACAGGAAAGAAGACTCTATTTACCTACCCTATGATTCTGGGGGAAGCTAAGAGACTCCCTCATCACCTTCCTACCAACTACCCCCTATCAACTGAAATTTTTTTATTGTTCCAGTTCACCAGTTCTTTCTCCCCATCCGTAGAAATGCATCTGATTCTGCGTGTGAACACACAAACACCAGTTCAAGTGAAATCTAAAATCTTGGTAGAACGATCCAGATCCACTAACTTGTGAGAATCAGTCTAAAAGCGTAGTTTTGGAGATGACATAGTGTGTTAAAGGATCAACAACCTCTGTGTAAGCCTCAGAACAAAATTCGAAATGCCTCTGTGGTCCGAAGTTGGAAAGAAGTGTTTTTCCTTAGAAGAATTTGCACATTCTCACTTTATGGCTTCCACAGATCCATAAAAGAAAATCCTTTTGAAGATGAGAGAATTTTAAATTCTCCATAAAAATCTTCAATCTGGACAGAACTCATTGCTCCTTTCCTGTGTGCTCCTTTCCATTTGTTCTCTCTGTCATTGACTGCATATCCCATGGCACATGGCACCCAGACCCTTGAAGACAAACCGCACACCTCCAGGGGGCAGAATTCACACAAGATATGGTGTGAATGGGGCCCTGGAGTTAGGCAAGACAGCTCTTTCCGGAAGGTAGGGCCAAGTATTACATTTCTGCTTCCGGTGCCTGCGGGGCATGGCTCCTGCCCCTTCCCTTGCCGGATGCTTTTTTATTTAGCAAATGAATAAGCATATTAACCCCAGGTGACATTAAAACATATTTAATGGCATAAAAATATTTAAGCGATCGGTTTTATGAATTACAGGACACCTAGAGATCGTCGGATGCCATAAATTTTTAGATTAAAAAATGAAGGCCCAAACTCTATTTCAAAAAAAATAAAAGACCCGAATGGCTTTGCCCAGGTTGCATAAGTAGACAGGGACAAAGCAGGAGCCAAAACTCTGTTCTCTTGGCCCCAGGTGATCTTTGCACCGCCCCGGCTTTGCTCGGCGCTCTTCACAGTTACAGTTAATATTAGATGTGGCTCCCGTGTGTGGGTTTGCGCAATGCTGTTGGAGTTTCCAGCATCTTAGAGGACTTTTTAAATCAGTTTCCTGCAGTATCTATAATCAAGATCATTTGATATTATTCTGCGTGCATTCAAATGTTACCTACCTAAAGACATTTGAACTCAGGTGGGGAATATCTCTACAAAGTCAATTAAATAAGTTCAATTTGAGTGAAAACTGAGATGGTGTGGCTTGGGAGATTAAGTATAGAGTTTCCAATTTCATGCTTTGAGTGAGTGTCTTAAATCTATATAACTGGCTTATTCTGGGAATTGAAACCTCTTTCATTTCGTACAGAATGATGGTCTGGCTACCAATACCCTTTAAGAGTTAGATCATCAGAGTTTTTGTTGTTGTCCGAGACTACATAACAAATGAAGAAAACACATGTGCGGATATAAAAGCACTAGAAATGTCTTTCTTTTTACTGGGTGACAGCAAAGGCCATCCCCAATAAAAACGAACTGCTAAGTTCTTTGCAATTCCCTGAATATGGACTTAATACACAACACACACGTTCCTTAAAACCATTTCTCGTCTAGTGAGAATTATATTCTCCCCAAATACCCACCCATCAAAAAGAAAGGTGACATTGATTTTCAGGATTCGTGTTCTCATTATGCGAATCGGCATTGCCGGCAAAGGTTGAAGTCACAAATGTGTGGTCAAGGGATTTGTGATCTAGCGCTGAGCAATGAATCCAAACATGGAGAAAAAGTGATGTGCAGAGCAGCCTCGGGGGGTGGGGGGGCATGTCACGTTTTTAACTATGAGAATAGTCTGGGTTTGGGAGAGTGTATGTAAGGCCCGGAATGCAGAATTACTGGGTAAAATCCTTCTCAGAACAGACAGGGAGTCTTACCAGATCAGGCATGTGCCTGCGACTCCAAAGTGGATTTTTTTTTTCTTAAAGCAACAGAAACTTAAAAAAATGACAACTTTGTCATCTGTCCTCTCAGTTTTCAAGCACATAGCCAGTGTTACCTACCTTTTCACTGGTGCATCCAGTTTGCCTTGGAGGATCCAACTTTTATCTTGTCAGCAAAAGCAGGCACTGGGCAGCTGGTGGGAGACACTTGAACAGGGAGCAGAAAAGGCTAATGTTTTTTTTGTTTTGTTTTTGTTTTAAAGATTTTATTTATTTGACAGTGAGAAACACAGTGAGAGAGGGAACACAAGCAGAGGGAATGGTAGCGGGAGAAGCAGGCTCCCTGCCGAGCAAGGAGCCAGTTGCGGGGCTCGATCCCAAGACCCGGGGATCATGACCTGAGCCGAAGGCAGACGCTTAACGACTGAGCCACCCAGGCGCCCCAAGGCTAATGTTTTAAATCAGGATGAAGGTTAAGGATTTTAGAACTTCATTTTGGCAGAAAGGAATGTATGTACCAGATCTTTGAATGGCGGGCATTTTGAGGCGCTCCTTGGGGACTCTGGTGCAGGACTCTGGTCGTTGTGACGTCACGGGAGGAGTTCCGGCCCCGGGACAGGGTGTCTGAGCTACCTCTGTATGCTTTACTTTCTCATTTGTGAAATGGGAATAAGGTGTCCCGCCTGCTCCTCAGGGTTGCCGCCACAATCAAAAGAGCTATTAAATGATAAGATCTTTCCCAGCTACCTGTGAGGACAGGTATGATGTGGTCCCAGGATCTGTTCTCTGGAGTCACTGAAATCTCCTTAAACCCACTCAAAGCTCTGACGTCATTATTCCCATTATACAGATGAAGAAACAGAGGCTTAGAGAAAGAAAAAAAAAAAAGAAGTTGCCAAAGATTACACCCTAGTAAGTAACAGGGCTGGGATGAGATTTCAGATCTGATCCCCAAATATTCTAGAACAATCGGATGTGTGATTTTCCACTTTTCCCCAAAACAGTGACCTGCTCCTTTCAGTGGCTGCCGTTCCAGCTGAGGGCTCCAGGCCCTGCCTGAGTCACTGTGAGTCAACTTTCAGGGAAGCAATCCTTAATTATCACTGGAGGACAGAAGGCTGCATCTTCCAGTAATTTGGCAGACCCCAGCAGGAGGCAACCACAGGTCTTTGGCAAAAGATCACTTTTCAGCAACATTGTCAATTCCAGCGACCCCCCGACTTTCCACCTGCAGGTCCCCGAACAGCTGCTGTTCGGTGGGAAGCAGGGGCAGGCTGTCTTCCTTTAAAAGGCAAATGATCACCCCCCTCCTGGCCCCCTGCTGAGATCCCACCTGGGATTTCAGCCCCAGAGCTGGGGGTCAGCTCCCCCTTGGAGAAATTAAGGGGGTGGGGAGAAAAAGGCAGTTGGGGGTGGGGAAGGACAGCTTTGACAACAGACCTGAACTCTCCTTTTTAATATAAGCCAGATTTAACATATGTCATTCTGTAAATCCAGGAGTCCAATTTGAGGCTTGTAATTGGCTGCGACCTTCCCCATTCCTCAGAGTGAGGTGGAGCTATGCCAAGCATATCAAGGTAGCTGGTAAAAGATATAATTTGCCCACTGTGAGCCTTCGCTTTGGTTCCCTATTGTTAATTTTTATTTGCGTTGAGGTTTTGTGGCTTTAAAAAAGTCAGCTCGATTTATTTCAAAATTAAGGCAAACCAACATCAAAGGCAGTAAGAGGAAGATGTTTAGGTATTATAAAGAAACCTTGTGTGATCTTTTATAGCCCCATTCTTTTTCGGGACACGTATCAGTAAATGGTTACGGGACCTTTCATGACCCACTTGCTCTATTTTTCTGACCTCTAGCCACCCCCATGGGTGACAATCCCTCTCCGATGGGGCTTACAAGCCCCCCTCTCATCCTCCTCAGCCTCTCCATCTAATCCTGTTTGTACCACGACATGCTTCGTGAAGAGTAAGAAACAGGGTTTACATCCTTTCCTACTGCATGAGCCCCTGAAATTGAAGAGGCTGATTCAGCCCTGTTCACTTTCAGATATCAAGAATGCTTTCAGGCCAAAAACATGGGACCAAGTGGTTCATGAGTCATTTACCGGGTAAACAGAAGAAAGTTTACGTTGAAAGATTCTCTTAAGAAGAATAGCAAGTGATACCTGGAGAGCTTGTTTGATTTTTTTTTTTTTTAAGATTTTATTTATTTGACAGAGAGAAACACAGCGAGAGAGGGAACACAAGCAGAGGGAATGGTAGCGGGAGAAGCAGGCTTCAGCAGAGCAGAGAGCCTGATGTGGGGCTCGATCCCAGGACCCTGGGATCTGACCTGGGCCGAAGGCAGACGCTTAACGACTGAGCCACCCAGGCGCCCCACTTGTTTGATTTTTAATGCAACAAGATTTTTCAACCCAGACGCTTATATATAATGTATTTGTTTATTGGCTTATGTAGGAAACACATGTGCCTCTGTACCAGGCACTTTTAAATGGTATAGAGAAAGATAGATAATAAATAGGGGATAGATGGATAGAGAGGTGCTAGATAATGATTAGATAGACAGATATAGACAGATTTGTTGTTCCTCCAAAGAGCTTTTTTAAAAAAGTACTATTATCCCCATTTACTGATGAGCAAAATGAACCATACCTGCTTTCCCTACTCTGCAAATCTGCCCCTTTAAAAAGGAGTTGATTTACACCACTGAGCACAATTTATACAATTTTAGGGACAGTGCCTTCTGTGCTCAATGTTATGTCGGTATTTGTGCTATTGTATTTCTGCTAGTTAACCAGCATCCATACTGATCATCAGGGTATAATGTGACCTTCTTTTGTGCTAAGAAGCTCAATGGTACCAAAACAGAATTTTTTTAGAAAAGATTTTATTTATTTATTTGGAGGGGGAAGGAGAGCAGAGAGTGAGAGTGAGCCACCACCCACGTGCCCCAAAACAGCATTTTCAGCTATCAAAAGAGAGGTTCTGCAAATCCACTGGCAGAAGAAAATGTATAACAATTTATATAGTTCAGCATTTATATTGTTCAGCATGCATGGAAATAGCCCAGTATACAATCATGTAGCTCAGAAATTCCAGGTTTGCCCCAAGGGAAATTTGCACTAGAGCAAACCAGGAGTACGTGGTAAAATGCCCTGCAATTCACTGGGCTCACAGTGACTATTTCTCTAGGGTTTTTCAGTTTTGGGTTTGGGT
>CM053606.1:109912468-109943421 GCA_028646535.1 Procyon lotor
TTTTGTGGGTCCCCAATGGAATGTATGAGACACCACTTAGGTTTCTGAGATAAATTAAATATAGGCTAGTACCCACATGTTCGAGAGGAATAAGACCCACCTCCCTGTAGTTAACAAAAACTGTTGCTCTGCACCTGTATTGAATTGTCCATAAAAAGAATAGCTTTATGGATAAGCACGTATATTGCAAAAGTAGACTTGGCTTTAATTCCAGCACTGTTAAATTAACCGTACCTATATACAAGGTTAGGAATGAGAAAAACTTAGACTAGATATATAAGTAATCAATAAAAAAAATCAATAAAATAGCCCAGTAAAATCAAGAGAAAAAATATGTTGAGAAAGTACATTGAAATGATGATTCATCATTATTTCACATCTTTGTGACTATATCTAATAGCCTAATTAACTACATTTCACGGAATTAACATCACCATGAAAACATTCCCTTGTGTATTCGACTTTTATCTGTAGATCTTACAGTACCATGATCATCTTGATGTCTTTTTACACGTTTTACTCAATGATTCAAATGAACTTGCACTAGTCACCTTTTTAGCTGCCTATCTTGGTTTTATAAATTTGAACCCATATGCTTTTAGGGGATGTGTGATGTTTGGGGTTAGTGAAGATTTGAGCGCTCTTCTTAGAAACATAAAAGACCCGTGGGCGAAAGAAATAGCAATGTCTAAATTACCTTTCCTAAGTGATTACTTCACAACCTTCAACTTGAGATATTTCTCTAACCGACTAAAAGTATATATAGTAAGAACCCTTTCTGGATATTTTCAGAACCCCTAGTTATAACTATGCACCAAACATGGATAAGCACTGGATTATGCAGTACACGGGACCCATGCTGCCCATCCATATGGAATTTACGAACATTCTACATCGCAAAAGGCTTCAGACTCTGATGTCGGTGGACGATTCTGTGGAAAGGGTAAGTACACGAAAATGCCTCAGTGACAGGTTTTGGTCCAGTTTCCTTGGTGTAGATCCATTCTTGCTAATTCCGTCTTTGTCTTGTTGCTATTTTCAAGAGAGGGAGAGAGTCCGTGCACGGGAATGTGTGCACGTGTGTGTTGAGTGACTTTATCTTCCTTCCCTTATCTTGACCCCTTCTATTACCTCTCCAGGCTTGGTTCTTTGGAGCCAGCAGCAGAGAGAGGATAAAAATCAAAACACCATGAGTCAAGAGCTACACTCACAAATACCTTCAAGAATTAGGCAAATAATGTAAATACCTAAAGCTGGTCTCGTATAAAGTGAAGGTGGGGACTATGGTGAACTTTAAATGCCCACATCTGTAACAAGGAGCAACTTATGTAGGAAAATAGATCCAGTATCATGAGATCTTCTGACTCTTCAAAGGAAACTAGAAATACAAACATTTTATTTGAAATTTCCTGAATTAAAAAAAAAAAAAACAACAGAAGCCAAACAAAACATGCCTAGAGGCTGGATTTAGTTGACTCAAGCTCCAAGACAGCCTCTTCTTAATCCTTGATAACTATGCAGGAATGGTGATAAAATTTGCTTTAACAATGGATTTTCAAAGTAAAACCTGTAAGTTAGGTGGTAGGGGCTGTTTTGTGGAGTTTGCTGTTTGGGTTTTTTGTTTTTTTTGTTTTTTTTTTTAATAGGAGCATAAAACCTTGAAGAACGGTGTGCCGGATTCAAAAAAGTTACCTTACTCTATTATTAGACATTTTCCCTCCAGGATTGTAAGCAACTAGAAACATCATGTTTCTCAGCCTTGTTAAACTGACTCTTTCCCTTGACAAATAATGGGGAAGAACTTCGGGGGAATTTCAGCAACACTTTTGTCATCTTGCCCATCTTGTCTCTGTTGTATTTCAGCTGTATAATATGCTCGTGGAAATGGGGGAGTTGGAGAACACCTACATCATCTACACCGCTGACCACGGTTACCATATTGGGCAGTTTGGACTGGTCAAGGGGAAATCTATGCCATATGACTTTGATATCCGTGTGCCTTTCTTTATTCGTGGTCCAAGTGTAGAGCCAGGATCCATGTACGTATTTCTCTGCTTGCAACATTTGGCTATCGTGGCTCATGTGTGTCTGAGATAATTCGATTACCGATCTCAGGGTCTGGTTTCTTTTCATCCAAAACAGAAAAAGGTGTAGGTAGGTGGAGGTTGGTAATTTAGAAAATGAAAACCTCGTTTTTTTCCCCTACCACATGTTAAATTAACTGAAGTATACTACTTAAAGAGAAAGGAAAACTAACTATCAATGACTAATTCTGCCAGATGGACCAGAATCCCCATCCCACGGCCTGTGCACACAGACACAGAATGGGATCATAAGGCACATCATCTGTTCTTTCTTTGAATCAGGCATACACTGTCTTTTTAAAAACAATAACAACCAGTGCCCGCCTCTCATTGTTTTTTTTTAATTATTATTAAAGAAAAAATTTTAAAGAACATAAAATTTTTAAAAACATGATTTTTCTTTAAAAAAAAAAAGCCAAAAAGAGCAGTGTTCTATTTCTAGACAAGTCACTGCCTCTCTCTGCATCTCTCTCTTTTTTTTTTATTTTATTTATTTGACAGAAACACAGCGAGAGAGGGAACACAAGCAGAGGGAATGGTAGCGGGAGAAGCAGGCTTCCTGCAGAGCAGAGAGCCCGATGCGGGGCTCAATCCCAGGACCCTGGGATCATGACCTGAGCCGAAGGCAGACGCTTAACGACTGAGCCACCCAGGCACCCCTCTGCATCTCTCTTTTCCCATTTTATGTAAAATCCCAAAAATGGGTTTTACATTCCCTGAGGGCCACATCACAATGTTTTGTGTGTGTACGCGAAATAAGATTGTGTACATGAAACAAGTTACGGAAAGAGTGAAAGAAAGGAATGCAAGTGGAATTCTAAATCTGGAATAGTCTTTAAGGAGCATCCAGCCAGGACTTTCTTTTCTTTTTTAAGATTTTACTTATTTATTTGAAGGGGTGGGGGAGCGTGCCTGTATGAACAGAGAGAGAGGCAGAGGGACAAGCAGACTCCCCACTGAGCGGGGCTTGATCCCAGGACCCTGAGGTCACAACCTGAGCTGAAGACAGACGCTTAACCCACTGAGCCACCCAGGCGCCCCCAGCCCGGACTCCTGATCTCACACGGAAGAAGCTTGGCCCAGCACCAGTGCCTCTCTCAGAGTCCCTGATTGGGGAAGTGGCCACATTGGGGCCCAAAACCCAGATATTCTGAACCTCGTCCCTGTGCCTTCTCTGTGGCTACATCCTGGGAGAAGGAAGAAGGCAGTAGTAGTAGAAGGGTTTCTTTGAAGAATGTGATTGTATCTCTTCAGCTCACTGGAAACACTATAGGAATTGTCCGATCTAGGCGAAAGGGTTTAATGTATGAAAGACTAAGGGAGAGGGGGACAAGGTTGAAGGCCGATGAGTCTCAGCGTGGAGAAAGTGCCCTTCTGCGCACCCCCATGGGCGTTAGTTCTGGGCCGTGACCACCTGTTTCTTTGCAGTGTCCCACAGATCGTTCTCAACATTGACCTGGCCCCGACGATCCTGGACATCGCTGGGCTCGACACGCCTCCCGATGTGGACGGCAAGTCCGTCCTCAAACTTCTGGACCTGGAAAAGCCAGGTAACAGGTGTGTCCATTCGCTTGCCCTCAGCCAGCCCCAAGCACCCCACCCCCAGAGCCGGCCGGCCGCTGAAAGGAGTGGAGGCCAAGTTCGAGTTGCCCGTGAGAATCACCCCAAGCTGAGAATGTCCCGGCTGTTTGTGAACAGCAATCTGATGGAGGGGCAGTCGCCGTCTGTGGGAAGTGAGAGGTGTTTCTTTAAATAAACTGTGAGCACGGATGCATGTGGAAAAACGTCCAGATGCCAACAGTAAATATTATTATTTTGCTTTCAGGTTTCGAACAAACAAGAAAGCCAGAATTTGGCGTGATACGTTCCTCGTGGAAAGAGGGTAATTACTGGTTCCTGGGGTGCTTCTGGGAACCAGGCCTACTGGGCAGCTCTCCCTGCTGGGTGTTTTTTCCCCCTTATTCTGGTTTACTAAGCATGCAGATTTCGTAAGCCTAGTCACAAGATTGAATGGTTTGCCACTCATTCTCCCCTGGCTAGCACAGTAATGATGGTTGCATCAGAATCGTAAAACATAAGTTCTCCTAAGGCGGGACCAAAGCGTTTACTGCTGCGTTTTTTGGGCTCGGTTCCAAATCGGACCAGTCCATTGACTTTCTCAGCCTTCCTTCCCAAGTCCTGCCTTGCCCTCTCCTTTCTCTTTCCTTTCCTTAAGTGTCTTCCCTAGTCTTAAATATACAGATATATGAGACTGTGATTTCCAGAGTCCCTTCTGGGTTTCCTCTTTTGATTCAGAATCCTCATTGTCTTGTTGTTTCCGTACATACGTTGAAAGAAAATCATCTATATGATTGTAAAGCTAAACATTTATGCCCAGAGTTTTGAAATTAATGTTGTAGGGAGATAACGATTCTTCATGGTGCCTGGCTTATGATTTTCACAAAGGACTCAGCAAATGTTGAGCTCCTGTGGACAAGATCTTACTGTCAATTTCACGCCATTTGAAGAATGTGGAGTCATGCCACAGGGGAGAAAAAGAGAAAAGGCAAAAGACACTGTTTTGGGGTGGGTAAATCAGATCTTTTCTCACATCAGAAACTTCTTCTTTTCTGTCAAAGGAAGTTCTTACGTAAGAAAGAAGAATCCAGCAAGAATATCCAACAGTCAAATCACTTGCCCAAATATGAGAGGGTCAAAGAATTGTGCCAACAGGCCAGGTACCAGACAGCCTGTGAACAGCCTGGGCAGGTGAGTGACGTGGCTTGTCTTCACAACAAGTCACACCCTTCTTCGTTTCTAATTTATCAATTTCAACACATAAAATAATGTACATTTATGTATAAATACATTTTTTCATAGTAGTCATGCAGCACTCATTGTGACTGCTCTCCTCTGACTGAGAATTATCTAACTGGCCTAAGCTGGGCCTCCTCATCACTGCTTGGGCTCCCTTCAGTGGAAACAAGATGGTGCCCTCAGAGATTACTAGATATCCACCCAACTAGCCAATACCAGTTCAATATATCACATATGTGAAATGGGTAGTCTGGTTAGAAAGATCAGAAACTTGTTTCCAACTAAGGAGTAGCCATGGCCTATTGGATTCCTGTCAACCGGTTATTAAGAGGGGTCAAGAGACTCCTTAGTCAAGATCAGGGGTGGATACTTAGCCCCTGGGCAGTGAACCACCCAAGAGACATGATGGAGTCTTCCCATCCTGTACTAAAGTCAGATGTCATCTAACCGACAGAGGAAGATAGAATCCATGACCAAGACTGGGAAGTGAAAAGGGAAGCCATATTGTGTTTGTTTATTGTTTCTACTTCTGCTCACAAAATTTCTGACATCAACTATTTCAATAGAGTGAATTCCTTTTTTATCACCAAATACTTTTATTTTTTCAGTGTTACAAGATTAATTGTTCATGCACCACACCCAGTGCTCCATGTAATATGTGCCCTCCTCAATACCCACCACAAGGCTCGCCCAAACCCCCAATGCTTCCCCTCTAAAACCGTCAGTTTATTGCTCAGAGTCCACAGTCTCTCATGGTTCATCTCCCCCTCCGATTTCCCCTCATTCACCCTTTCTTTCTCATAATGCCCTCCATGTTTTTCCTTATGCTCCACACGTAAGTGAGACCATAAGATAATTGACTCTCTCTGCTTGACTTATTTCACTCCGCATAATCTCTTCCAGTCCCGTCCATGTTGATACAAAAGTTGGGTATTCATCCTCTCTGATGAAGGCATAATATTCCATTGTATATATGGACCATATCTTCTTTATCCATGAATCTGTTGAAAGGCATCTTGGTTCTTTCCACAGTTTGGCAATTGTGGCCATTGCTGCGGTGAACATTGGGGTACATGTGGCCCTTCTTTGTAATGCATCTGCTTCTTTGGGGTAAATACCCAGTAGTGCGATGGCAGAGTCATAGGGTAGCTCTATTTTTAACCTCTTGAGGAATCTCCACACTGTTTTCCAAAGTGGCTGCACCAACTTGCATTTCCACCAACAGTGGAAGAAGGTTCCCCTTTCTCCACATCCTCTCCAACATTCATTGTTTACTGTCTTGTTAATTTTGGCCATTCTAACTGGTGTAAGGTGGTATCTCAGTGTGGTTTTGATTCGAATCTCCCTGATGGCTAAAGATGATGAACATTTTTTTCAGAGTGAATTCTTTTTTATTAATAGAAATATTACTACAGATAGGGTAGTAATATGCCTGGGTGTCTCAGTAGGTTGAGTGTCCGATTCTTGATTTGGGGGGAGGTCATGTACTTGGGGTCTCATGTCAGACTTTGCACTCAGTGGAGAGTCTGCTTGAGTTTCTCTCTCATTCTCCAGTCCCCACCCACCCCTCTATCAAGTAAATAAATAAATCTTAAAAAAAAATTACTATAGAATTAAGGACTACCCAGAACACCAACTATTATCAATATAAACTAAAGAAATACCATGTGATGAATTAACACAGGCCTGTTTCTAAGAAAAGTGAGAACATATGAACACTAACTAAAACACTCTTGATTGACATCTACACCAGCTAAAAAAAGTACTGTATTATCATGAGAGAAGAACTGGCCAAGTCATTGAGACAAAATTGAAGGAAAGTGAAAAATAGTAGTTATTTCACATGTATCTTACATAAAGCACAATATGTGGAGTTTGCTATGTATTAGCTCAGTTTAATCCTCACATCCATCCAGTGAGGTAGGCATTGTTGTCGCCATTTATAAATGGGCAGCTGGTGAGTGCAGAGCTGGGATCAAAGTGAGCTGTAGGATTCAAAAACTCAGGCACTTGCTGCCTTCCAAGGTCAGTTACAGTAACGAGGCGAAGAGAAGTTCACATCCGTTGTGAGTCTTTTCTTCTCTTTAACTTATCTGACCTCTAGATAGCCACGCAACTAGCCAATACCAGTTCAGGATATCAGGTACATGAAATGGATACCACAGTCATTATTAAAATGACCTCGTAAATGTAGGGCATCCCACATTTATACTGGTGATACGGTATCTAGCTTATCGAACACACATTCACAATAAACAACTTGATCCTCATACTTTCTGCATTTCCTCATGACTTTTTGTGCTCGGGGAAACCTTTGAAATAGAAAAAGGTGGGGATTGTTGAAGGAAGGGATAAAACCAGGCCTTCATGGCGTACTAGTAAGTCTTAATTTTCAAGTGTTTAGTGGAGAAGCTTAGACTTATTCATTATATTTTAATATGTCTTCAGATCCTTCTCAAGGAAGCTCTGAGTATTATTACGACTAAAACCTCAGAATTGTTTTGTAGCTCTAAGATGACTTTTATGAGCCAGCCTCAATAGACTAAATTACTTTTATTCAGGAGTTGGAAATGTTCGGTGTTAAATATATCTCACGCACATTGGTGATTTTGTTACTATTTTAGCCTTCTAAGTGGCAAGGATTACAGCCGTTTGAGAATAAGGTACACTGCCTACCTTTCAGTACACAATTTTGCAAACTTCTCCTTGAAATGTTAATACATGTCCTTTAGGGCAAATGTAGTCTAAACTAGATTATGGCACGTGGGTACAAACTCTTCACTCTTGTGCTGAGTGTTAACTGTGTTAAGAACTTCACTTCACTTTTTCGTAGTTTTCCAAACTTGTTTTGCCCCCACAAAATGCTTTAATGTCTGGTTCCCTGGGATTCTCCTCTGCTGCTTTATTTCGATGGGAATGAGTCTGAATTTAGTTTCTATCACATGGATATATGAAAACGTTCGCAACAATGTCTTTTAGAAGTGCCTGAATTATTAGAACAGAGAATTACATTCTACCCCGGATGGCAATTTCTTTCTATAGGTGCTGCTCAAATTATAGCTTGAAAATCTGAGAACTTCTGGAAAATTTTGAGGTTCTTGGAGTCAGTTACAGAATCTGTGGGTCCAACCTGATAGCTCAGTTGTATCCTACAGAATCTTTATGGTTTTGGACATTGGCTTTTTCTATCTGATTACTTTGAAGATTATCTTTTTAGTTCCAGGATCGGTAAGTTGTTAAAAGGAAGAGAAAAGTCCAGAAGAATGAGATAGTTTTGTTCTGGATCAAGGCATCAGTTAAGGCTAGAATTAACTCTAACCTAATCGCTTTTCTGGACACTGACTTCACCCCTGGCCCATGGCCTGCATCTCTTCCTCTGACCAAGGTTAACGCAATCTTCTCTTCGGTTTGACTCTGTACCATGGGAAAGAGAGGAAAAACCCACACGACGAACCTCATTCTCTTCTCTTCTAACCCCCAAAGAGATGGTGTATTTCTCCCATCCAACCGTACTTCCGTGCCTGGTCACCTAAGGATTGTCTGGCAGGGTCACTGTGGATGCACAAAGGAGGTAAATGAAGGAAAGAGAAATATGACATCACAAAGCTTGGGTTAGAATATTGGCATCCACTACTTTTTAGTTGTGTATTTGGGGACCGGATTCTTAAGAGTCTTGGGTTTTCTATCCCTAAAGTTAAGAAAATTAATCTCACTCTCGTAAGGATTCCGTGATATCGTATATGTAAAGTGTTAGATGAGTTACAAGGCAACGTGTGAATGTTGGGCGTTATTTCTGTTCCAGACCATCTTACCTGCTTTTTCATTCCTGTGAAGCCAACGGGGAATTAAAATGGGCTGGAATCCCAGACATTTGGCAATACTTCTTCCACTTTGTGAACAGAGCAACCAGCAGGGACTAATTAAGACGGCGTGGACATATGTGTTTGCATTACTTCTGTGTTCCTAAATTAATACGAGACTGAGTATGAATTCCCGCCACTCTCTCAGCTGGCATTGCATCCCCAAGCACATTACGTACAGATTTATGTACGACACACTACACACACACACACACACACACATACGCGTGCGCACGCGTGCAAATCTCAGCCTCTATCTGAAAAGGCTTTGGCTCAACAAAGAACACACATCAGTGATGCTCAATTCTGGCCGCACCCTAAAATCACCTGGGCAGCTTTGGAAAATACCGATGTAAGGGCGCCCAGGTGGCTCAGTCAGTTAAGTGTCCTGCTCTGGTTTTGGCTCAGGTCATGATCTCAGGGTTGTGAGATCGAGCCCCGCATTGGGCTCTGCACTGGGCGGGGAGCCTGCTTAAGATTCTCATCCTCTCCCTGTGCCCCTCTCCTCTGAAAGGAAGAAAAGAAAGGCAAGAGGAGGGGAGGGGAGGGAAGAGCAGGGCAGGGCAGGGCAGGGCAGGTGAAAAAGGAAAAGAAGTATCAATGTATAGCCTCCCCGCAAGCCAATCAGATCATCAGGTCAGAGGTGAAGCCAAAGTATCTGTATTTGTTAACATAGTTAAGAACCAAAGGTCTAGAGTCAGAGAATATCGAAGTTGGAAGGGGTCTTAGAAATCTCCTAGTTGGAAAGTGTCCTTTTCCTAATAAGGAAATTTAGATCTAGAAAACTGAAGAAGCCAGGAACCCAAAGTCAGAACCTGAAACTCTTCACTCGATGCTTAATCCTTTCCTCCCCAGAACATGCTGCCTCTTAAAAAATGTAACATAGTAGATTCTCTCTTTGAAGTTATAGATGGCATTTGCCTGGCCAAAGCCACGAGCTTAGGACCCACTCATAGCATCTAGGGAAGTGGTTCCCAAGCCCTGCACATTAGAATCCCGGAGGCAGCTTTACAAATGCTGATGTTCACGCTTCACTCCAGACAAAGGAACACAGAACCTCTGGGGATGAGACCCAGACACCCAGTGATTGTTTTCCAGCTCCTGGGTGATTCCTTTGAGCAGCCAGGACTGAGAATCATTCATGCCAGGAAACCGTTACTCTATTTTTCCCCTTCTAGGTATAGGGATTCATTCACTCCTTAAATAGGAGTTACGTAAAAGAGAAATTCCCTAGGCGTTCGGTTCTGGAGTACATTTCATATATTCTCTGTCATTTGAAAAAACAGCTTGTTTTTTCCTTTGATAATGCAAATTTCATGTCCTTTGCGAGTTGTTAAATTCCAACAACCTGGCAATTTTGTTTGCTTTTCTACTATCATATCAATATGAAATCAAAGATTTGTTTACTGTTACGGAAGAACCCCAGATCAGGCAAGCGGGTACTGCTTGGGAAATTAGAAAGTAGATTGTTGAATGTCTTGGTTAAGCTCCAGGATTTATGTTCTCATCCCCAAATTATCCCTCTGACCACAGATCCCTCGACCTTTTGTGACCAGCTGCAGAGGAGGAATAAAAGGCATTTACCAGTAAGATCTGGCAAGTTTGCCAGGAACTGACAGCCTGTTTCCAGAAACTCACTGAGCTCTGGTTAAAATTTCAGCATAGCTCCTAGATCCTTGCCCTCGGGCCTCCTTATTCTAGAGGGACTGCCCGAAGGACCGAGCCCCAGTGCCACCCTCTGGCCGAACGCGTGTCTGCATGGAGCTCGGCACAGACAGCCCAGCACCGAAACCTTGCCTCCTCTCCTCTTCAACCTGCACTGGAGGACATTTCTGAATAGTTGTGACTCTCGATGTTTTGGCTTCTGTGCATTTTTCAAAACACAAACCGCAGGCTTAAATGTCAAACCATACTTAACGATGCCCCAATCAAGTCAGAAAAAGACAAACAGAAGGCCATTTTACTTATAAACTACCTAATGTGGCCACACCCAACGTAATTTATGCTCTTGTTTCCCACTGCTCTGGAACCCAGCTTGCTCTGGGCAGGATCCCCTCCTCCCTGCTCGTTGGCCGCGTAAGCTATTGCCTGTGCCTTCCCAAATGCTATTCCCTCCACCAAGGCTTACAGGAAGCCTCACATTCTACCCCAAACCACTCTTGTTTGTTGGGGTCCTAGTCAATTGGGATTGCATCCTGGGTCCACTGCTTGCTTGCTATGTGACCATGGGCACTCTGCCTCAGTTTCTTCATCTTGAAAATGGGCATAATAATAGTACCTGCCTCAGAGGATTGCAGGAAAGGTTCTAAGAGGTCAGTGTCTTAAACATCTGAACCCAAACCTAGCACATGATAAGCCCTCGACAAATACGGGCTCTCGCTTGCTGGCCAAGATCAGTGGACCAATCGCTTTCCCTGGACTGCAAGAACACATCTTTCAACCTTTCATTATTGACTTTCACAAAGGATTATCCAGATGAAAATCTGAAAGAGGAAACATTTCCTTCTGTTTCTCTTTCCACGTTTTCTCCCCTCTCCCTTCCCACCCCATCTCAAAGAAGACAGGAGATAAATCTCAGCACAAGTAACTCTACTTATATTGGGGAGAAGATCTGACAATGGCTTCAGATAAGTAGCAAAACGAATGAGGATGTTTATATGGTATTTTTATAGTTCCAGTCTCGAGATGAAAATTCTAAACTTACGTCCACAGGGAGGTAACTGTGTTTCATGATGTGGGGACTGCCCTCAAGGTTAATCAGGTTATCCCAAAGTTACTGTACGGTTGTTACATTTCGGAGAACATGATTTGACCTGCATTATGACCAAATCTACATAATAAGACATATAATAATGGATAAGTAATGTGTGTGTGTGTGTAAAATTAAGCTTTCATTGCAGTGTACTTTTGAAAAAGTTGTAGCCAAATTTTTTTGTTTCTTGTTCATGAATGTGGGCATAAATAGACATAAATAAGAATATAGAACATTCTGGGGCACCTGAGTGGCTCAGTGGGTTAAAGCCTCTGCCTTCAGCTCAGGTCATGATCTCAGGGTCCTGGGATCGAGCCCCGCATCGAACTCTCTGCTCAGCAAAGAGCCTGCTTTCCCCTCTCTCTCTGCCTGCCTCTCTGCCTACTTGTGCTCTCTCTTTCTCTGTCGAATAAATAAAATCTTTAAAAAAAAAAAAGAAAATCTAGAAACTATAATGATTATCTAGTTACTATCTATCTATCTATCTATCTATCTATTATCTAGTTACTATCTATCTAGGTACTTTAGGAAAGGGAAGTAACCAGAGCTCTACATTCATCTAATATTATGCTAGGCATTTTGCACAGAACATTTTATACCCGAAAATTATTCTGTAAAAGAGATCTTACGCTCATTTTAAATATAAGGAGACTAAAACTCAGATGGGAAAGTCACTTGCCCAAAGTCACATAGCTGGAGGTGTGACAAGTCTGAGTTCAAACCAAGATCTGTGTGATTCAAAGCCACAGTCTCCACACTAAATAATAATTATTGTATTATATACAATTTGCAAGCATGAAACATGAATTTGCCCAAGGATTGGTTAACCGTTGTTAAAGGTCAAGTATAATAGTATTGCTCTGGATTTATATAGTGCAGCTTTTTTTCAGAACTCCGAAAACATTCAATGATTTATTCTCATGACATATCCTTTTTTTTAAAGATTTTATTTATTTATTTGACAGAGAGGAGAGAGATCACAAGTAGGCAGAGAGGCAGGCAGAGAGGGGGGGGGAAGCAGGCTCCCTGCTGAGCAGAGAGCCCGATGTGGGGCTTGATCCCAGGACCCTGAGATCATGACCTGAGCTAAAGGCAGAGGCTTAACCCACTGATCACTCAGGAGCCCCTCATGACATATCCTTGAGGCCAGGAGGATCAAGTATTATTTTACTAGATGTGGAACCTGGAAGAACAAAGAGATTCGTAATTTGCTCGTGGCCATAGAGTTAACAGCAAAACAAAATGAAAATGGAGGTTTTCCCATTCCTTACCCAAAACTTACCTTCATATCCTTAACCCAATACTTTCCTCCATTAAAAATGAGTACCTCTCATTAAGTTGGCATAAGACCAGATTAAGTAATAAACTTAACTTGTGTGCGTGGGGGAGGGGATAGTTTGTAGAATAATAACAATAATAACAACAGTAACTGCCTTTGTTGGGTGAGTTCCCCTGGGCATGTACTGAGTTCTTCCAGCTTGTGAATGAGTTCTAAAACTCACAAAGGTCAGATTGTAGAGCTCACTTGCTCAAGGACACAGAGCAATGTGAGAAAGCTGACATTCAAATCCAGACTTTTCTAGCTTGAAAGTCCAGACTTCTGCCACTGGACCATATCAATATGGATATAAAATGCCATTCTCAAATCCCAGGAGAAATATGGGTGATATTCACCACTACAAAATCCTACTCCGATAAATGAATTATGGTAGCACTGTAGGTTGTAGTGTTGATTACGTGGATAAATATATATATAAAGTGTTCTAGACCAGTACCTGGCCTCAAGTAAGAGTTCCACAGATGATGATCATGGTGGTGATGAAGAGGATGTTGAAGGGATTTGTTTGAAGGGCATGTGTCCTATTTCCATTAGGTTTGACTCCACCAAACAAGCTACGCACATGAATCCTTGTATCAAAAGAGCCCACCGTCTCTTCTTCATAATATGTTTTTTACATACAAGTGTAGACAGTCAGTCAAGTCTACTAAGACATGATAACTAAACAGAGTGCTTTGATGCTGAGCTGACTTTAGGGAACAATTCAGGGATATGAGACACGGTCCTCGCCTTTAGTTTGAAATTTCAGTGTGGTTGGAAAGGCTAAAATGAAGCCATAATAACTTACAAAATTATTTCAATAGTTTTATCGAGCCCCTCTCTCGCCAAATGCACACAGAAATCGTGGTGGAATGAATGTATGTGAAGTGATTGGTATAGACGGAGTCAGAGAGGCAGGAGAAAAACTGAGAGGCTATCCCCCAAAGTGGCAAAGGAATTTAGGGAAGGGGCGAGTGGCTCAGGGAAGATGGAGATCGTGGGATCTGGCAGTTCACTGATTTACTGATAAACTTCAAGAGAGCAGATAAGAGGGAGCCAGTATGCTTTCTGTACCTTGGTGTGGCACACGTTCAACAAAGCTGGTCCCGGTGGCTGAGCCCACGTCCCCTGGGCAGATGCCTCCCCCAAGTCTTGGCTCCCATCTGATTGCTGCAGCTCTTCGGGAATGCCAAGTCATCGCCTCTCTTTCCTTTGAGCATTTAAGGGGCTTTGGGGCATGAGTCTCAGGAGTTTCAGAGCAATTCCCCGAAAGCTCTCTTCCTTCACACTTAAAAAAGATTTGTAAAGGGGCACCTGGGTGGCTCAGTGGGTTAAAGCCTCTGCCTTCAGCTCAGGTCATGATCTCAGGGTCCTGGGATCGAGCCCCGCATCAGGCTCTCTGCTCAGCAGGGAGCCTGCTTCCCCCTCTCTCTCTGCCTGCTTGTGATCTCTCTCTCTCTCTCTGTCAAATAAATAAAAATCTTAAAAAAAAAAAAAAAGATTTTTAAAGCTGCTCGCTAATGACTCTATCTAATAGGGTCTATGGCTTGTTCAAAGGGCCCACGATAGAGAAAATCATTGGCATTTTTCTTGGTGGCTCTTGTTTTGTATGAGAGTATGTATAGGTGTATACATGAAATTGGTTTCCTGTTCAGTTCTACCAAGCATTTTTTGGTATAGATCTAAAATTTAGTAGACTTGGCAAGTATGTTTTGTAGTTAATGGTTTAAGGTTATAATCATGTCCTTTCGTAGAAGATGGATTTTTTTTCCCCCTTCTATTTTTGCTTTTAGTGTTGAGGAAGCCTGCTAGAATAAAATTGTTTTTATCATCTTTCATCTTTACCTGAAATTTAATGCATATTTGTTGAAACAGCCAATGGTTTGTGAGAGTGTTGCCTTTAAGAAGCACATTCATGTGGAAACAGGTTTCCTTTATGATGTATATAGCTGGTGAGTTGCCTATATGGCACATAATATGTTAACTGAATTCTCTACTCAGCTTTGGGATTTGGAGATGCAGATTCTATAGGATCGGGACTTCTTTTGTAACCAGTTTATGTTGGCTTATCTTTGCCTGCAACTATATAAAGGTATGAATACCTTTCTAGCTAAATATTTTGTAGTTATACCAGATCTAATTTTCTGATTCTCACTCATGTGAAGACTTTTGGTTAACTATAAAAAACTATACAAAGGGAAGATAATGTTTTGTTGTAATGCAGTAGTTTAGAGGTTGAGAAACAGGGACTCTAGACCATGAAGGTTTGAATCAAAGGTCCTCTCCATCTACTGGTTATGTAACTTGTATAAGTTACTTTTGCCTTTTTGACCCTCACATTTTTCTGGTATAAAATGGGGCCAAAAGTGGTATTTATCACTTGTGTTAACTGGTGTGCTATATGTGTGTGTGTGTGTGTAAGTATGTGTGTGTGTAAGTATATGTGCCATATATGTATATGTGTGTGTGAGTATGTATCCATATATGTATGCATACCCCCATAGCATATGCGGGTATGTGCATATGTATATGTACACATTCATATATGTATATATATAGTTTGTATGGGTATATGCCTGTGTGTACATATGCATCCATAGATGTATGCATACAGTATATGCAGGTATATGCGTGTGTGTGTACGCATTCATATATGTATGCATATAGTATATGTAGGTATATGCCTATGTGTACATACGCATCCATATATATGCATATAGTATATGTTGGTATATGCCTATGTGTACGTATGCATCCATATATGTGTGCATATAGTCTATATGGTTATATGCCTGTGTGTACATATGCATCCATATATGTGTGCATATAGTGTATGTGGGTGTATGCCTATGTGTGTGTATGTATCCATATATGTGTACATATGGTATATGTGGGTATATGCATATGTGTATGTACACATCCATATATGTGTGCATATAACACATGCGAGTATATGCCTGTGTGTACGTATCCATCCATATATGTGTGCATATAGCATATGCAGGTATATGCCTGTGTGTACATATGTGTACATATATGTATGTATATTTGATTTGTGAGATAGATCATCAGTGCCTGGGATGGTGCCAGATCTCAGATTTGGTTAAATTCATCTCTTCAGGAAAGAAACACCCCTTTCCTTCATCTCTGCCTCATAGGACATTAGCGAGGAATATGGCCAATGGGAAAATGCAGGTTGAAATCCAGATAGACCAAAACACTAAAAATTCTGCCTACGCTTTCTGTTCTAGAGGAATCTATCTGTTCCCTCAGCTCTTCCAGGCCCCCCCTTAAAAAAAGTCAATTTTTTTTAATGCATTGTGGTTATAAAACGAGAAAGCTTTTCACTGTAGTTACATGTTTTAAAATACAATGTTTGTACTAAAATTGAAATAAATTCGAGCCACAAAGACACTAGACACTTACTTTTCAAGAATAAAGTTAACTGTGTTTTTCTGTCTGATAGGAAATAGAGCACTTCTTATGCTGTTACTAGGCTGTGGGTAGTGGATCCCCTGACCACTGCTTTTGCTGGCATAGGCATTAAGTAGAGAACTCTTAGTTTTTGAATGCTTGAGTTAGAGATTACCCAGATAGATGGACAAGTCTTACACCATCCGGATTTAGGACAAATAGAGAGATCTAGAATGACACTCAAGCACCACCAATTCCCAAACTTTCTGGAGCTATAAAAGCTTATGGATTATTTTGCTGACACTTCCTGTCAGCAGAAATTCCGTAGGGCATCTAGTCACCTCTCCACGGAGTTGTATATCAGTTTCTGAGAACTTTTCTTGAGAATTTCACGGCACCTCCTCCCAGCTTATGGGATATGTCTGGAAGGTCTACAAACCCAGGCTTGAAAACCACTGGTCTCCGCGTTGAATGGCAGAACCATCGCATGGGCCACACACAGCTTTCTGCTCAACTTTTATAAAGACTAAGTTCTCTCACTTGTCAGCTAACTGGAGAGGAAGTAAGGAAAACTGGTTACTCTTACAGAAAGCACGTAGTCCTGCCTGTAGAGACAAGCTGGTAGTGTTCCTCTGTGCGGCTGGAGTCGTCTTCTGACCCGATTACATCAGTACATTTCTAGACCCAATTTCCTTTGCATACCCACACCCCAACATGCATACGACCCCCTCAAAGACTCATCCATCTGAGCTACTTAGACCCACATCTATCTCTTTTGCTCCTACCATGGGTCCTGGCTGCAAAAAGGTCCAGGTACCTGGACCGCAAATCGAAGTCAGTTGTTCTTAACCTCAGCTACACATGGGAACCCCCAGGAGAGCTTTGGAAACTCCCAGTGCTCAGCCGTGTGTGAGAACCACTGAGCTCATGTAACTCCTCGGTGCCTAATCCAGCTGACTTTGCTATTTTTTCCTTAGTTAAATCACCTCTAACTTAGTGCGTCCTCGACTCTTCTTGTCTGTGTTCCCTTTTCATGGCTTTGCAAATAGAGTTAGTTGCCTTGTCTCTCGAGCCTGCTTCTCTGGGTGGAGGGATGGACGGACATTCAGGATATGCTGGTCAAGCCACAAAAGAAGATTGTAGCCTGACGTGGCTCAAACCCTTGACTAAATTTTACTTACATTAGGGCACTTTGAGATTAAAACGTAACCCAAAGTGTGGTGCAGGTACAAGATGGGGGTGCGGGGCTGCTGAGATCATTTTATGTGGCGCAGGGAAAACCGTCTTTTATTCGATAATTTTTTCTTTATTGAAAATATGCAACTGGCACAACAAATACATAATTTGACAGGTACTGTTGCTTTGGCCACATTTGATTAGAAATGTGCCCATTTAAGGAAAAGTATCAGTCATGGTATACAGATGATACTCCTATATGGAAAGAAAATTGGAGACAGAAGCTGACTAACCCCACACGCTAGCACTTTGTAACAACCGTGGTCGACTTCAAATTAGGGTCAGTGTTCTTCCCAAACTACCATTTGAGGGAGCGAGCGAGGGGAAAAGAAAAAGGAAGAGGAAGGTTATTAGGTCTTTAAGATATGAAGGATCGTGGGGCACCTGGGTGGCTCAGTGGGTTAGGGCCTCTGCCTTCAGCTCAGGTCATGATCCCAGGGTCCTGGGATCGAGCCCCGCATCGGGCTCTCTGCTCGGCAGGGAGCCTGCTTCCCCCTCTCTCTGCCTACTTGTGATCTCTCTCTCTCTCTGTGTGTCAAATAAATAAAATCTTTAAAAAATAAATCATTACCTCATTCCATTTTTTTAAAAAAAAAAAAGATATGAAGGATCGCATGAAATGCCCCCAAGGTGAAGTGCTCTTCTTTCAGCCAGATTGATATTCAAGAAGCATGGGCAGGGGCTGAGGAGAACACAGAAGCCCGATCGTGGGTCCTGTTGATCTAGAATTGAGCCCGCAATATCTGCAGCGGACTCGGTAGAAGGCTCAAAGGAGAAAACCCCGGGCCAGCTCCCCCATGCCCGTCTCTTGGGAAGGTGAACTGTGTCTCCTCCCGAGCCGCTCGCTCCGCCGAGCATGCAGGGTCCGTAGAAGGCTAAGAAGATGCCCAGAGAAAGCCCAACACGTTGGCTCCTGCCTGGGGCATGTGCAAGCTGGCCCGCTTGCTCCTTGGTGGACTCTGATTAAACTCATCTCTGTCTTCCTCACGTGTCACTCTTCCCCGGTCCGAGGCAGAAACTCGGGCGCCGAGAAGAAAGCAGTCAAATGTGTTTTTGGTCTGGCGAAAACAGCCCTGACAGCTGGGCTCTGTGGCTTGGCGAATTAAAGGGCTTTTACATGTTTCATTCAAGACTCTGTTTAGTCTGGATACCGGGGATTTATATATCAATTTTTGGCTCTAGTGTCATGGAGGGGGCTCTGATTTCCAGTGATCTCGTTGTCATCTGCAGTTGCCTACAGTGAAAGAAAGAGCTAAGAGAACCGGGCGTTGGGGGTGAGGGGTGAGGGGTGTGGGGAGGACTGAATGGCAGACTCCGTTAAAAGCTTGCCTTTCTTGCTCCGCTCTCCTTAAGGGGGTTCCTCATGCTTCCCCCAAACCTAAGGCGGCAGTCCTTAATCAGAAACACCTGGAGTGGGTTGAGTAACCCGCTTTCACGTTGGCTTTTGCAGAAGTGGCAGTGCATTGAGGACACATCTGGTAAGCTTCGAATTCACAAGTGTAAAGGATCCGGGGACCTGCTCACGGTCCGGCAGAGCACGCGGAACCTCTTCGCCCGCGGCTTCCCGGACAAGGACAGAGAATGCAGCTGCGGAGAGTCTGGCTACCGGGCGGGCAGAAGCCAGAGGAAGAATCAAAGGCAGTTCCTGAGAAACCAGGGGACCCCGAGTAAGCTTGGCGCGGGGACCCCCTCAGGGGAAGGCAGAGTGCTTTGCCGAGGGACAGCAGGGAGACAAAAGGCTTGCTCCTTCTGTGTCTGAGATCTCATCCATGCATGGGTTTAGCGCCAAAAAGCGAAGAATTGTTGTGTTTAGAAGAGCAAAGCTAAGTTGAAATTGGGGGTTTGTGGACATTATAACTTAAACATAGAATGAAAATATATTCAGTAAAAGTACCAGACTCGAGCTATACACACACCTGAAAGAGCTATAAAAGGGTAACAGGCGTGGGTAGGGGCAGAAGGTAGAGTTTGGGTCACTTTTAGTTTACATGACTACTAATGTCCTGATTTGTCTGCTTTGAGCTGCTTAAAAAAAAAAAAGGAAAATAAAAATTCGAGGTATCATTGCTCATGCATTTAACTAATGAGAATAACGTAGATAATTTTTTTAAAGGTACACCCGTTGTAGGACAGTATTTTTTTTTTTTTTTTTTTTTAGTTCTGGGTGACTGGCAGGGTCAAACTAGTCAAATTCAGTATGAAAACCACTGCCTAGCATTTTTATTTATAGAAATTCTATCAGGCATCTTTGCATCGTGGCAGAATCGTAGCCAATGAGGTTTATCCAAGGCGCGATGATTGCTAATTGAAAAATTCTATCAGGCAACTATAAAATTCCTGTGATTATACAGATGTGAAAAACCCAGTCTGGCACCTTCCATAAAAGAGTGGGAGTCTAGTGCCATCTAGTGGCTGAATAGGAAAAGTGACTCATTTCTGTGGCAATTCTTTTCTATACTGATTTGGAAATGAGTAAGATACATTTTGTATTGTGTTGAGGCCGGGGTTGCTTTACGTAGGCTGGACACACAACATGGGGTTTGAATTCAGGACACCAAGATCAAGAGTCGGCTCTACCGACTGAGCCAGCCAGGTATCCTCCACATTGTAAATTAAGAAATCAAATCAATCACTAAAACAATAGAAGCTCTTGGCACTGACTTTTTTTTATCCAGGACTCCACAGATGGATTTTAGGGGATCGTGAGCCTTCTAACATTTGATCCAAAATGATAAGTCTATTCTGTGTGTATGTGCACATTTTTCTGGATGTCCTTAACTTTCAACACACTCTTAAAGGAATCCATAACCCCAGGGCTGAGAATGATCGACTTTGGAGATTTTTTTTTTTCCTCCCTGAGAGAAAATGCCAGGTTTAATAATTCACACAAAGATATCACATGGAAAGCCATAAAGGGACAAAGATTCCTGACGCTCTCCCTTAACAGAAGCTGATGACCAGCGTTGGACTGGGAGCAAGGGGCAGCCCCTTCTCTCCCTGGAGGTTAGATGTCACTCCACAGCAGTGACCATAAACACTTTTTTTTGTTTGACATTGAGCACAAACTGGAGATATCTGGGGCCGGTCTTTCAAACCACATAGAATCTCACCCACTTGAGGGCAGGAGCTGCTCATGAGCACCCTCGGTGGCCTGCTGACTGTCACAGAGGTGTTTCCTCTTCTTGGAAACTGCCATCATGGCAGGATCCCGTGGCAAGTGCCATTGTGAGTCCATGGCCCAGATGCTTCCCTTCTCCCTATTTTAGCAGCAGGCTGGAGAAAGAAGGCCCCGTGAGTATGCCCCCTCGGAGCCAAAGGGCATCTGGTAAGGAGGGGCCAAGTTTACTCATTAAAGCCCTTGTCTAACACAGTATGAGCTTTGACAGCGGTCTACACACCAGAAAACATGGTGGCCTCCCCTGGCATAGTCTTCCATCTGCCAGGCATTAAAGTCAGCTAGCTGATAAAAGCATTTGCAAAATTTAAATTTTTCTCTATTTTTTTGTACAAATAGAAAGTTTTGAGAGCATTTGCCCTTTTGAAAAAGCAGCCCAACGTTGTGGAAAGGCTGTGGCCTTAGCATCTGGTAGAGTCCTAGTTCCCACAGCTGTTGGCTCCATAACCTTGCAAAATGTAGGCAGCATTCAGAGCTTCAATTTTCCCGTCCTTAAGAATCATCATACCAAATTTATGAGCCTGTTCTGGCAATCTAATAAGCTTTTTTTAATATAAGGATTTATTATAATAATACAGGTCTTCCAAGATTGTGGATTAGAGATAAGTATGAGCTGAATAACATATGGCAAAGGCCCAGTCAGTGGGAGTCAGTATTATGGTTAAGACCATAATTGGGAATATAGACTTGTGCAAACAAACTGCCTTAGCAGTTCATGTTGAAAATGCAGTATGGAAGTTCACAGCGTGCTGTGAGTGAAGAGGAACTTAGCTGTCCCCCAGATGTATCCCCCCACCAGCCACTGGAGGGACGAAAGGCTAAGGCCGGGGGAGCATACCATCCACCATGCTGCTATGCAGCGCCCAAGCCCAGACAAGAGCCCAGCTCTCCCAACATGAACCCCAGTGGGCTGCCCGCAGCTCCCCAATGTCCCTCCACAATGAAGTATGAACTGTAGCCCTTCCTAGAATGCTTCTTGAGCCAGGTGGTACCTTTCCTCACTCCTAAACTATACCCAGACATCCACAGTAATGTGTCTTCCCTTATTTCCAGAGTACAAGCCCAGATTTGTCCATACCCGGCAAACACGTTCCTTGTCAGTCGAATTTGAAGGCGAAATATATGACATAAACCTGGAAGAAGAGGAATTGCAAGTGTTGCGACCCAGAAACATCGCCAAACGCCATGACGAAGGCCACAGGGGGCCTGGAGGTCCCCAGGCTGCCGGCGACCGGGACTCGATGCTGGCAGACAGAGACAATGCCCTGGGCCTGCCCACCACCGTCCGAGTGACTCACAAGTAGGAAGGCTTTAGGCATCTCAGGGGGCCGAGTTCCCAGTCATACCCCCTCCCCATTCTGCTTCTTTATAAAAAGTGATACTACTCGGCCGTACAGGGTCCGGAGGCTGCCCCACAGAACAACTGGGGTTTAAAGAAGCAAGGGGGTGTCCAAACAGTCATATGTTTGGACACGTGCTCTGGGTTCAGTTTCACGTGAAGGCTGATCTGCTGGGAATTTAGCCAAAGGGGTTCTGTTGCATCTTAACTTAGCACGCATGGAGCTCTGCCCTTGAACCTTTGTGGGGGGTCTAGGGAACAGATGGAACCATGACTGGCACTGTCGAGGCCCACAAGAGAGGACCGCGGGTCCTGGAGAAGCTTCCGGAGAGGTGGGGTGGGATGTAGTGGGAATGGACATGAGATGCAGAAACACCTAACGAACCAGATCCCAGCGAGAGCACGGAGGGCCTCGGGAGTCACGGAGACAGGGAAGGAGATGATTATCCCACAGCTGTAATGCACCACCTCGCTTCTCCATTTCCTTCTAGAATACAGTTACTCTCACGATAGTGAAAAATTTTCTTTCTGAATTTATTAGCCAGGTCTTTTCTTCTCTCTCCTTCTATCACTTTGGGGAGGCCTGGTATCACGAGCTCTGGCAGGATTTTTATCTCTGGGACTGGTCTTCCCGTGCCTGTACAGTTGACCTTGAACAAGGGAGGGGTTGCAGACACAGACCCTCCCCCCACGCCCAAGTTGAAAATCCACGTGTAACTTTTGACTCCCCAGAAACTTAACTGCTAGTGGCCTACAGCTGACAAGAAGTCTTAACAATGACATAAGCAGTCGATTAACACATATTTTATATGTATTATATTCTATATTCTTAGAGTAATGTAAGTTAGAAAACAGTGTTATTAAGAAAATCACAAGGAAATGTGTAAGCCCGATGATTCACAGACATGTACCCTGGGGCAAATAATACATTATATGTTAATAAAAATTTAAAAAAAAGAAAAGAAAAAAAGAAAATCACAAGGGAGAGAAAATAGGTTTACAGCACTGGACTGTGTTTATAAAAAAAAAAAATCTGCCTATAAGTGAACCAGGGCAATTCCAGCCTGTGTCATTCCAAGGTCAACTGTAGTTGTTAGAATTACACACTAGGAGATTTAGACCAGGATTTGTTTCTCTTTCAGTATCAATTGACCCCCTTATCCCAATTTTTCTCTATCCATAGGGCTGTTTCTTCGCTTCCAACTGGTGGGGTACTTGAGGCAGGCTCTTTATAACAAAACGAATGGGATAAATAACCCCCTTCCAACTCTGCATTTCTTTAATCAGACAACTTACTTCCATTATAACTGTGGAAACCTCCATCTATCCTACATAGTTGATGAGGCTTTCAAAACTGGAGTTTTCCAGTGGTAGCTGTTCTTGGGATGTGAATATTGAACGTTGCTATGAAAGGGGATCTCAGTAAAGGTCTCTCTCGAACACCATCCTTTCCCCACGTGGGTGTCCAGGAGTCATTCTCACGTATCCTTGTCTATGGCTCAACTTCAAATACTGCTTGCCTCCAAATTAAGAGTTTAGAAGACAACGTTATTCCCTTTGTTATTTCTAATGGGTTTAAAATATATATATATATATATACACACACACACATATACATATACATATATATACATGTATATATGTATTACCTATTTCTAATGTTTTTGGTTTGTTTGTTTTTGCAGGTGCTTTATTCTCCCAAATGATACAATCCACTGTGAGAGAGAACTATATCAATCGGCCAGAGCCTGGAAGGACCACAAGGCGTACATTGATAAAGAGGTTAGCCACGGTTGTGTGATTGGAAGGTGTAGTCCAAATGCACACTCAGCTTGCCACCCCCACAGTGGCTGGTGGGGCTCGATGCGAGTCCACTTCATTTATTTTATGGTTGTTTTTTTTTTTTTTACAATGACAACTACGTGAAAAATAGCATAGTGAGGTATTTATCCCTTTCCCTGGGGATGTGGTAATCATCCTGCCTGAAAACAAAATAAGGTATGAGAAAATCACAGGGATCGGCTTGAGGACCTGTTGAAATCTCCATGAGGAAATGATCCAGTTGTAAGCAAGGCATCTGTTGGTGTTTATCTACAGCACCTCCGCGGGAACATTGCATTAGACATACCCTGTGCCCAGTTTGTTTCCAAGTTAATGATCTCAGGGGAATAGCTAGGATTACAGAACACAGAAAACCAAGTAAAAAGAGGGGCACTTGGCATAGGAAATCCTGATCTTCAAAAGTCATTGTTCAAATACGTGTCTTCCAGATTGAAGCCTTGCAAGACAAAATTAAGAATTTAAGGGAAGTGAGAGGACACCTGAAAAGGAGAAAGCCGGAGGAGTGTGCCTGTAGTAAACAGAGGTGAGCATGCGGCCCCCTGGCGGGCTTGCTTCCAAACGCGTGTTAGCTAACAAGCTCCGGGGATAAGAACTGGGCTTGTTGCTCTCTTATGCCAATAGAAAGCTTAGTAAATTGAATTTTTACCATATACTGTCATGACCTAAACTCTTTAGGTCAAATGAAATATGTCATAAACCTAAGCCGAAGGTTAAAAAAGCCCCATTAAGCTAAGATTGTTAAAGTAACCACTTTCCTTCACTTCTGCTTCTTTTTTTTTTCTTGTTTTCTTTTTTTTTAAGGGGCGCCTGGGTGGCTCAGTTGGTTGAGCAACTGCCTTCAGCACAGGTCATGATCCCAGGGTCTCAGGATTGAGCCCCAGCTCGGGGGCTCCCTGCGTGTCTCTCTCTCTCTCTGCCCCTCCCTCCCGCTCAGGTCTCTCTCTCGCTCTCTCTCTCTCAAGTAAATAAGTAAAATCTTTAAAAATAAAATAAAATGAACCACCTGA
The DNA here is from genome assembly GCA_028646535.1 of Procyon lotor. Classification (NCBI taxonomy): domain Eukaryota; kingdom Metazoa; phylum Chordata; class Mammalia; order Carnivora; family Procyonidae; genus Procyon; species Procyon lotor. Next base: position 109,937,292 of record CM053606.1, read on the forward strand.
TCGAATGTGAGACTACGAAGACGCACTTTTCAACCTTCTTTCCCATAGCTACTATAATAAAGAAAGAGGTGTCAAAAAGCAAGAGAAGGTGAAGAGTCATCTCCACCCATTCAAGTAAGTGGGTCTCTGTTTTCCGCATTTTCTGGGAGTGGAGGACCGTCCACTGGGCACTTCCGAAACATAGTAGAGACCCCTGTGTTCCAAGTGGTGCTGCTTCCAAGTAAGCAGATTTAGCCAGGAGGGCACAGAGCTCAAGAAGTCCAAAACAAAGCCCCTACCTTGCCAAAAGACCACAGGGCTGCTTTCAGAATCCTTTGAAGGGGAGCCACGAGGAGTTCTGCTCTAATTCTAGGTGTGTTCTCTATCCATGTATGGGATGGTGACTGGATTTTATTCTATGCACTACTTTCTCTGGACAAGGATTGGGAAATGGAACTGTCTTGATTAGGATGGTGTTTCCCACAGAGTGGTTTGCAATCGTGCTGAATTCTGAAAGTTGGAAGAAGTACACCTATTTTTAAAATAACAGTAAAATTTGCATGTGAAGTGGATTTAGTATTGACCCTCAACCAAAGTTGAGCCCTTTATGGACAAACAAAACAGAACAAAATAATAACAAAAGGAAATTCTTTCCAAGTCATCTAATCCCACTAACCATGGACTTTCTGGCCGATGAGTACTGAGTCCCCACAGAGTTAAGCCATTTGACCAAATGCAGTGTCTAGCTGGATCCATGGATTCATGCTGACATTTCTTTCCACCAGTGTTTCCATGTACATAGGCAGAAAATATTGATCCTTTCAAGCTCACTAAAATGCTAAGAGAGGAGTCCCTTAATGAGTTTGTCTTCACTCTTGCCCATTAGAGTTCAAGGCCCTCAGTGAAAAAGAAAAGTCATCTATTATTGTGTGTCTGCCTATTTGTGTGAGGTTCGTAACAACGATAATATTTTAAATTGGGAAAGTGTTTTCTGATCCCGAATACATCCCTTCTGCTGGAACAGGGAAGCTGCCCAAGAAGTAGACAGCAAACTGCAGCTTTTCAAGGAGAACCGCAGGAGGAAGAAGGAAAGGAAGGAGAAGAAACGCCAAAGGAAGGGGGAGGAATGCAGTCTCCCCGGCCTCACCTGCTTCACCCACGACAACAACCACTGGCAGACGGCCCCATTCTGGAACTGTAAGTATTGTATGGTTTTGGTTTGGGGGTTTTTTGGCGTTTTTTTTTTTTTTTTAGAAATATATTCCCCAGTTTTGTGGTACCTAGAAGGCTACATTGGTTAAGTGTCGACTCTTGGTTTGGGCTCGAGTCATGATCTCGGGATCATAAGATTGAGCCCCATATGGAGCTCCTCACTCAGCTCAGAGTCCGCTTGAGACTCTCCCTCTCTCTCTACCCCTCCCCCCCACTCACACTCTCTAAATAAATACATAAAATCTTTTAAGAAGTCATTTTTTTTCCCAGTTTTATTGAGCTATAATTGACACACAAGTTTAAGGTGTGTGGCATAATGACCCAATTTCTGTGCATTGCAGCACGATGACCACAGTAAGCTCAGTTCACATCCTTCACCCATCTGAGTTGCTGCTAACTGCCGCCATGCAGTGAGACGCTGACTCACACTACAGTTACTAAGATGAGGGCTTCAGCAGCATGAAACCAGGGATCTAAATGATTCAAAAGGAGAGCATCATATTATTTTTTATACTGGCAACTAAAATGATCTTGCCGAAAATTACTATTTTCTTTGGAAATCTGTGTTCGTATTTTATTTGAAAATGATGCTCTCACCCTGGGTATTTCTCCTGATGGCATTATTTTGCAGACTGCCCAGCTCCTGGCAGAGTTCCTCTCAGAGTTCCTTACCCAGTAAGACTGGGTTTAGTTATATCTGTTACCAAATAACTAAATAGACAAACAATCTTGCCTTGAAGACATTTTATTTCTGCTTTATTTCATGTCATGTTCTAGATGTAATAAAAGGAAGTGAAAACCCCTTAGATGCAGGGGCTGTATTCTAATTCTCAGTCCCCTTTGTACCTAGCACTGTGCCCACGGAAGAATAGGGACTCTACAAAATATATGGTTTTATTTATTTTTTTAAAAGATTGATTGATTGATTGATTGATTTGACAGAGAGAGATATCACAAGTAGGCAGAGAGGCCGACAGAGAGAGAGGAGGAAGCAGGCAGAGAGAGAAGAGGAAGCAAGCTCCCTGCTGAGCAGAGAGCCCGATGCGGAGCTTAATTCCAGGACCCTGAGATCATGACCTGAACCAAAGGCAGAGGCTTTAACCCACTGAGCCACCCAGGTGCCCCAAAATATATGGTTTTACATGGAATTGCTGATGATATGGAATAATAACACTGTGCCCCTTTTTTTGGAAAGAGAGCACACAAGCGGGGGGGGGGGGGGGGCACAAGGAGAGGGAGAGAGAGAATCTTAAGCAGGTTCCATAACCAACAAAGAACCCAATGCGGGGCTCAATCTCGTGATTCTGAGATCTTGACCTGAGCCAAAATCAAGAGTTGGACACTTAGCCAACTGAGTCACGCAGGGGTCCCAGCAATTGTAAGCCTTTAAAATGTACACTTAACATGTGCTTTAGTGGCCTATGCACAGCATTGACTGAGGTCATCTAGAAACAGTGCCCTCAATTTTTGTGACACATCATCTGATTGAAGGCTTACCATTGCAGGGAGTAGCTAAAACTGTGGACCTTCCCACTGAAAAGAGTCCAGGAGACCACCTAGGTCAGTGTTTCTCAAAGTGGGGTTTGAGACCCCAGGAATCCAAGACCATTCTTGGGGATTTCAGGCCTGTCTCTGGGGATTTTTGTTTTATCTTTCCATTTTGATGTTTTTTGATTTCAGTGTCCAAGTTCACACTTTCATTTCCAGCCACATTGAGGCCAGGCGAAGTCTTAAACTTATAGCATTTAACGTTGAATCTCGTTCCCTAAACTGGGGCGTGAGGATCTCTGAGGATCATTCAGGTTGTAGGCGTCCTTTCCCCACCAAGTTCTGGGCTGGGGCACCAGAGACACAGAAGCATGAAAAATCATTTCTGCGGGGCAAAGATGACTAGATGGAGCAATGAAACTACTTTATATGACACTAGACTAGTGGACACACAGCATTACACATTTGTCAAAGCCCAAAGAACATACAATACCAAGAGTGAACCCTAATGTAGGCTATGGATTTTGGGTGATGACGTGTCAATGTAGGTTCATCAACTGTCACAAGTGCGCCACTGTCATGAGGGATGTTGCTAGTGGGGAAGGTTGGGCATCTGTGGAGATGGGGTAGTCTCTAGAAATTCTCTGTGCCTTCTGCTCAGTATTGTTGTGAACCTTTTTATACTCTAAAAAGTCTATTAAAATAAAATTGGGGAAAAATCATTTCTCATCCGTTGTTTAAAACATCTTTTTCAGCTTGAGGAGATAGTGTTTAATACTGGATACAGAGGAGGTGCCTGGGGGACTCAGTTGGTTTTAAGCATCTGCCTTCAGTTGAGGTCGTGATCCCAGAGTCCTGAGATCAAGCCCCATGTCGGGCTCCCTGCTCAGCAGCAAGTCTGTTCTCCCTTTCTCTCTCTCAAATAAATAAAATCTTTAAAAAAAAAAAAAAAGATACCACCAGATCATGTAGTGGTTAAGAGTATAGCCTCTAGGGGTGCTTGGGTGGCTCAGTCAGTTAAACATCTGCCTTTAGCTCAGGTCATGATCCCAGCGTCCTGGGATCGAGTCCCGCATCAGGCTCCCTGCTCAGCCCGCATCAGCTCCCTTTCTCCCTCTGACCCTCCCCCCTCTCATGCTCACACTCTCTCTCTCTCTCTCAATCTCTTCCTCAATTAAATAAATAAATCTTGAAAAAAAAAGATTAATGAATTAATGCATGCCAAGTACATAGCGAATATTGAATGCTCATTAAGTGTACCTACCCCCAATTATTTTAAAAAAATATTTTCTAGACTTCACACATTTTTAAAATGCAATTATCATTGCAAGAAAGGTCAACAAATTTGGAAACTGCTTTTCTATAAAACAAGACCAGATAGTTTGTTTTGTTTTATTTTCATTTGACATCTGTTTTGTATACTTTCTACCAGTTAACCAGTGAACCTCTGCGTGGACATGTTCGTGGTCATAGCCCATTTCATGTTAAAACATTGTTGGGGCACTTGGGTGGCGCAGTTAGTCAAGCATCCTACTCTTGGTTTCGGCTCAGGTTGTGATCTCAGGGTCATGAGATCATGAGACCATAAGATGGGTCAGTATAGACCCAAGTCGGGGTCTATACTGAGCCGGGAGCCTGCTTGAGATTCTCTCTCCCTCTCCCTCTGCCCCTCCCCCCATGCATGCACACAGATGTGCTCTCTCACTCAAATAAATAAATCTTTAGGAAAAAAAACAGCTTTGTCTACAATGTCTTTATGATCATTGGCTACAATGATCACAAATAATCCCCTCTTTCTGCATACCATTTGTGAGTGTGACCATGACGCAGAGAACAAGCAAGGGCACAAGATCCATCTCTGTATTATATAGCAATTTTTTTCCTTTTTTAAGAAAAGGTAAAAATAACCAATAATACAAGTTCTGATTGTTTCCTTCCCATTCTCCACTCGCTCGCCCTTATTTCAGAAACCACTGCCTGATGGTGGGGGGCAAATTAACGTTCCTAAAACTTCACCTCAGCCTGCAGTCTGTATTCACAATCATAGATTGCCCTGTTTCCCCCATTTCCCATCTGTTCTCATGGAAAATTGTTTAGGGAAGGGGGAAGGATCATTTTTTTAACATCCGACCATATAGTAGTTAAAGACAGAAAATGTACCCCTTACAGCATAAAGATAAGGAAATGTTTGAATGGCTAGCCCACCTCTGTTTTTGTTGTTGTTGTTTCATCCTTTTGGTTTTGTTGTTCTGTTTTTACCCACAGTGGGATCTTTCTGTGCCTGCACAAGTTCTAACAACAACACCTACTGGTGTTTGCGGACGGTCAACGAGACGCATAATTTTCTTTTCTGTGAGTTCGCCACTGGCTTTTTGGAGTATTTTGATATGAACACAGATCCTTATCAGGTAAGTCAGTATGTTTTCACATGATGACCGTGGTTGACAATAAATGAGCTGGACCCTGAGCTCACTCCTGTCCCTGCCTCTTGGTCTGCAGCTCACCAACACCGTGCACACAGTGGAACGGGGTATTTTGAATCAGTTGCACGTACAACTCATGGAACTCAGGAGCTGTCAAGGGTACAAGCAGTGCAACCCAAGACCGAAAGGCCTGGAAGTTGGTAAGAGGGGGGAAAAAGGGGGTTTTTCCTGTATTTCCTGGGAAATTATTTGTGTTGCTGGGTTTTCTGCCTGTGAAACATCTCCAAGTGTAGAGGCAGAGTTTGGGATAATCACAGGGGAGACTTTCCAGACACTGCCACACATAATGTGTTCTCTGAGTTTACCCCTGGGAGCATTAATGAAAATGCTAATGCGCCCGAAGATTTGGTGAGCGTTTAGTCCAGTTTCTCCCACACATTGGTTCTACCAGTGGACCTTCCTGCATGAAGCATCCACGGGGACAGGTGGGATGAAAGCGTGGGGGATCTATTTGTTCTTGCTGTCAACAGGCGTAATATAGACTCTAGGCAAACCGGAATGTCCTCAAATTTTTAGGTGAATTTGGATGGAAACACACAGTGCTGCCTTGTTTCTGTTTATCCCACAGTTGGGAGCTGCCCCAGGGGGATCCCTGCCTGGGACACAGGGAAGGAGATTTCTTTTCCCAGAATTTCCCCTCTGAATCTAGAGATACTCGCGTAATGCACTGTCTTGGGCTCTAACAGCGTTAGACGGCCCCACACGGAATCAGCCAGATGTCCCCTCCCTGGGGTACTGTGTTAAACTAACTTATCTCTTTGGTTCATAGGGCTGCAGTTCTTTTCAATCTGTCCTCGCCCCTTCCTACTTGATGAGAATACCGATTTTCTCATAATCCCGGTAGGATTGTAAATTCCGGCGGTCCACAGAAGGAAGGAGAAGGAGCTGGCGCTGTCAAGGGCATGGGCGTCAGCAGAGCCTGCCATCCCCAAAAGGGCAAAGAGCGGGATGCCCTGGCAGTGGGGAGC
>CM053606.1:109943521-109955236 GCA_028646535.1 Procyon lotor
CTAGAAATTAAAGCAGCTATTACAAGCACTAGAAATGTGACACCCAAACATTTCTCCCCCAAAAGACCTTGCTCTCTTACAGGTGGTGACGTAACTGCCCAGAGAAGTCTGACAGTCCCTTGATGGGATGACCCACCAGGGGGAGCCCGTGATTGCTGTTTGGCCCAAAGTAGTCCTCTCCACCTTCTAGATGATTCCTCAGGGAGATAATCATTGGTCCTTTTTTTTTTTTTTCAAAGTGTTTTGTCTCAAAATAACCAACATTGTACTGAGACTGACTGCAAGGACTTCTCTTCCTGCTCTTAAATGGGCTCTTCTTCCCATTGCACTCGTGTTTCAAACGAACTCCTCTGCGTTTTATCTCAGACCTTTTTATTTATCGCCCTCAATCCTCCTTTTGAACCCGTCTACTAGAAAAGCCCTGTGGGATTCCAGCCCTGTCTGTATTTAACACAATCTGTTTCTTTCTAGGACTTAGATGTTGCGCATGGAAAACTACGTAGTAAATGGTGTTATGAGTTCTAAAGCTAACATAAATTACTCTTTTATTTTCCTATATCAGGAAATAAAGACGGAGGAAGCTATGACCTACACAGGTATTCACCCTTTTTTATTCTCCCCCCCCGCCCCGCAGCTTCTTTTCCCCATAATTGCATGATCCAGCCATTTCAACTAATTTCTGTTTCTCACCGTGTCGCACAGAACATAGTATGGGGGGCATGCACGTGCTAATAGCATTCGCCACCATATTGTGTCATTGGTTGCAGATCTGTCATTTTGCTTTTAATCAGCTGACTGTCACCAAAGGGTGTCTCTCAGAGCATCGCCTCCGTATGTGTTTGCTCATTAGATGATGCTTTTAAGCATGAAATGATATGAAAGGGGGAATGATCTTTGGGAACCCTGGGGAGAGGTTGGGAGAACGATTTCCCTTGCGGGGCTCGGCTTCATGGAAACTAGTTCGAGATTTTTATGAAATATAATGTCAAAGACCCAAAAGGAATGATGGGAATTTCTAGAGCATTCTGAAGCTGAAGTTGGAGGAAATAGAAGGAGCTTCCTCGCTAAGAGTTCTTAATTGGGTGGTGAAAAGCAACAGCTATGCGATCCAGAAGGCTCTGGGGGTGGTGAGTGAGGAGAACGAGCTGGGGTCGGACACCGAGAAGTCTCTGCATTAGCACAGAGACAGTACCACCTGAACTTCATAAACGGGCCTCAGCCCCGCCATCTTGTTCCCTCCAATCCCTGCCCATCCCTCTTATCTCATCGTGTCCCGGAGGGGGCACCACACACCTGGCATCGACAGCTCCTGACAATTTTTCACTCTGAGTGTAGACTTTGGGTGGGTTTGTCAGAAACGTGCTGTGTGGGGCAGGAGGGGAATGACCTTACCACATCTAGGGTGGGGAAACTGAGGCACGATGAATCCATCAAAGGAACACGAACCTCCTTGGTGCCATGGCAGGGCACCCTGTCTGCCCCACCGCCTCCCCTCTAGCCTCCTGAGCTATAGTCTTGGATTCCCCCTGAGGATCCTTAATAACCATAATGTATCTCTTCTTTTTCTCCTCTCTCCTGTCTTTTTTCCTTTCCTGACTCTGCCCCCATACCCGACCCCCACATCACCCCCAGCACACGTAGGGCAGAGCAGAAGAACCCACTCTTAAGCTGGTCTCACCCGGGCTATGGGCTGACGAGGTAATATCCCGCACCCAGGCACTCTTCCGCCAGCTTCCCGGGGGCCACATTAAGACATTTCCAAAGTGTGACTCTTTATACGGACCTAACCCTAAATATTGACTTTACAGTTATTTGATGATGCACTTAATTTTACAGCGAAGGGATTTTCAGTCGAGCTTCCTTTGACTCCTTGTCATGAAGGAGATAAAAGGATATGAACAGCCTATTTAAGACACATGTTGGGTCAGAGCCAAGTCAGAGAGCTCTTCTCCATCCAGTCAACCCTGGACAACTTTGAGAGGAGGGATGTGGAACAGCGCTCCCGTCATCATTAAGTGGCCAACGTCTGGGACTCCTCCCTCTGACTTCCCTGCCGCCACCACTAAGTCCATCATCCCTCAGGTCCTTTATCACAGCCTTGGTGACTCGATGGGGTCACCTGTCTGAGAAGGTGGCTGTGTGTGCAAAGTGACAGAGTGTTACCTGTCGCCTTCTCCCAACCCCCCGAAATTCCCTGCCAAAGGACAGATCTAAGGAAAATCTATAACTCAGAATGACTGGATAACCAAAAACAGTGTTTGACGCGGCCTCTCCTGCTCGCGGTGTCCTGGTGGACTGAAAGGGAACAGATGCCCAACAAGCCACGGCCTGTGTAGAAGCGCCGAAAACCCTGCCTCCAGATGGAGTCGGGGTACGCCGCCCTCCAGTGATGGCACTCCTGACAGGCTGCTTCAGAAGCCGCGACTCTTCAAGATTCCAATATTTTTTTTCCAGAAAACTAATTAAATGCATTTTTTTAAAGATTTTATTTATTATTTAACAGAGAGAAAGAGATTACAAGTTAGGCAGAGAGGCAGGCAGAGAGAGAGGGAGAAGCAGGCTCCCTGCTGAGCAGAGAGCCCGATGTGGGGCTCTATCCCAGGACCCTGAGATCCTGACCTGAGCCGAAGGCAGAGGCTTTAACCCACTGAGCCACCCAGGCGCCCCAAATGCATTTTTTAATCATAAAATTTCATTATAAAAAACCTTGAGAAAACCAGTCAACAACCAAGCCTCAAGAATATGAAATTTGAGAATTCAACAGACCAGTCTTTCAGAAACATTCACCTTGCACAAGGTTGACTACATAATAGTTTTAACTGCCTCCAATTTTGTGGATTTTGAAAAATTTGTCTTTAGATTCATTTCGATGGCCTTCGAAAAGCAAGTCTGTTCCTTGTTGAGCTTGGTTCTTTATTTTATTTCTTGATGGCTGTGGCATGTGCCTGAGGCAAGGCACCCTGTGAGGCTGGCTGACTCAGCCCGAGTCATTCTCCGGTTAGGACAAGCACAGAGTAAGGGCACCGCTCAGAAAGTAGCCCCCATGACTCAGGAGACCATTTTTGGCTCCAGTTGAAAGCAATCCTTTCTGTGTTGCAAAATAGAATGGGATCAACAGATTATCGAGAGGGGTTATTTTTCCCATTGCTTAGGAAAGCCCATGCCACTGCCCTTTGATGTCCCAGAAATGCTCCCGGAAGGCATGGTGTGCACCCAGCAGCTGTGTGGGGCAGCCAGGGGAGGGGGGCAGGGTTCTGGGCAGCCTCACACTGGCAGGGCTGCTCCCTGGCCCCCAGGGTGCCGCCCTCTGGAGACCAGCAGGCCACACTGTGCTTCATCCTCAGCAGCCAGGCATCTGTCCACCTTGCTGTTGCGTGTTTTGATTCATCTCCCCTGGAGCAACAGCTCACGCCTTGTGGATGGATATAGGTGAGCTAGCTGGATGTTAGGGCCTGGTTAGCATAGAGGAGCCAGTCCGCCTTGGATTCAAGTCCTGCCTTGCTTGGTAAGAAGATGAGAATGGAGCCTGGCATGTATGAAGCCCCAGGAACGACAAGTATTGTTGGTAAGGTGTACATGCGATGTGAAACATTAGCACAAAGAAGACAGTACTTGAAAGGGATGGTGACATCATAATTTTAAAGAATGTTCCTATATTTTAAAAGAGTTATTCGCACAAAAAGAGATAACTCATCAGCACCACCGCCATCTCATTCGTCACTCTTTGATAATCCAGAGTTCCTTTTTTTCTGAACTGCCCGGACTTCTTGAAGGCAGAACCCAACCTCCACTCCTCTGCTCTGTGTTGCTTTAATGAAGTTTCACCCGGTTCCCTTCTCTCTGTCACATCTCAGGACTCTATTTTATTTCTTTTTTCTCTCCATATTTCTCTCCAGTTCTACTGAAAAATAATTGGCGTGCATCGCTGTCTAAGCACATTTTATTTGTAAGCTGCCTTGCTAGCCCTGCTGGGCTTTTCTGTTTAAGATGCTCGACCAAGAATTGGGTCAAGGTCAGGGTTTGGGGTTAAAGGGACTGCCTCTTCAGGTAACGGAGGACTGGAGCTCGGAGTCGTTAGGACGTGGGTCAGAGGCAGGGCCACTATGTGGGATGCAGGCATTGATATCCAGTGAAAGCTCTGCTAGACAGGCCATGCCAAACTGGTGGATAAGTTTTTTTTCCCACAACAGTGGCCACCCTGGTCAGAATCAGGGGCAGGGACAAGTCAGGATTCACCTAAGCTTCCAAAGAATTCTCAGAATTTGGTCTTACTTTTCCAGTAGTGATTCTACTCCCAATGCCTTGTTTCTTGTACCATAGAAGAAGAAATGAAAATGTTGCAGGACTTGAAGACCCTTCCCTCCAAACTGAGGAGCAAAATTTACTTGTAATCGGCTTCAAAACTGAGAGGAAGATGAGAGCAGGAAAAATTAATTCTCTTTCATCATTCAATAGCTAAAGAAGGAAAGAATCTACATGACCACCTCTATGGAAGCCACTGCTTTCTAGGAGAACATAGTCAAGTATTACGATTACAACACAGAAAACAAAGTGCCCTGACAGGGGGAGACATGACACTTTAAGAGCCGTGTGGGGCCCCTAACTCAACCCCAGGGAATCCTGGGAAACTTCCCAGGGAGGTGGCATTTAGTGTTGCTCATGGAAGGCAACACTGGCATGATCTAGAATAAGATACTGAAGGAAGAAAACCATTCCAACCAGAAGGGAGTGTTTTTTCAAAGGCAAGATTCATTTGGGGGGATTGTGATCAATTCAAAGTTAGGACAAGAAAGGGAGGTGAGGGGTGAGCAGAAGAGGTAAACAGAGCCATTTTCATCAAGAGTGTTGTGTGCAGCATGACCACAGAATTTGGCTTCCGAATAGGGATGTTTTGACCATGGAGGGGGTACTAAAAATAACGAAAATTATCTAAATGTTATATCTGTATTTGCTGACCAATGACTTGACTGGTGAGTTTATAAAATAGTTGTACTTAAAAATGATTTTCTAAACTAAAATTGCGAAAATTCTGGACCAAATGCTAAACAGAAGAGGATGCCAGTCCAACAGACGTAAACTGGGATCATCCCGGGCAATCTAGACAACTTGGTCACCCTGGTTGCATACTGCGTCTTAGGACTGGATCTTTATCCTGAATGCAATAGGGAGATATTCAAGAGTATTATAACCTGGGAGTAATAATGTAAGAGGATTTGGGCCGATCAGCTTAGGTAACAATACATAGCCACAAGGACAGTTTTGTGAGTCAGCTTAGTCGCAAGGTCTGACTCTATTGCTTCCCAATTTGGGGATAAGTTCTAATATCTATATTACCTGACTTACTTTGTTCCCACACTCTCTTAAGTTCTTTACATATGTTAAATCACTTAACCGTCACAATAACTTTATGAGGGCAGCACTGTTACCCCCATTTTATTGATGAGAAAATTGAGTCACAGAGAGACCAAGTAACTTCCCCAAGATTATATAGCTGATAAATGATGGAGTGCCAACCCAAGGAGTCTGGAACTAGCGTGTGCTTTTAATCTCCATACTGTGCTGGTTCACTCGAACAATTTATTTAACCTTTTAACTTCATTTTCTCATCTGTAAAAAGGTAACCGTATACACATACATGATAATACATGAGGATTACATGAGGTGATATCTGAAAAGTGCTTATCACATGTAAGCCCTGAATGTACATTATTCTTTTTTAATTAATTTATTTTAATGTATTTATTTAATTAACATATAATATATCATTTGTTTCAGGGGTACAGGTGCGTGATTCATCAGTCTTATACAATTCACTCTGTGAATCAATTTTGATAATAAAGTTCAATAGTAAGAGAAATATCAAAGAGCCCTAGAATTTTGAAGGATATTTACCTTCCCATTAATGGGTAGTAAAATTAAAGGCCTTTTAAAATAACAAAATGTTAAGAAAGAGGGAAAATTATGTGCATCTGCCCCAATAAGTAGATATACGCTTTTAATCAGCCATTGACCACAAAAGTTTTTCATCTATAGATAAACGACATAACTTACTATTTATAGTTCTATACTGTCTTTTTAGTTGAATGTTCATAGTCTTGTATTTGGAAAATAAATAAGTGTTCTTGCAATTCATCAATAAAATTAGAGCACTAGAAATCTTTTCAATGCATAACAAATAAAAAGGTACATATGACTGATTGGCGTTATTTGCACAACATCAAATTCAGAGTCTCTGAAATTTCAAAACCCAAAGCAAATTCCATTTCAATCTAAAGCATACTGTGTTTCAAACAGCACAAATGTCACGCACAGGGCACACTGCTTTGGTCCCAAATATCAGAAACCCTGTGCCTTCATAAAAACATTCAAAGAGAACACAGAAAAACAGGGAAGGGCTTCAGAGAAAGGAATGGATATGTTAGTGCAGATATTCTGCTCGGGCTCTCGCAATTTTGAAAATCAAATGAATGCCCTCAGAACTGAAACCTGGGAGGGGACCAGCTGTATCAACGAAGACATCCCTCCAGTTAACAACCATTAACAGAATTCCAGTGCTTATGAATTTCTGGTTTACCTACTACTTGCCCCCGTGAAATTATAGACACCTAGCCCGGTGAAAGTCAAAGTTTGCTATTGAGCACAAGTACCCAAAATCATCTAGAGGTGGGCATTGTAATGGAGGGGCTCCCACCGTGCTGAGGAAACCCAAGGACAGGAAGAAGAGGCTCATGAAATTGTGGAGGGAGTGACACTCAAACTTCATTCTGAAGGCTGAGAGCCGCCCCAGATGATGAGGCAGGGAAGCAAATTCTAGGAATAAATGCCAGGGCTGAGGAGGGGGAGAGTGTGGTGTTTTTAAAGATGTATTAATTTTTTTCATAGAAAGGGATCACGGGGAGAGGCAGAGAGAGAGAGAGAGAATCTCAAGCAGATGCCCTGCTGAGTGCAGAGCCTGATGCAGGGCTTGATCTCATGACCTTCAAACCACAACCTAACCCCAAAGCAAGACTCTGAAGCTTAATCGACTGAGCTACCCTGGAGCCCCGAATTATGTGGTCATGCTTTTAAAAGTAAATAAGTGCCATCCAGAAAGAAATGAGACTCAGCTTGAGACCTGCATGTGCTTTTGGATTTCTCTTAGGGGTTTTCCAACCTTTCCTTTTCCCAGATTGGATGAGGATTATCTGGAACTTGAAATCGTCTACATTCATTCCAAAAATTCACTTTTCAGAACAAATCATACCTTTGCTTCCCGAATAAAGAACTTCAGAATGGCCCAAGAAAGAGGGTTCCTTTTGTGAGATGAGGACTGGAAGAAACGAGGACAGAAATGTGGACAATTTAGTTCTAATGTCTAAAAGGATTTTGGCTTAATATTTTGATACAATATTACACCTACAGAAAACTTGCAAGAACACTTCCAAGAAATTTTACCCCATTTGCCTTACTGTTTTCTCTTGTTCTTTGGCTCTTTCTCCACAAACACACATATATACTTTTTTTTCCTGAATCATTTATAATTTGCAGATACCGTGTATCTTTATATATAAGAGCTTTAGTACCCATTTCCCAAAAACAAAACCATTCTTACCTAACTGTTGTATGTTTGTCAAAATCGGGCAATTTAACACTGACACAAGTCTACTATCTGATCCACAGTCCATATTCAAATGTTGCCAATTGTCCCAATAATGTCGTATTTATGGTTTGGGGAGGATTTTGTTTTTCTGGTCAGGGATCCAATCCAGAATCACACACTGTAGTAAATTGTCATGTCTTTTAAGTCTCTTTCCACCCAAAATAGTTCCTTAACTTTTCATTGCCATTCATGACATTCTTAAGTGTACAGGTCAGTTATTCTGTAAAATGTCCCTCAGAGTTTTTCTGATGTTTCCTCATGATCAGACTAAAATTGTGTATTTCTGGCAGGAATACCACAAACATGGAAGTGTACACTCAGGATATCCTTTTTTTTTTAAGATTTATTTATTTATTTGAGAGAGTGGGGACAGGGGAGGGGACTGAAGGAGAGGGAGAGAGAGAATCTCAAGCAGACACCACAGACACTGCACTGAGTGTGGAGTTGGACGCAGGGCTCAATCTCACAACCCTGAGATTGTGACCTGAGCTGAAATCAAGAGTAGGATACCCAACCCACTGAGCCACCCAGGCTCCACTCAGGATATCTTTTTCTTTTTTTTTAAGATTTTATTTTTATTTATTTGACAGAGAGAGAGATCACAAGTAGGCAGAGAGGCAGGCAGAGAGAGAGGGGGAAGCAGGCTCCCCTCTGAGCAGAGAGCCCGATGTGGGGCTCGATCCCAGGACCCTGAGATCATGACCTGAGCTGAAGGCAGAGCCTTTAACCCACTGAGTCACCCAGGCACCCCTCCCCTCAGGATATCTTATAAGGAGCTCGTTGACATCTGTTTTGTGGTCTTACCTCTGATCACTCGGTTCAGGTGTGGTTTGCTAGGTTAATCCACTATAAAATTACTGTTTTTCCTTCTTTAATTAATAATTTATCCACTAGCTTTTTTGATGATTTCATAATTCTTAATCATTTTGATGACTGCAAAATGATGATTTTTTCCCAACTTCATTATTGTTGCTACATTTCTTTTTTTTTTTTAATTTTATGTATTTATTCAACAGATAGAGATCACAAGCAGGCAGAGAGGCAGGCAGAGAGAGAGGGGGAAGCAGGCTCCCTGCCAAGCAGGGAGCCCGATGTGGGGCTCGACCCCAGGACCCTGAGATCATGACCTGAGCTGAAGGCAGAGGCTTTAACCCACTGAGCCACCCAGGCGCCCTGTTGCTACATTTCTTAAGTGGTTCTCTACCATAGAGAAAAAATTGCCCTTTTTTCGTACATTTGTATATATGTAGGTATAGCAATAAGGATTCATAAACCCTTATTTTATCCCATGGATATCCTTTTGCTACCATTACTTATTTTGATGATCAAAATATCCCAGTTTTGGCCAATGGTGTCCTTCAGATGCCTTCCCTGAACTTTTGAGGTGTCCCCATCATCTTTTGAGCACTCCATTGTGCTATGTTCAGGCCTATGTTCCAGGTTCACTTTGTAGTTTCACTCCCCTACAACTGGAATCAGTCGTTTCTCCAAAGAACTGCAGTTCCTTTTAAGTGGGGAGTGGCATTTGGACCCACGATCTGGGTTTGAGGTGCATAAAATTGCTATGGAGGCATCTTTGTATGTAGACCCTTTGGGTGGACAGAGCTAAAAAACACACGCATGGATATTGACAGCCATTCCTAAATATATCAAAACCCATATGTTCATACTGATACCTCAAATTCTAACTCAACGGCTCGAGGTTCATTCCCATCTTCCTAGTTTCTGTATGGTAGCTCCCTTTTCCAGCTTTAAGAAGTCTAGTTCCCTTATCCTCAAAGGATTAACTCATCTGGTAAATGCTACAGCACACAGAAAGCAATTTTAGAATTGCTAGCTCCTACAACTGTAAACACAATGCTGCTAACTAGAGTTCAATACATTTTTCACGTCTTTCTGTCTTTAGAAGGAGCAAAAATAGCACTGTGTTTGAAATTACTGGAGCTAGCTCCCTGCTACCTCCTCCTTTATTGTGGTTATGTTACTCATTTGAAATAGACCAAAGTTTGTTTATTTCTGTCTGTATTCCATTTTGGTTCTATTTTTTTCTCATCACTGCTAGTGTAATTTTCTTTTTCAGTGTGTAATACTTTAACATAGTTTCAAAAGTCGAAAGTACCAAAAGCATATGGAGAGAAATGTTAGTCCACCTCGTCCCACACGTGTGCTGTAGGTAACGAGATTTATAAGTTTCTGCTTTACCTTCCCATGTTTTTGTTGCAGTAGTAAGCACAAGGTGATATTTGATTTCTTTTACTTTCTTACACCGAGGGTAGCATACAATATAAACAGTATGGAACTTGATTTCTTTTTCACTTAAAATATTTTCATTTTAAAATCTATCCTTGGGGCGCCTGGGTGGCTCAGTGGGTTAAAGCCTCTGCCTTCGGCTCAGGTCATGATCTCAGGGTCCTGGGATCGAGCCCCACATCGGGCTCTCTGCTCAGCAGGGAGCCTGCTTCCCCTTCTCTCTCTGCCTGCCTCTCTGCCTACTTGTGATCTCTCTCTGTCAAATAGATAAATAAAATCTTCAAACAAAATAAAATCAAATAAAATCTATCTTCTCCCTCAGTTCATAGAGATCTTTCCATAATTTATTCAGACACTCTTTTATGTATGAGCATTTCAGTTCTTCCCATATTTTGCAATTACAAATTGTGCTGCAGTAAAGAGCCTTGTACAAATATGTTTCATGTTCTTGAGGCTATCTTCAGAATAAATTCCTAGTTGGGGGATTACTGGGTCAAAGGTAAATGCCTATATGGACATGTTAAATACTGCCAATTTCTCTCCATGTGGTTTGTACCATTTTGCATTCCCACCATCAATGTATGACTATCTGCTTTTAACTGCTCTCAAGGTTATAATTATTTTCCCAATGGAATGAGAGAGAAACAGTATCTCAGTGTGGTTTGAATTTGTATTGCTCTTATTATGAGTAAAGTTGAACATGCTTTTGAAAGTTAAAGGCCATGTTACTTACTTTTGTAGATTATCTGGTTATGCTCTTATGCCCACTCTTTTCTCTGGTTTTTGAAAGAATTATCAGGAAGAACTTGTATCTTCTATCCAGGAACAAAGGCTATCTTTCCACCTGGTTATGTAAATTCCCAGGTCTTTCAGGAGCTTTCTAAATGGTCTTCTTAGAGGTTTTGCACAATTCTTGGTAAGTTTATTCATAAGTATTTTATCTTCTCTGTTACTATTGTGAATAGGGTTTTCCTCCATCATTAAAGCCTCTTTGTGATTCTCATTTGTGTGTATGAGGGGTATTGATTTATGTACATTAATTTTCCATCCTGCTACTTTTAAAAAATTTCTATTTTTGAGTTAACTTTGTCATCGATTCTCTTGGGTTTTCCAGGTATATATGTCATATCTTTGTGAATAGAGATGGCTTTGCTTCTTTTCCAGTTTGTTGGCTCTAATTGATCCCTCTTGTCAAAGTGAATGAACTAATACTTCTAGTACAATGATACCTTTTCCTGATCTTAGTGAAAACGCTTTTCAGACTTCCCCATTAAGTGAGAAGGCAGGCTTTAGGACTAAGTTGTACATATCTTTACCGTGTTAAGGTAATAGCCATTAATTTTTTTTTTTTTTAGTGTTTTTACTACTAATGAATGTTGAATTTAGAAAAGGCCTTTTTCATCATCTCTGGAGATGCTCAAATAATTTTTCAATCTTCCAATATGACATATTATATTCCAATATGATATGTTTTATTCCAATTCTGTTCTATTCTAGTCTGTTCTAGTCTATTTTATAGATCTTCAAATATGATATATTATCTTAATGGATTTGTTAAGAATGAGCCAACCTTTCTTTTTTTTCCAGCATTTTTATTTTTTTATTATTATTATTTATTAACATATAATGTATTATTTGCCCCAGGGTACATGTCTGTGAATCGTCAGGCTTACACATTTCACAGCACTTACCATAGCACATACCCTCCCCAATATCCACAACCCAGCCACCCTATCCCTACCCCCCTGCCTCCCAGCCACCCTTAGTTCGTTTCGTGAGTCTAGGAATCTCTTATGGTTTGTCTCCCTCCCCATCCCCTCCTGTTT
>CM053606.1:109955336-109969328 GCA_028646535.1 Procyon lotor
ATATAATATTGAATTCTCTTCAGTAATATTTTATTTACAGGGCGCCTTCGGTGGCTTAGTGGGTTAAAGCCTCTGCCTTCGGCTCAGGTCATGATCTTAGGGTCCTGGGATCGAGCCCCGAATCGGGCTCTCTGATCAGCAGGGAGCCTGTTTCCCCCCTCTCTTCTGCCTGCCTCTCTGCCTACTTGTGATATCTCTCTCTCTCTCTGTCAATTAAATAAATAAATATTTTAAAATAATAATATTTTATTTAGGATTTTTGTATGATATTAATAAATAATACCAGTCGTAATTTTCTTTTTGTTTGCGCTAGTGTTACCTTTTTAGGTATTGTATTAGTTTTCTATCACTGCTGTAACAAATCACCATACTGTCTTAAGAAACACAAATTTTTTCTTTTATTTTTAGCAGTCAGAAGTCCAAAATGGGTGCTACTGGTCTAAAATCATGGGCGTAAGCAGATCTGTGTTCCTTCCAAGAGCTCTGTAAAAGGATCCCTTTCCTTGTCTCTCCCAGCTTCTAGAGGCTCCCTACATTCCTCATCCAGGGCCCCTTCTCCCCTCTCCAGAGCTGGTGGTGTAGGATCTTCAGATCTCATTCTGTATGTGTCTGTGTGGGCGTGTGCAAGCACGTCTCAGACCCAGGCTTCCGAGCTCGCATCTTCTCACTCCCCTGCCTCTTTCCCTACTAAGGACTTTTGTGGTTACATTGGTCCCATCCAGATCCTTCAAAATAATCTCCCCATCTCAACATAATTTAAATCACATCTGAAAAGTTCCCTGTGCTACGGAAGGTAACAGATCCACAGTTTCTAGGATTAGGATGTGGGCATCTTTCTTCCTACCACAACTAACAATAGTATAGTTGCTTCATAAAAAGAGTTTGGAAACTTTCTTTGATTTTTCTATGCTTTGGAACAGTTTATCTAGCATTCAGATTCTCTTCTCCTTGAAGGCTTGGTAAAATTCTCCTGTGAAACCATAGGGACCTGGTGCATCTTCGTAGTTTCTTAATAACCTTCCTTTCCCTTCTCTGGAAATTGCTTTATCTAAACTTTCAATTTCTATTGGGTCAATTTCAATAAACTATTTTTCTGGGCAATTATCTTTTTCATCTAGGTTTTCTAATTCATTTGCTTTGAGGTCTACAAAGTGCCCTCTCATATTTTAAATTTTGTATATTTCAATGATTATTTCTCCATTGCCATATTTTTATTTCGTGTATGTAAACTTTCTCACCTTTTTCTCAAATAGCTGAACTAGTGATTGTCTGTTTTGATACTTTTGTAAAGAACCAGGATTTTGATTTACTAGTTAGATATGTCATGCTTCTGTTCCCCACCTCATTAATTTTTGCTTTTACCTTTATTATTTCCTTCCTGGTGCTTTCTTTTGATTTACATTGTTCTTTTTTTTTTTTTTAAGATTTTATTTTATTTATTTGACAGAGAGAGAGATCACAAGTAGGCAGAGAGGCAGGCAGAGAGAGAGGGGGAAGCAGGCTCCCCGCTGAGCAGAGAGCCCAATGTAGGGCTCCATCCCAGGACCGTGAGACCACGACCTGAGCCAAAGGCAGAGGCTTAACCTATAAGCCACCCAGGCACCCTAATTTTCATTGTTGTTTCTGCAGAAAGAAAGAACATCTTTCTTTTGAGTTAGGGGTTTAATTCATTGATTTTTCATGATAAAAGTGCTTAAGGCTAAGAATGCTTAAAATGATGCATAAGTATGATGCCTTATGCATCATAGGTTCTAATATATAGCATTTTCATTATCATTTTTTTTAATTCTGCACTTTTAGATTTGTATTTTCTTTTTCATCCAGATGACATCAGTTTCCAAGTGTAAGGGGTTTCTTGTTGTTTTAGTGTTAATTTCTAGTTTCATTGCAATGTGTCAGAGTGTTTGTAATATTTCTATTTTATGCAACTTGCTGATTCTTTTATTGTGTATGTAACCTAACACATAATCAAATAATGTGAATTTCTATGTGTGTTTGAGAAGGTATGACTTCTACCCTTGGAGTATACTATTGGGACACATTTAAATGAGACCTACCTGACTGATTATATATTTAGGTCTTCTAGATTCATATTTGTTTTTAGTCCACTTGGCCTGTCTTAGATTGAGTATCACTTATTATGTTTCCATGTATTTCACTTTGCATCTTTTACAGGTAGTTTCTTCTTTATAAAGATTGTTGTGTTCCCCTCCCCCTTTGGAACTTTGTAGGTTTTGTATTTTTGTCTGTTGGTTGCCTTTGAACTTAAACATTTTTAATGCCGTAGTCCCTGTTTCCTATTTAATCTTTTATTATCTCACTGGCCAGTTTTTAATGGTGTTCTTTGACTCCCAACTATTATTTCAACTCAATGAGCTTCTCTTTCAATTTTTCTATCTTTCCTCCCCTTTCTAGTTACATTATTTTTACTTTGCCATATAAAATGTATATATTATCTCTTGATCCTTCTCCTACCTTTATCATACTCCTAAATTTGGTAAGTGCATTAAACGCTCACTATCAGTCCTTTTGCTGAAGTTTCTCCAGTGATCTCTTGGTTGGATGAAGACTATTCAAGAAGAGCTGATGTGGACAGTATTCCTTGCGATCCTACATTTTAATTTTTAGACCTGTTTTTCTGTAGCCTTGATACTTGAAGAAGAGCTTGGGTGGCTGTAAGATCCTTGGTTTGTACTTTAATTTCTGATTTAAGATGGTTTTCACAACCTGGGGTGCTCGCTGGAAAACATTTAATTTACTTGGCAGTGTTCTATTGTGGTTTTCTTCACTTTATGGTTTATTTTGTGAGGGCATTTGGCCTTTTCACAATAGATTTTGTTATTCTTATTTTCCATTTTCTTTTATAGCAATTTTGTATAGATTTAGGCTGCTTTTCTTCATTTCATGGATTTCACGTATTTACAAGATTGCTAGTTTAAGAGGATCCTTTCTAGTGGGTGTAACCAAAGCTACTTTCTTTTTACTATTTTATTTTATTATTATTTGGGGATGAGGGTAGAGGAGGTGATATGTCTTCCAATTTTTCTTTCTCTTTTTTCCTCACAGGATCTGACATTTCCCCTATTTTGCTGTCCTTTTCCTTTATCACCCAGTTTCCAGAGGATGTTGCTTCTTGCTTTGTGTCCTTTCCTCCCTGCCTTTCCGACTGCCACCTCGATTCACATCCAGTTTTGAGTCTCTTCCTCGTTGTCTCCACCACAGTTTAGCAGGATTCTTACAGTCTTTTCTACATCAGGTTGACATTCTTTCCAGCGATGGCTTCAACTCCGTTCTTGGCTATGACCTCATTTCCTGCTTCTCTCGTCTGTACTGTTTTCCTGAGGCTCGTGCCCAAAGTGTGACAGACAGCTCTTTCGAGATTTTGTTTTAACTTTCTTCTTTTTAACTTACAGGTCATATGAAGATCACATAATTTGCTACCTTGTTGTTTACTGAGAGTATGGGTTTTGTGTAATTTTACTTATTCTTCCTGCTGGTCCATATTGCCTTGTGGGTATTTGATCACATTAATCCAGCCTGCCTCTTTCTAAATGGTATTTAGACATAATAAGAGAAAGGATGCTATTTTCCACAGGACTATAGTTACCTTGGTGACGAGAAGGGTCTGAGAGAGAGAAAACTGGTTTGTTCTTCGTACACTGTGGAAACCATTCAAAGATTGACTTGTCTAGAGCATAGAACTTTTAGGGCAAAAACAAAATCAAAGAGACAGATTCAAGCATTGGATCTGAAGAGTTTAATTGCAGTCACATTTATTTTCAAATGGAGTGCCAAGGAGCATAAAAATGTCTGACTACGCATCGCCTACTACATTAGATCCCTGTCAGATCCATCATTCACCCAGTGACCCTGTAGGTGATCGAGTTTCCATCACAAACCATTCCTGCATCTGACAGATGAGGGACCATGACCCAGAGAGCCTCACTCACATGATGTCCTGATTGCAAAGCTCACTTGAGTAGAGCCAGGAACAAAACATTAGCCCCCTGATCGATGATGCCATGTATTTCCAGCACCCACTGTGCCTCATGAGAGAGCTTTGCCCTCATTTGAACCTCTTTCCAATTTTTCCTTACTGCTCAATCCCTTCTGTAACCCAAGTCCATTCCCTGACAACAAATGATTAGGGGGAAATACTCCTTAGCGTTGTATTTCCAACTGATTTGCCCTGGTAAAAATGATGTAAGTTGCTCGTCCGATGAGTAGGAAATACTTCCTCCATTAATGATCCACCTGTGTCTCTCTTTTCACAGAGGACAGTTATGGGATGGATGGGAAGGTTAATCTGTCCAGCCT
Source organism: Procyon lotor (assembly GCA_028646535.1). Lineage (NCBI taxonomy): Eukaryota > Metazoa > Chordata > Mammalia > Carnivora > Procyonidae > Procyon > Procyon lotor. The sequence goes on from CM053606.1 coordinate 109,959,654, forward strand.
CGAGGCCGATGTCAACTGGCAAGGTCTGGAGGATTTATACAGTGTGAACGACAGTGTCTATGCGTACAGACAAAACTATACACTTAGTCTGGTTGACTGGACTAATTACTTGAAGGATGTAGATAGAGTATTTGCACTGCTGAACAGCCGCCATGAGCAAAATACAACAAAGACTACGACTGCGCAAAGCGATGCGTTCCCGGCTGGATCTGCTGAACTCTCAGTGCCGGTAGAGGGGGCCTCCGCGGAGTCCGACGAAGACCCGAGTCCCAGCGTTGGCGAAGCGCCTCATTGGACCTTGCCAGCTGACCTTCTAACCCTGCATTTGAACCAACCAACATTCAGTCCAGACACGAAACTTGAATGGGATAACAGCATTCCGGAAGCGAGTCATTTGAATTCTGAACACTGGAGAAATCATCAAACTGACACGTGGACGGAGCACAAAGAGAGAAATCATCTTGAAACCGACTTCAGTGGCAATGGCCTCCCGGAGCTGGTCCTCCCGCCCAGCCCCCGGCTGCAGCCCGGTAGCTGGCCGCAGCAAGAACTTCTCCAGGCTGCTGGTCCAGGCGAAAATGTTTTTGAAGATCAGCAGCATCTTTCGGTGCCTGCTGCTGTGGATGCCATTCATCAGACGATGGATACGTCCGCCGGGGAGCAGCCTGCTAACTCCCGCAGCGAGAAGAGGATGTTGAACAAGGCGAAGAATCCCAAGACGGGGAGCTTACAGAGTCTAGAAGGCAGTGCCTCCTTCCCACTCTCCTCCGATTAGCTGAAATTGTGCCCTTACCCTAAACACAGTATTTTTGTAACTTTTTATTAGGAAACTAACAACGGCGATCAGGACAGCCAACCTTCTACGCTACCCTAGACGCACGGGTGCAGAAGTCAGCGCGAACGCAAGCAGGAGGCACCGGGGGACTCGGTGTGGTAATTGACCATTTGTCAAGAATAGAAGGGAAGGTTGACTGGTGTCGGGTTGTTTGTTTGGGGAGAACTAAAACAGTAGTATCTTTTGAAAGTGATAGGGATACGCCTATACGAATATTATCCAATCAAGATGGCTAGAATCGGACCTTTCTGAGTTTCCCAAACTTGACATCCTCCATGAATTTGTCAGAATAGTTTCCACTGCGGGCATAATGTTGTTTTGATTCCTTTTTTAACCACTGGAACTTTTCAGTGCCATCACGTTCAAAGATTTTGCACTTTGGGATCAGAATGCCATGTCTGTTTGGTTAGTCAATTTTTTTTTTCTTCCCATAGGCTTTTTCATAGTCTCACTGCTTGCTCTCAGTGTGACCCCTGGGAAGTAGATCCCAGGAATGACACACAGTATGGATGACATATTGTTCAGCGTACGCTTTTGCCCGAAAACACTGCATGCGTTTTCCTCGACTTGCTAAAATCGATTAGCAGAAAGGCATGGCTAACGATGTTGGCAGTAAAAGTAAATAAATCAACAAAACCAAGACTGCCTGCTCTCTCTGTGCCTAGCCTCAAAGTGTTCATCACATGCTTCAGATTGCTGAATTTTTTATTATTTTATTAACAGGATAAAAGGACTGAAGACTTTTTTTTTTCCATCTTTGTTTTCTTGACCTAGCAAGTCAGGTCAAGTATTGAGAAAATATGCTTTGTCTTGAATTTATATAAGAAGTCTTTTTCAATAAAACAAACTCATGAATGTTTCATATTTTAAACACACCATATGTGTTATATGATTATTTTTAAGGACTTCACCAAGTTCTGGTTTTTTTAAAGGCATAATTCAAGTTACTTTTGAAATTCTATATTCTTGAAAATATTCTTGTTATGTATTAGATTTTTAAATACCAGCAAAAGGATTACCTCATTGAGAGTTACCAGTACCCTAGCCAACTTCCCAAGAAGGTTTTTTTTTTTAGCTTAACAGTGATTTTCTTTTTATTTTTAGATCACTCAAATTCATAGATAAATTATGTTTTCTTCAAGTGTTTAAGGTAAACTCTTTTAAAGAAAATTTAATATGTTAGAGTTGAATCTTTGATAACTTTAAGTCTTTATCATAGACTTTGTACATATGTTAAAATTAACTAGCTCTTTATCAGATGTGTGTGTCACCAGCTGAATGACAGAAGAAACATATTTATGGTCATGAATGATGTGCTTTGTAAAAAGGTTTCAAGTTATTAGGAAGCATACTGTTTTTTAATCTTGTGTAATATTCTGTGATACTTTTATAGAACAACTCTGGCTTCGGGAAAGTCTAGAAGCAATATTTCTTGAAATAAAAGGTGTTTAAACTTTACCTGTTTCAGAGAAATGAGCTTTTTGCCAAGTTTTTGTAAGCCAAAGACACCCATATTTTTCAGGTAGAACTGAGTCCTGATCTCAATGGACATGGTTGAATATTCACCACATTTTATTTTTTTTTTTAATTTTATTTATTTATTTGACAGAGAGAGATCACAAGTAGTCAGAGAGGCAGGCAGAGAGAGAGGGGGAAGCAGGCTCCCTGCTGAGCAGAGAGCCCGGTGTGGGGCTTGATCCCAAGACCCCGAGATCATGACCTGTGCCAAAGGCAGAGGCTTTAACCCACTGAGCCACGCAGGCGCCCCTATTCACCACATTTTAAAACTGCCCCAAAGTCCGTGTGTTCTAGAACACGCTCAGATTAACAATTCCAGCATGGATTTGCCACCTTGCTTCAGGGAGGCCCCGGCAGAGGCAGCACAAACTGGCCACACCCCCTGGGCAGTTACATAGAGCTCGAGTTTGGCTGAATCGTCTCCTGTCACCGTGTTGACAACTTTAATGATTTTTGAACAAGGAATCCCACCTTTCCTCGTTTTAACAGATCAACAAATCATATAGCAGGCTCTGGGCAACACAGATGGAGTTTTCCAAAAGCAAGAGGATAGATCCACTAAAGGAAGGTTCCGTTCACTAGGGCCGGGACCATAGACTTTAATCAAGACCCAACCACCCTCCAGTACCTCAAGTTTTTTCCGACTGACAATGCCATATACTTCTGACGGCTCCAGACTTCCCGAAGAGCTTTCTCTTCTGCAGGTCCAGGCGCTGACAATCTGCGAGATGTCTAGAGACCAGAGGTTAATAGAAAAGAGAGAAGAAACAAACGCAAAGGACTTCTTTGAGATCTGCTAACCCAGTCCTGACATAATTGAGGAAAACTATCTCTATTAGTTTGCGGGGGCCTCCATAACAAAATACTACAGACTGGGGGGGCGGGGAGGGGGGCCCTTAAACAACAGACATCTATTTCCTCATTGCCCTGGAGGCTGAAAGTCCAAGACCAAGAGGCGTGGGTTTCTTCTGAGGCCTCTCTTCTTGGCTTTCAGATGGCCACCTTCTCTGTGTGTCCTCATATGCCTTTTCTCTGTGCATGTGCAGCCCTCGCCTCTCTTCTTACAAAGGAAGATTACCAAAAAATGCCAGTTATATCAGATCGGGGCCGCATTTAACCTTAATTACCTCTTTCAAGGCCCTCTCTCCAAATGCAGTCGCACTGGGGGCTTAGGGCTAATTGTTTCCCTGTATTTTGAGGGACACCGTTCAGTCCATACCACCACGGATTCATCAAGAGAAGAGTCCGAGATAATAGTGTTGACCAAAGGCACATCATTTTGCCTCCCTCCTTGCTCCTTTCCCACAAAATGTGACTAGGCCAAATGTTGCTATCCTGGAGAAAATTTTATTTTAGTTCAATTCAGTAATTATTTATGCAGTACCTACTATGTGCAAGGGCATGAAAGAGACTCGGATTTTGAGGAGTGCTTCGAAATTGGCTAGCCGACTGACCCTGTTTGATCTCTGAGGAGCTGATGCCTAGAGGGCTCAACTGATTCCCCAATGGCCCATTTCCCACAGATTTAAGAGGAAGAGGTTTACCAGAGGCAGGGCCAGCCCTTCTCCACTTTCTCCAGTTACACACACACACACACACACACACACACCCAGATCAGGAAGGGAGAAGCCATAGTGAAACCTCATGTGGGAAAGAGTAGTGGAAAGAACAATGGACATGAATTCTAAATTTTACTATCTATGAGCTGGGGAAAGTCACATAACCTCTCCTTGACTGTAAAATAAGAGGTGTGACTCAAGGATGACAAGTACATCACCTCTGGGCTTTCTTTTCCTAGAACGTGCCCAGGGAAGATATTGCTCAGACATGAGGACACCCCTACATGAAGCTGGAGCACTTGCACCCTTAGACTCCTTCCCAACACAGCCAGCTACACTGTCGAGTGGGTACTGGAGTGTGAGACACAAACCTACTGACCATAATCCAAACTAGATAATATCTGAGGCTCCTCCCGGACTTCTTTAGAAAAATAAAATAACCTTCTCTGCAGGGTTTTTGGTTAAAAGAGAAGGAATGAAGCCTTAACACTTCCACCCCATGCCAAATGTACCTAAACACATTGTCCTTGTGAAAAAAGATTTTTAAATGTCTATTGTCCAGAACTCACCTTAGAGCTACTATGATCTCAGATATAAGGAGGTCCCCAAACTCCCCCAGTTGATCTAATTCTGCTTGATATTTTCAAATTTTGTTTGCTTGATATTTCAAAATCTATTTGGAAAATATTTTCAATATTTATTTTAACAGAAAACAAAAGATTTTAGACCGACTAATACCTCAATGTGGTCCACCACCCTGGTTCATTTAAGCCGTCAAGATCTCTCCTCAAAGCTGTGAGGAAAGCAGTGATAGCACCCTAAGCCCTTTCCCCTCCAACTCTACCCCATCTCACACTTGCTGTCTCTCATCACCTGGCTCAGATCTCAGCCTCCTACTCAGAAATTTTCGGTGATTTTTAACACCCCTTCCCCCACCGGAAGCTCTAGCCTTCCATCCACCCGTCTGCTCCCCACCTCCCAAACTCATCTGTCACTACCGGCTTCCCCTGGATTAGCTCCACCTTCCCAGGTCTGAATTCTCCATCTCAACCAGTAAAAATCTTATCCATTCAATTCCCGTATTTTGTTTTCCCTTTTACCCCTATCAAACTTTATCTTTTCTTTCCATGGAAACTGGCCTCAATGCCCGCCCCCCTTGGGCACAGTATCTCGACCATTTTTACTTGACTTTTCCCTAAGTAAGAGAACACTGATGTTGTACCACGTCTGAGGCCAATGGAGTGAAAATGACCAGACACATTCATGACCTTGTCATTTGCCCCAAGAAACTTACCTGATGCATCTATTGTTTCTAGTGATCTAATTAACTCACCTTCCTCCGAGTTGTGTCATTGATGCTGAGGACTTCACCAGCACAGTACCTAGGGCCTTATAGCGAGCCCACTACTATATAAAATAAGCAGAGAAAATAACTTTCAAAAAGCAGATACTTCCTGTTGAGACTAGGCAGTCCTTGCTCCCCCATGTCAGGGAAAGCACTACAGAGGGTTGGGGGGACAAAGGGAGCTACAAATGCTGAGGTCTTTTGTGTGAGCGTTGCCTCACTTTTCTGCTAGCGAGTGCACTTAAGTGGTGGACAAAGGTATCTACCCTCTATTCTGAATTTCTAGCCCCTATGCCACTGTGCCTCTTAGGACCCAGGAATTCCAAATCTGTGTCTTCTACCCCCAGTCCTCTTCCCCGTTACCCCACCTCCAGCCCCAATGGCACCAGTGACCAGGAGCCACAGTGGAACCAATCCAATTACTAATAGGTTTCAGCAGAAGAGGAGATGTCATTGCCACCCCAATATGCATCTGGTCACAAAAAGCCCGGGACCACTCAAGCCCAGGAACCGGAAGGGATGAGAGGTTTAGTAAAGCATGTAATTTCCATGATGACCATTAGGTGTCACTCTAGTGCAACTCATACCATCTTTCTTTTCAGCCAGGATCTGCCCGGCAAAGTTGCCACTTCATTGATTTCTGAAGTAGCAGCAGTGCCGTTTAGACAAGAACACAGCTAGAACAACTCGATCCATGGCCAGCTTGCTCTTTCTTTGGTACCTCGGATCTTAGCCGTTCCAGAAGACCAAAGAAGGGTTTTAGCTTTCTACTGATGTATATTGGTATTATGAGTTGGAACTGCATCAGACTTTGACGTTTAAATACAGAAGTGAGCACCAAACATCGATCTCCGTACTTTCCAATGACTTTGTGCAATTAAAAAATGGTTTTTTTGGCTCCCCTATGCCAAAGCTACAGAGGCTGTCTTCTCTCAGCCGGCAGTTTTTAAAAGAGAACTGGATGCTTTTTAACAGCTCTTAAAATGCTGAGCTCCAAGTCTGGAGCTAATGCAAGGAAGATGAGTGGCCACATTCATAACCTTTCCTCTCTCCTCATTTCTTAAAAAGAAACTTTCTCATGTGTCACTCTCAGAAACCCCAATATCCGGAATGGTTCTGCCTCTCCCTTGAATGTGCGGGATGTTTAAGAGAGTCTAGCGAAATCTCTGAACTGCCTAAATGGCAGGCGCACATTGATGAAGAGAAGGGAGACTGGGGAAGAGGGTACTCTCTGCTCTTGGCATAAATGGCCTCCACAATGAATGCACAAGGCCATGGAGGAAAATAAGTTTATCCAGAAACCAGCACCAACACACACACTACCCCTCCACCCCCCGCAGGAACTCCTGTATCTTGGGCCACTGTGACCCTTTCGTTGAGCATTGCAGGAGGGGTGACTGAGTGAGAAATGGAAATCAATTGCCCTGCTTTACACCTATGAAGTGCTCCAGGCAAGGTTCTAAAAATAACCACTTTGTGCTCCAGTGCGTGAGTCATGCTGTTATTTCCGGAGCTCCTTTGCCTCCCTCCGCTTCTCACCCAAAAGTTTTGGGTGCCTTAGAAAACTCTGCTGTCCATCAGAAGAGATTCTTCGAGACAAACTAATTTCAATCCAACACACTTTATTTTTTTTTTACTTTTTTTTCTTAATTTTCAGTGATCAAGTATTCAAGATGTTGTAAACCAAGGTTTATTAGTACATTGACAAGAGATTGCATTAAACACAAGGAAATTATACATCTTTTAAATTACCCCTAAGAGATCTCCAAATAAATATTCATTGTAAAAAATCACAAAATCAAACTCCTTTATGCAACAACTTAAAACGGCCTTTCATCACCAACACACTTTCACACAAAACACACACGCCGAACACACACTCCACCAGGATCCTAATGCCAGTTTATTTGACACAGTATTACATCTCCTTTAACTGAAAAGTTAGAGGCAGATCTGCCTGTTCCGTGCTTCTAAATTAACATTTGGGGTTTTGGGTAGAGGTATGTATTTTAAGAAAAATGTCCACTATAAAGTCTTATCAGTTATTCTTATTTTTGATTTCTAAATACAAAGTTTAAACTCTGCTTGTTCACCCCTTTGGTTTCATATGTCCCTGCAATTACTTTAGTTTTGGATAGTTTCTCCTCTGATTTTAACATGGAATAGAATGCCAGAAAAAGACAACACCTTCCAAACCCCAATTATTAAAAACACCTTACAAGAGTGTCAGGTTTTTTTTGAAGAAATAAGAAAAGATTATGTAAAATCATGTTCTCCCTCTCTGAAATTACTTGTAGCATCTGATTATTCTTGCTAAAAGAAATACCAAAGGGGCTGTTTTCCATAGAAAAGGTAGGCCCCCTTAGAGTCTTCACATTTGCAGCAAGTTCATCCTCAAACTGTAGCAATGAGAATATGAGTGCTTGTTTTCTGGGATGTTCTCTAGATTTCCCAAAGCAAAGCACATGCAGTCCCTTACCAGGGAGACACTGTAAATTCAGTGGTGCATTTTTGTGCTGAGCATGCATCATCAAATACTTTTAGCACCGAGGCATTATTTTTTTTTAATGTTGCAAAAGCCAATACCCAAGGAGGGTTTTCATAATATTTGACCCTTCTTAGGCTAAGTAAAAATGAAGTGCTTAAAAGGACCTGTTCAAACATACACAGATCTGATTCCAATGTAGCAAGAAGCCTGAGACAGACATAGCCAGCAGCGTCCCGGAAGATGAGGAAAGGAGAGAAAACAGAAAAGATAAAGTGCACAAAGCTACTACTACCTTTGCCTGCCCACCACGGCATGCCCTTCCACACCAGGAAACAGGAACTACACATAACCTACTGGTCTGGAGAACAGAACTAGCAAACCAGCAGTCTAGGCATTTCTGGGATTATACAGTATTTTGCTATCCATCTGCTACTTAGAATACTCCGTATGCCCCTCTATAGCAATAGTGAGACTCGTGTTTCCACTCCATCAAAGATGTCTGAAGTCCACACACGCTAAAAGTATAAATGGCTACCCCACCCCTAGACTTGGGCTCTCCTACTGCTCCTGCGCATGCTAGAGAATTTGCACAAGTACTTCAGGTCCGCTCAAAAACCATGCAGCTGGTCTTTGGTTGATGCAAAACAGGCTCCAAAAAGAAACTTTCTGGCCCCAAGTCCACCAAAGAATGCAAGCTGGAATTGCAGGCTGAGGAAGAATTTCTTGGTAGTTGGTGAAAATGCAGGATGGCCATTATGACTTCCTCCTTCTCTGACCGCTGCATTTCCAGGTACATGCTCCCGTCTGTGACCACAACTACTAATAGTAACAATCTATGTTCATTTAACATGTAACGCTTTATGTTCATTTAAAACTTTTATTTAGGAAACTTAAAACCCACATTCACTAAAAATTAATGGAGATATTAACATTCTGAAAGAGGAAGAGATGAAAAAGAAAGCATACACTTAAAATCCCCAGAGCTCAGATTCAACAAATCTGAACTGCATTTACTCATGATTTCCTCATTCCAGAAAGTCTACCAAGTCCCAATGCTAACATCAAAATTGGATTTGTTCTATATTAAATATGAACTATAAATAAATACTTGAGGTATGTTATGACAACTTTGAATATAACACTTAGCTAAGTAAGTGTAAATTTACCTTGAAAATCTAAACATTAAATGTTGATGTTTCCTACAGATTTTTTTTCTATTCTACACAAAGGAATAATAACTTCTCTACTCTTCAGGAACAGTAACACATCAAAAAATGAAATGCTTTACTTCACTAAATTATAGGCCCACTTGCCTTTGTTAACCAAAACCATTGTAGGCATTAGATAGTGTGAGATGCGAGCGACAGCAATAGAAACCCACTTCTGAACACTCACTTGGCCGTTCTGTACAATCCTAAATAAATCTCTTTGCCTCTCTGAGCCTGTTTTCATGATCTGTTTAAGAAAGAAAAAAAAAAAACAATAAAAATAATTATCTTGCAAAGTTATTAAGAGTATTAAAATAAATGATGTATATTAAGTGTTTGACAAAATTCTCTGAAATAGGCAACACTCCACAAAAGCTAATTTATTTCTTCCCTGCTCCTCCTTTCTCCTCTGACCTTAGTTCTGAGTGACTTTTAAATGTTTTCAAGAATTAAACCTACCTACAAAGGATAAGGACTTCATACTAATGAAGATAACAAAAAATGTGCTCCAACCACCCACCCTCCCCCTGGGAGTTTCTAAATTAATAGGCTAGACTCATGGATATTATATTTGCATATTAAGCCAAATAATACATTAATCTACAGGGCTGAAAAAAGAACAGGATGGCCTTTTTCCAAAACAAGTAATTAGAAGCCTAAGTTCATTAAAGTGGGAATTAAACTTATAATAAGAGTTGTGACCATGAAGTGATCAACACATA
>CM053606.1:109969828-109983304 GCA_028646535.1 Procyon lotor
ACAAAAGGAAACTTTCTAACGGATCTAAAAGATCAAAGATCTCCCATAGAGCGTAAAAGGGAACCCTGAGGCACCAGAGTAGACACTAAGTTAATCAACAATATTCTCTGAAGACCCTCAATATACACACAGAGCCAAGCTGGATGCACACCAGTGTAATTACAGGCAGCAGCAGACTTCTGACTCAGCCAAATGAGACCGCTCCAAGGGAAGTCCTTGTCACCTGAGACCACTGGCCCCACCCGTTACAGACATTATTCAGTCTAATAGTGATAACCCTCTCCACAAACCGCACGCCACCAGAAGAACCATTTGACAATACCGTTCTTAGGTGGAGAGGAAAACGACCTTGAACCCAGGAATGTTCACGCAACTCCACCAGTGCCTCCAAGGATGAAAGGCAAAAAAGCCTGAATCACGGGACAGTTCTGTAACTCACTTCCCCTCTGCGGAAGAGTGTAAGCCAGCCAAGGAAATCAGTTCCTAAATTAGCCCCTACATAATCATAGGCTGCTGAGCAGAAACTGTTCACAATTATATTGGTATTTGGACCTTCCAGTCCCTCCTAAATCCGGGTTGTCAGGATTCGTTTTCTGAGCGGCCGAGATCACATGAGTTAACTTGCTACCAGTCCAGGATGGGTGCTTTTGGGAAGCATCTACCTTAAGAACCATGTGGAAAGCATTCTGTGTGGCACCTAAGTCAAGGCGATGTGCGGGGAGGAACTGCAAAGGATGATGGGTAATGAGCCCAAAGTGCATTTAGGAACAGAGAAATCCTCTCACAGAATCGCTTCGGGAAGGTTAACAGGAGGAAGGAATCAAAGAGATGTAAAATCATTCTAACTCTGAAAAAGTGGAATTCAGTATGACAGACGAGTTGATTTTAAATAACTTTCAGTCATGACTTAGGATCATACTCTCACAGCTCACAGATCTCCCTCCTCCTGTATTCAGAGTGATTTTCATATCACAGGTATAAGCTTTCCTGATTTAATTACTCAACTTCAGGGGCAACCACAGAGGTTTTCTGTACATAAGAAAGAAAATGATTCGCTAGGGTTTCCAGGCGTATAACTAAAATGATCAGATGGGACTCAATCTTACGTCTGTGGAATTTCTTTTTCCAACTATTTTGAGTGTCAAGGTTACAATTCTTAGCTACCCTTGTGTGGGCCCACAAGAGCTAAAAGAATTTCTGCAGCATTTTTCTTTGGATGAGAAAGCCATCAGTTTCTCTCCTTATGATGCATCTCAAATTAGGTTCCAGCCATATTGTTTAGCACACTGGTTTTAAAGCCCCTGGCAAAAGAATACTGGAGTTTATATTCAAGCTATCAGATTTATGATTCAGCAGACTCTTTAGCTTACGATGGGGCAGACAGACTAAAAGAGAAAGTGTCTTATGAAATAAAGTAGCTGTTCCTTTTATCACACTACACATATGATTCCTTTGAAGCATTTGAAACTTCTACCTGATTTATAACTCTGCTATGGCTTAAAATGCTATTAACAGTACTTTAGGGAAAGTTTATTGTCCTCTTTTCAAAACGTATCTGCTGTAGTCTCTTGAAAGAAAAAGTAACATGCTGCACTTACATTTTCCCAATCAAAATTGCATAGTTGAGGCAAATTCATTTGTGCTTTGTAGCGGAACTCACAGTAGGTGTTCACATCTAAAAACTCTGATTTGTAAATGCAAAGTCACGGTCAAGCTCACCTTTGTCTGGAGCGTATGCTAACGATATATACTACCAGTACACTTCCCGAGATTTCCTTAGCTAGGCACCTCTCAGCCTTATACCACACTGGAGCACGAGCATGAAATTAACATAGCGGAAATGATAACAAATCTGTCTAAACGCCTCCTCCTTAGAGAGAAAGGGGGGAAGGCTCTCAGTCTTGTTGAGGTATCCAGCCCTCACTCGATAGTGGCTGTGTATACTGAGTTTTGTTGGTTTGAGGATTGCGTCTTTAGAGGTTAAAAAAAGAAAGAAAGAAAAGAAGGCACGGGTGTTTCTCAAGTTGCCGTATTCAACTCAACCAACAAAACTAAAGTCTTCCGTTTTCAAGCATCAGGAGGGAGAGGCTACATGGCAGTTGGGCTCTCTTCCAGCCCCGGGTCCGGGGAGGAGCTTATTGCTTCGGGGAAGGGCCCCGGATAGGTCTGTGCTGTGTACTGGATTCCTTTCTGCAGACCAGTCTCTTCGCGGAAATCTCCCTGGCTGCTGAAAGCTGGACACGATCTAGTCCGGGCGTACTTATCGGCGCTGTCGGTGTGACCCACCACCTCGCTCACAGTGCTCAGAGGGAATTCTCTCCACCTCTGCCTCTGCAGCTCGTCCTCCTTGTACTTAATGGAGTACCAGGCCAGGAAAATAAAAATAAAGCCGACAAATTTGAGGCCGGCCGCCAAACCGAAATAGACAAAACGAAACGATGTCACGTTGTACTCCCAGCAAGAGCCTTGCACTCCACATTCCTGCTGCCAGAGCATGCAAGTGGTGTCAATGACAGCGCCAAAGTAAATCGGAGTAGGAATGTAGGCTAGAGCGGTAGAGAAAAAGACAAAGAACGGTATTTAGCCCATCTTATCAAAGACGACAGAGCCATAGACTAGCAAGGTGCTTGTTTGCTCTAGAACCTGTTGAGGGCAGTGGCTTTCTTGTGTTACGTGACTGTTTTCACTATGTCACTTCTTATCATAATATATTTATTATAACAATGTTCGCCGAGTTATAAATACTTTAAATCTTCCAGTTTGCCACTCAGGCAGAATATGTTATTGATCTCTAAGATTGTAAAAATGTCGATTGCTGGGGCACCTGGGTGGCTCAGCGGGTTAAAGCCTCTGCCTTCAGCTCAGGTCATGATCTCAGGGTCCTGGGATCGAGCCCGGCAACGGGCTCTCTGCTCAGCAGGGAGCCTGCTTCCCCCTCTCTCTCTGCCTGCCTCTCTGCCTACTTGTGATTTCTGTCAAATAAATAAATAAAATCTTAAAAAAAATTTTTCGATTGCTAAAAGTTCAATCAGGCAATTCTTTTAAACTTAAACATCAGATTTTGCCATTAAATACTCAAGAAGCTATACTAAGACCCTTTATGAGCCACTAAAATTCAGTACACTTTGTTCTCATGGGGTTGGGTTCTAGCCCTCGGATTTGGGAAGAGTATGAGGAAAACACTGTCCCCTATAAGCCAGAAACCACATCAAATGGCAAACTGGATAAAGACATGAAATTCATGTGAAACATCTGTGATGAGCAGAGTAGCTTTGTTGTTTTGGCAATGAGATAGATATTTCTTCACTCCCATAAGAAAGAAAGTCTACCCAAGTAGACTTCCTTCACCATATGTCACTCCCCTTTGCTGAAATGTGTCCCCATCCCCAAATTGTTCACCTTGCAATTATCTACCCCTCCTTTAAATTCCTCACTCATTCAGATGCCACTGCATTCCCATTGCATTTTGTATGAATCTCCATTGTATCAACTATCACGTAGCATTGAAAGTGTTTGCAGATTTGTCTCCCATAAGTTCCTTGATGGCAGAGGCCAAGTCTTTTATTCCTTGCATCTCAAGGACCCCTCCGGACAGCCCATGGATCCTCAATGAGTTTGTAAAAGGAAGTGATGGGAAGGAGCAAGGGAAAAAAGGAGGAAGAAAAGAGAGAAGAGAGGAAGGAAGGGAAGACAGTGGGCTAGTTGATGTATTTTTAGTTATGTTGTATTCATTTCAAATGATATATGTTCACTACAATTAAAATGTAACATTATTAAAATACTTAAAGTTCTCTTTTTGCTTTAGAATTTTGGGAAATGGAAATTGGTTTGTTGGCCCAACTATAGTTTTTCATAATCAATAGAACTTAAGTCAAGGTTGAATTAAATAATAGATGCCTGAAATGTCCTCTTTCCTCTTACTCCCAACACTGCGACATCCCTCTGTTGGCTTACCTTTACCTCCAATTCCATATGAAACCACCCCAACTCCATGACATCAAAGACAAGCCGAGCAAAAAGGACGACCTATTTTTTTTTCTTTTCCTATTCAACTACACCTTCGCTAAACAAATTTCCTTCTTTGAAAACAACTTTTTAGTTTTCAACAGGAAGTATAAGGCAAGCTTCTTAACTAAATCAAAGCATGTCAGAATTTCCTTTCGCCAGCAGTCTTTGAAAAATGGGACCTTCAAAGTTTTATTTTTTAGTACCAAAAAAAAAAAAAAAAAAAAAAAACAAGCGACCCATTCAATGCAACCAGAAGCCTCTGGGGGTGACTAGAGGAAAGTCCCTACTCCCAGACCCGGCCACCAACCACATCCTAATGACAAATTGAGAATTCCAGAGAAGATTAATGTTTCAGAGGGTCAGATAATACCATTTTAAAGTGTTTCACCCTTCAAAATGGAAAGTAAAAATTTAAATAAAAAAAACTTTTTTTCTTTTCTTTTCTTTTCTGTTTTCTTTTCTTTTTCCTTTTTTGTCCTGTGGACAATGATACTGATTACTGGGAGAGACAACAGCTGAGAAAAATGACAGACTGCTACTTGTAAAAGAAAAAACATGCTTGATGATGGGGAAGTCAATTAAAAATACATTGAAATTGATCAAGGCCATGGGCTACTTCACATATTTCCCATGTATTGTCCCAAAACACAACAAAGTGAGACGGTGTTTGTCAAAATCAGAATGACATTCTTCACGCCCTAATGAAGTCTGCCATGTATTGACTGTGGTAACGAGCTTCTCTTGTTAATAAGTAAAGGGAACCCTTGATGTGTCAATTTGGGGACCTTTTTTCTTTTCAGAATTTTTAATTTCTTTTCTCAGAAAACTCAATAGATATCCTTTTTGCCCGGCCCAATAAAATTATTGTAAAGAAGTAAGGAATTAAAATTTTCGCAAATAATACAAGCACCAATTTCCATCACTTTCATGTTAAAAAGTCATAAAGGGACAAAAAGTGCCAGGATCATAAGCCCATCACAATTGCTTGGTTCAATTTTTCTTACCGTCCCAAAAACGCTGTGGGGAATTTAGCCCACATTTATGCTCATGGTGAAAAAGAAACTGTTTTAAAGTCCACTGTATTCTTTTTCATCAAATGACAGGACTGGGTAGCTTCTAGTTCAAATCAGGAAATAAGGAAGTTGTGCCCTCGCCGTTAACCCATAAAATCCTAGCTACTACTAATGGTAACAAATGATTGACTTGCCGTTTTTAAAGGACAGTGAGAATTTGCCATCTGTAAGGAGGAACTAAGAGGCACATGTGGAAATTCAGGAACGTACCAAGTGTTCGCAGTAAAACAAACTGCATTCCCAGCGCGAAAGGTCTCTCCTCATCTTCTACCGACCTACAGTGAAGAGAAAGAAAGAAATGTTTTATAACTCTGGCCTCAAGAAAATGAACATCAAGTCAAACCTGCTTAGCACAGAGCCAGAGAGCAAGAGCTACTGTGCCAAAATATTTATTTACTAGACTTTATTAACAACAGACAAACAAGGGGGCACCTGGGTGGCTCAGTTGGTTAAACGACTGCCTTTGGCTCAAGTCATGATCCTGGAGTCCTAGGATCCAGTCCCGCATTGGGCTCCCAGCACATTGGGGAATCTGCTCTCTCTTACTCTCTCTCAAATAAATAAATAAAATCTTTTTTTAAA
The DNA here is from genome assembly GCA_028646535.1 of Procyon lotor. Classification (NCBI taxonomy): domain Eukaryota; kingdom Metazoa; phylum Chordata; class Mammalia; order Carnivora; family Procyonidae; genus Procyon; species Procyon lotor. The sequence goes on from CM053606.1 coordinate 109,975,492, forward strand.
AAGATTTTATTTATTTATTTGACACAGAGAGAGGGATCATAAGGAGGCAGAGAGGCAGGCAGAGAGAGAAGGGAAGCAGGCTCCCCACTGAGCAGAGAGCCCGATGTGGGGCTTGATCCCAGGACTCTGAGATCATGACCTGAGCCAAAGGTAGAGGCTTTAACCCACTGAGCCACCTAGGTACCCCTAAATAAATAAAATCTTAAACACACACACACACACACACACACACACACACACACACACACACCAAAAAACAGCCAAACAAGACTGTTGATGTAGCTAAATTGGTGAATGAGTTCTCCCCAGTGAAGACTCCAAAGCCCTGATTAACTCTGTTTCTGGGTAAATACTGGTGGAGGGCCAAAGGTTCATGGTTGAAGGGGAGGAAGTAGCTCTGAGCTTCTAAAATCAGTTCTGTGAAAAACAGATATAATAATTTATCCTAACTCCTGCATTCTTTTTTTTTTTTTTTCTACTTGCTTACACTTTCCAGAGGGCGGGTGCATCAACTGAAAGTTATTCCCATAATTCCTTAAGGAAAAGTATAGAGGAAAGAACTTAAAGAAAGAAGGAGAGTCCAAAAAAAAAAAAAGGATAAAAAACAAGTTAGAAAAAGAGTGAATCCCTACCCACTACCTCATGGTTTTCTTCTTTTCCCAAAACGTATGCTCCAAGTAATTCTTTCATGGCAGGGAGATGGGAGTCTATTGATCTGTAATTAGCAAAGATTAAAGGGCTCTTTTTCTGAAGTTTTGGGTTAGAAGCCAGCTGGTGATTTGCCATGACATGGGCAGCCCTGGTCTGGGTTATTTAACATCTCTTGCAGAATTAAAGTTTAAAGAAGGAGATTATTAAGGATTCATTTTTTAAAATGATGGAGTGCCTGATCTTTTCTGTGCCATACACACTGAGTTCTAGGTAAAGCATGTCTACCTCCCCAAGACCTGTACACCTGCCTACCATCTTCTCCCCACCTTCCTTATCTCTTCCTAGCAATTTGCCCCATGCAGCACACACTGCTGTTACTCCCTAAGTATCCGCTGTTGGAGGAACTGAATGACTCAACCAATAATGGGCCTTCCCACCAGCGCTGTTATCATACATCTAACTCAGCATCCCACAAAGAAGAGAAGCCAAAATATGCAGAAGAAGCAGCAAACAGCCCAACCACCCTGCTGAGAGTGACATCCCAGCAGGTGTGAGCACCGGGTGCCCAGCAGTGTGGGGTACTGAGGAGCCAGGGAGGAGGTAGAGGGAGAATGAGGACTGATTCCCTTTCCTCCTCACTCCTTCATTGCACTGCCTCTGCTGGTCCCCTGAAGCTGCATCCATGAGCGGGCATTTCCTTCACCACGCTGTCCCCTTCCCTCCTTTCCCCAAGGCAGCCTTTATTGCAAATGTCAATGCACTGATCTGAATGGGTCTGTGTCAACATTTTTTTTTAAAGATTTTATTTATTTATTTGACAGAGAGAGAGATCACAAGTAGGCAGAGAGGCAGGCAGCGTGAGAGGGGGAAGCAGGCTCCCTGCTGAGCAGAGAGCCCGATGCGGGGCTCGATTCCAGGACCCTGAGATCACGACCAGAGCTGAAGGCAGCGGTTTTAACCAACTGAGCCACCCAGGCATCCCCTGTGTCAACATTTTTAACAGGACTTCCTGTTAAAAGCAATGCCTGTGTTCTCTTATAAGCAAAAAAACCACAAAAGGGATACATAACAAAACACAGCACGAACAACTGAAAAATTATATCTCCCAGTCCGTTCTTTCCTTGGTTCCACCCCAAAATTTTATATGATACGGGGCACCTGGGTGGCTCAGTGGGTTAAAGCCACTGCCTTCAGCTCAGGGCATGATCTCAGGGTCCTGGGATCGAGCCCCGCATCGGGCTCTCTGCTCAGCAGGGAGCCTGCTTCCTCCTCTACCTTTGCCTGCCTCTCTGCCTACTTGTGACCTCTTTCTCTCTCTCTCTGTCAAATAAATAAATAAAAATCTTTAAATGAATAAACATAAATAAATTCAACAAGTAAAGGTCTGAGCGGCTTCCCCGCACAATCTAACTCTGCTTTCCTCTCCGCCTCCCCCCACCAGTCCCAGCTTGGAACCCGTACTCTAGCCACTCTGAGTGTACAACTCCCCCCGACCGCCCCCCCACAAGCAGAACGTTACTCTCACCTGAGTGTCACTATGATGGCCGACGGTTGGGCGCATGCTGTGATGAAGGTGACAATGAAGAGAAAAATTAAGAACGGGATAAGGGTATTGCAGGCCCGTTTGCACTTTCCGGACACAGCATAGCCATTCTCGTTGAGATAGGTTTTGACAATAACCACACGGAGCTGACTGCGCTGCCCCACCGTGGGTGGAGTGATCACTTGCCGGCTTTGGACACAGGTGCATTCTGTGTAATTCCTTATCTAAGGGATAGCAAAGATGGGTTGTGAGCCAACCTAAAGCACAGGAAAATTAGGACAAAGTTAAACGCTCTAAAACAGCGCTAGTTGGGGCGCCTGGGTGGCTCAGTGGGTTAAAGCCTCTGCCTTCGGCTCAGGTCATGATCTCAGGGTCCTGGGATCGAGCCCCTGCATCGGGCTCTCTGCTCAGCGGGGAGCCTGCTTCCCCCTCTCTCTGCCTGCCTTTCCCCCTAATTGTGATCTCTGTCAAATAAATAAATAAAATCTTAAAAAAATAAAAAATAAAATATCCCTAGTATTTAAGTATACGTAATATTTTGCTGAGCGAAATAAGTCAATCAGAGAAAGACAATTATCATCTGGCCTCACTCATATGCGGAACACGAGAAACAAAACAAAGACTCATAGGGGAAGGGAGAGAAAGCTGAATGGGAAGAAAGCAGAGAGGGAGACAAACCATGAGAGACTCTTAACTCTAAGAAACAAACTGAGGGTTGCTGGAGGGAGGTAGGGGGCGGATGGGGTAACTGGGAGATGGGCACGTGATGTGATGAGCACCGGGTGTTGCACCCAACTGGTCAATCACCGAACTCTGCATCAGAAACTAATGATGTACTCTATGTTGGCTAATTGAATTTAAATTTTTAAAAATATGCATAATATTTAACTGAAAATACAGCCCCAGCGCTAACAGTAAGGAGCCAAAGTGTGCATCCAACAGTGTCTGCTGGCCAAATCTTTTAAACCTAAACTTTTATAAGGAGCTTTCAACACTCTGTTCTACAGCGTTCACATTCCATATGCTCATTTTGGTCACAGCTATATGCTGCTTCCACTGCTGTGTAATTCTCAGGCTCTCTGATTAGAGAAGCCCCTCAAGAACAGGAACCAAGCTTTCTGTTTATCTGTGCCCACTAGACCACCTAGCATCAGCCTGGACACAGCCTAGGACCTAAAATAAATATTTGTTAAATGAATCTTTTTTTTTTTTTTAAGATTTTATTTATTTATTTGACAGAGAGAGAGAGAGAGATCACAAGTAGGCAGAGAGAGGGGGGGAAGCAGGCTCCCTGCTGAGCAGAGAGCCCGATGTGGGGCTCGATCCCAGGACCCTGAGATCATGACCCGAGCCGAAGGCAGAGGCTTTAACCTACTGAGCCACCCAGGCACCCCAAATAAATATTTGTTAAATAAATGCAGAGAATGCGTGATACAACCGTAATGACTCCAGGGCCAGGACCAGTGAACTTTTTCACTAACTGTTTCATTTGAAAAAAGCTAATTCAAGGAACTAAAAAGGTATTTCAAATAAAAGCAACCAATTACTCTTTCTGCCTATTATGTTGTTTTTACTGAACAGACATCAGCTTGAACTCCCTGTCATTGTGAGCTCTCAGCCACTTAGAGAAGCAGTAGCAACAAATACGAGAATGGGAGGCTGTTTGGCCACCTGAGCTGCAGGGACTGCTGGCTTCTCTTTAAGAATGAGGGCTGCGCATTAGAGGACTCCCTTGCTCACTCCTGGGGAAGGACGTGGCCACTGAGAACAGATCTTATTGTCTCTTCCAACTTGGTCACACACTGGCTCTCACCAATTATATAATGGGAAGCCAGCAACAAGATTCCTCAATTTATCAGTATAGCTTAAAACTCAGAAATCAATTATGACAATCTCAAAACATACAGTCAATGGTCCAATCCCTTAACACCTACACAATACAAGCCAATGCACCTTAACTTTTTAATTAAAGCGGCCTCCTACAATCTGTTCTCATGCAAAGAATGAAACCAGGCTCAGTAAAGAACTGAGTAGAATATGAAAACCTCCCACAGTATTACAGACTATTTATAATTCACAGGGAAGGGAATTCTCAAAATAGCCTATTCTTGAACTGACAGAAATATCTTTACTCTGAAAGTGAAAGAAAGAAGGAAAGAAGAAAGGAAAGGAAGGAAAGGAAAGGAAAGGAAGGAAAGGGAAGGAAAGGAAAGGAAAGGAAAGGAAGGAAAGGAAAGGAAAGGAAAGGAAAGGAAAGGAAAGGAAAGGAAAGGAAAGGAAAGGAAAGGAAAGGAAAGGAAAGGAAGAAGGAAGAAGGAAGAAGGAAGAAGGAAGAAGGAGGAAGAAGGAGGAAGAAGGAGGAAGAAGGAGGAAGAAGGAGGAAGAAGGAGGAAGAAGGAGGAAGAAGGAGGAAGAAGGAGGAAGAAGGAGGAAGAAGGAGGAAGAAGGAGGAAGAAGGAGGAAGAAGGAAGAAGGAAGGGGTTTGAACTGATATTCTATGAAAAATGGCCATTGCCCATCTTCACATACTCCAGTCAGAGAAGGTGATCGCCTTTTCTTTTCTACCAAATGTGGTCATCTTGACCTTCAAATGCATCTCAAGGGCCTTGGCAGAGTAAGAAATGGGAGGCCTAGCATTCAACCTTATCACCTTTCACTGAGTTGGCACAGAATTTAAAGTGGGAGAGGACAGATGTGGAAACAAGCCACTGTACCCACATGCTCCATTCGTCCCTAGAAAAAAGAAAATTATAGCATTGCATAATTTTCTTTCCTCTGGCTTTTTGTATCAAGACATATTTTGTAGGTTATTTGAAGTTTCCTGAAAAGAGGGATGGAAGCCATGTGTTCGCATATGAATCCTAACACGTCCTTGTCACAGGATGTTGGATCAACAACAGTACAGGAACTTGTGAAAGATACTCACCCCAGTGCTAAGATTACCACTGTTAACACAGCCAGCCAGACAAGGGTTAAAGTATGTAATTCCATCTGATCCACAGACTGGCTCATACTCGTGTATTTTACAACCACAATTAACATTGCAGCTTCCTGTCAGGTTCCTGTGAGGCATGGTGAGAGAAGGTCTAGAGAGAAAAAAGCAGGTCATGAGCAACATTTACTAAAATAAAACTCTAAAGAAAGTTTTCAACGTTAAGTAGTTTGTCCATTTTAGAGAAGCTAGTCCCATTAAATCAAAGCTATGGACTATAAAGTAACCACCTTGGACAGTCACAACTTATTATCATTTTAAACAAAACAAAGAAAAATGTTTTAATCTTCTGGTATTATAAATTCAAGACTTCTGTATCAAATTATCACGCCTCAATTCTGCCTTCCATCTTGGTGCCATAGATCTGGGCTCAGCAGTTCTAACCCCCATATAACCTACTCACTTATGGTAGACGTTAAGCTCTCTGTCTTAACAAATCCAGGCCTCGATTTCTTTTTTTATTTTTTTTAAAGATTTTTATTTATTTGACAAAGAGAGATTGCAAGTAGGCGGACAGGAGGCAGAGAGAGAGGGGGAAGCAGGCTCCCCGCTGAGCAGAGAACCCAACGCGGGACTCGATCCCAGGACCCCGGGATCATGACCCGAGCCGAAGGCAGAGGCTTAACCCACTGAGCCACCCAGGCGCCCCTCGATTTCTTTAACTATGAAAGAGAGGAAACACTTTTCTGTGCCAGATCAATAACACCATTAGGAGGACACAAACAAAATCCATCCATCACAATTGTCGACACAGTTTCCTCTGATCAAAAACTTTAACTGTTCTGGAAGAAATTATCAAAGAAAGACCTGGGACTCTAGAAATTGAGTCAGAAGTGACTTTCAAAGACAATCAGGAATCACATCACTAGTTTTGATTCAAACAACCACAGAGGAATGAATGATTCAGCCCATCCTTCAGAATGCCCAGAGGTAGATTCACAGTCAACATGGTAGGTTTTGTTTTCGCATAAGATCATGATGTCCAATTCAAGGAAATGATACAATATGAAAAGTCCTAATACAATCAATCCAGTCAACAAATATAAAAGGTGAGGGAAGCAAGTTAGGAAATAGAGTTGGGGAGAGAAGTAGAAGGAAATGCTGTGGAAGAGCAGAGGCAGACAGGGACCCAGAAGAGACCCATGGAAGCTATGGAAGAACAAAAGGGGCTCTCTAGTGAACTCTTTCCTTGGCTTCTATGATCACCATTTTTGTCATTGATGAAATACTGTTCCCAAAACCACATGAGTAATAGCAGATCCATCATTCATCCATCCATCTAGTCATCATCCATCCATCCAACAATATTCTAGAATGTCTCTTACATGCCAAAACATATCTTTAATGCCTATGTTGAGTAACCACCCCTCATCCCAACTCTGTGTGTTAGTCTATACCCATAAAGCATTATTTGTTCAAAGGTCTCTCTCTTGTGTCCTCTTTCACATTTTGACAACTGAGTCCTCAAATTTAAATGAAAGGAACAAATTCATAGCAGTATTCAAACCTCATCAAGAGGGTTGCCTGGATGGCTCAGTTGGTTAAGTGTCTGCCTTTGGCTCAGGTCATGATCCCAGGGTCCTGGGACTGAGTCCCACATGGGGCTCTCTGCTCACACGGAGTCTGCTTCTCTTTCTCCCTCTGCTCCCCTGCTTATGTTCTCTCTCTCTCTCTCTCTCTCAAATAAATAAATAAATAAATAAAATCTTAAAAAAACTTATCAAGAAAGGCTTCTAAGGAGGCAAAAGTGAAATAAACTCTGTTCTTCTAAATGATTTTTGTCACTCTCAGAAGAAATTCTGTCACAAGACTTTGATGATTATGCCCACAAACTCTTGGATTCATATTATTTTGTTGTATACTTTTAAAAAAATGTGACTCCAGACCGGTAATTCTCCACAGGGGCAATTTTGTTCCCTCAGGGACATTTTTGGTTGTCACAACTAAGGGAGTACTACTCATCTAGTGGATAGCACTAGATGTCTAGTGCTTCTAGACATCCTTCGATACACAGAACAACCCCACACCACCCCCACGTACAACAACCCCGATGACTACATTTGTGCCCTCATGCACAATTTAAACCCCCACACGACCCCCACATGACTCCCATTGCCCAAGTCTTAGTGGTCTTGAGGGTGAGGTGAGAAAGCATATTCTAGACCTACTACTACATTCCACAAATGATGAAATGGAGGTCCAGAGAGGCCAAATGATTGCTAATTAGTACTGTCTTAACTGGTGCCATATGTAAAGTGTTTTGTGTCCATGACTGTTCTCTTCACTAGTTCTTCCAGAGCTACATTGCAAGCCATAACCAAATAAAAGGGGTTTTATATGTCTACATACTTAGTCACTAAAAATGACAGGCTCCAAATCCATACACTGTAGTTCCTACTATTGCTATTAAGAAGTTACAAAGAATTTCTTTTTTTTTTTTTTTTTTTTTTAAAGATTTTATTTATTTGACAGAGAGAAACACAGCGAGAGAGGGAACACAAGCAGAGGGAATGGTAGCGGGAGAAGCAGGCTTCCTGCCGAGCAGGGAGCCCGATGCGGGGCTCGATCCCAGGGCCCTGGGATCTGACCTGGGCCGAAGGCAGACGCTTAACGACTGAGCCACCCAG
>CM053606.1:109983404-110024445 GCA_028646535.1 Procyon lotor
GAAGTTACAAAGAATTTCTTATTAAGAGCATGATTCATACTCATTTATGACCACCACAAGCTTCCAAACACCTCTCTTTTATGGGTATGTCCACTCAAGAGAAAGGAATCTAGGAGAATATAAACAGATGCTCAAAGCCCACTGATGACAGGAAACAAAAGCTTTCCTGAGTTCCAGAAACAGAGGCACAGTCCCAGGTCACTGTTGGGTATGTTGGCTTTTCTCATGAGAACATGATGTCTAAAACAAAGAAATGATACAATAAAGCTCTAAGAAAATCAAAACAGGCATCAAATATAAATAGCAGTGAAAAGAAGTGGGCATTCATGAGAAAGTCATTAGGGGAAAAGGCGAGAGCGGCACCAAAAAAGGAAAGATACCAACATGGTTAAGACTCTACACTGTACGTATTTTTAAAAAGGAATACATTTTAAAGAATAATAATGCCTTTCTAAGGGTGGCTGGGAGGTAAGGGGGTAGGGAGAGGGTGGCTGGGTTATGGACATTGGGGAGGGTATGTGCTATGGTGAGTGTTGTGAAATGTGTAAGCCTGACAATTCACAGACATGTACCCTGGGGCAAATTATACATTATATGTTAATTTATAAATAAATAAATAAATAAATAAATAAATAAATAAAATCTTTTTTAAAAAATGGACCTTTGTAAAAAAAAAATTAAAAAAAAAAGAATAATAATGCCTTGACTGACTATCACTCAATTTTCAGAAAACAGGCTGGGTTATAATAAGGGCATAAGTGTTTAAACCAGAATAACACTAAGCAACTGCTTATTAGCCTGAAGGGGACCCACCACGGGAGTACAAATGCACAAGGGCTGTGGGACACCACACCTACACTGTGCAAAGAGACTGTGCATCACGTTTCCAATAAACTAAAGCATTTCTGACTAGTTAGCTTTACAAGGAAAGGCTCCTGTTAGCACAGAGGCAAGGTAAGTGTTCATTTCCAAGTGAAGAAAAGGGCCTCACTGGGACGCCTGGGTGGCTTTGTCGGTTAGATGTCTGCCTTCGGCTCAGGCCATGATCCCAGGGTCCTGGGATCGAGTCCTGCATCAGGCTCCTTGCTCAACAGGGGGTCTGCTTCTCCCTCTTCGACAGATAATTAAACAAAATCTTTAAAAAAAAAAAAAAAAGAAAAGAAAAGAAAAGAAAAAGGCCTCACTAACAAGTGGACTGACAACCAACCATAAGGTCCAAGCTACAAACCTGAGAGTCACACGTGAGATCTTACTGTAAGAATCGCAGAATTACAGAACTAGAAAGATGGGAGCAGTCTCTGAGATTATCTAGTACCACTTGCTGGTTTTAAAGAAAAAGAAACTATGAGAGATGTAATGACATGCCCGCCATCATTGAGGCTTCAAGCAAACCAGCCACACGGAGACCAAATGAGCAAGAAAGGGAAAAGGAGCAAGCTTGCTGCCCAATCTTTATTAAATCAATTGCTTAAGGAGCAACATTTATTTAACATAATATAGTAATATAAAAATCAAACAGATCTTGGTTTACCATAAGTAATAAAGTCCACCATGGGGCCATTATAGCTGGGTAAGTAAGGACACAGTTTGCTCTCAAATTTATTTCTCTGTCTCTGTCTCTATCTCTATCCCTCTCTCCTCTCTCTCACTAGTGTGGGCACAAGCACACATACGCACACACCCACACACACGCACAAAGCATGTCAAATCACACACCACAGATCTAAAGACTACTTGGACCTCCACATCTGACATACTTCTACAGGTCACTGTAAATCAAAGAGGAGCCTAACCATCTTTCCGCCTCCCCTTAAGCGTCTCCCTATTAAAAAACATGACAAGTGGGCATCCATGCATCTTATGCTCAAGTCACATGGATTAAGAGAATATGATTCAGGGCACCTGGGTGGCTCAGTGGCCTAAAGCCTCTGCCTTCGGCTCAGGCCATGATCTCAGGGTCCTGGGATCGAGCCTCACATCGGGTTCTCTGCTCAGCAGGGAGCCTGCTTCCCTCTCTCTCTCTGCCTGCCTCTCTGCCTACTTGTGATCTCTCTCTCTGTCAAATAAATAAAAAATATTTAAAAAAAAAGAATATGATTCATGTAGCCAATACCTTTTTAGCAAAATATACTAATCAACTAGAAAAAATTGGTATCTTTCTCCTAATATCTTAATCGCTATCAATTTATCTCAACCTTCAAGAAGACTTCAATTAGAATGTTTCCTTTTGATTCCACTTAAATTCTTGGCTTCATATTGAAATGCTTCCCTGGCTATATATAGCTGTTCAATTTCAGGTTTATAATTATTATTATTATTATCATCATAATCATCGTTATCATTTAAAACTAACATTTACAGAGCCCTATTTTTACTCACTCCAGGAACTGCGCACTAAGATCTCTATATAAATTACCTCATTTATTCCTCATGAGAATTAAAATTATTATGACTGTGCCTTCATCTTTTAGATGAGGAAATTAAATATTGGAGAGGATAGATATTGTCAAAGTTCACAAAGCTAGTAAGAGCCAAAAACAGATCAAATCATATACATGCAACCTGAAGCTTTTTGTGTATTTGTTGTGTTTTTTCTTTTCTTTTTTTTATTTTTAGAGAGGGGAAGGGGGTTTGAGGGGAGAGGGAGAGAGAAAATCTCAAGTAGGTGCCACATCCAGCACAGAGTATGACTCAGGGCTCTATCTTACAACCCTGAGATCATGGCCTGAGTCAAATCAATAGTCGGACGCTTAACCCACTGAGCCACCCAGGTGCCCCTCCCTGCAGTTGTAACTGGGAAGTGTGTTTTGCTTCCCCTGTGTGTCTGTATTTCACACAGGCAAGTCAGAATCATCCATAGCTGTTAAGAGTCAGGATTTACTGTGAACACTGCGGCTGAAATAAGACCTTATATAAACATATTGCATAATGTGAGTTCCTTGCTCTTTACCTTCTCTTCAAGTAATTTTTTTAAAATGGGGTTAAATCTGATGTCCATGTACAGAATTGTTCAATGGTACCGAGTCTTGATAAATCATTTAATAATGCTAGCTTTATTATCTTTCATTTATCAAGTGTCATCTCTTTGAACTTAAAACTAGATCTATTATATCATCTTCTAGTTGAAATTACTTCTGACTTGAATTACTGGGCCAGAACTTTTCCAAGGATGATTTCTTAAGCTGTGAAGGGACGAGGAAGCATTTTCTCAGTTTTCTGCATTTGGCAGTGACTATTGGATGGAGTGATCCTCCAAGTTCAACCAATTCCAAAATCTCAGAGGTAGCGATTTTTCCCTGAAGTTACTTCTCTCAATATAGTTTTATTGAACCAAAGTGCTAAGACTACAGAAATTCAATAGAGCCTGCTAATTCAGACCTTTGTTGCAACTTTTCCAAAATGCATTTCATCCTCTTTGTCACCACTTCTGCTCCTGCCACATGGGGTATTTAGGTAGTACTCTACTACTAGCTCTCCTGATACCTACTCTGTCTGGTCAATCATTTCTAAATTCTCTAATGAAACCATTCATCTCCTCATCTGTGTCTCACAGACAGTTCAACCTACTGAAGTTTTCTTTATTATTTAAAGCTTTGGGCACCACTCAAGATCTTTTATTTATTATAGACATTACTAATTTTATTTTATTTATTTCTTTTTTGGACATTACTAATTTTAAAAGAAATTCCTGAAAAGTAGAGGACAAACAGTTTATGAGAGATGTTAAGTAGGTGTGTCTCTGGATTATCCTAGCTACTTTCATTAATAGGCTTACAGTTCATTTCTAGATAGATAGATAGATAGATAGATAGATAGATAGATAGATAGGTAGATAGATAGATAGACAGATAAATATCTGACACACTTCTACAGGTCACTGTAAATCAAAGAGGAGCCTCTTAACCATCTTTCTGCACCCCCCCTTTAAGTATCTCTCTATTAAGAAACATGACAAGTGGCCATCCATGCATTTTATGCTCAAGTAGGTACTGGGAATGTAACTGAGTTGAGAATGGGCCAGGATATTAACCAGAGTGCCTAGGATCCTTCGTTATGAAAAATGATCAAATTCTCAAATCTGAATTTCCTTTTTTCACTTTTATTTTATTGTGGTTAGAACACTTACCATGAGCTCTACCCTCCTACCATATTTTAAGTGTACAATACAGTAGCATACAGCAGATCCCTAGAGCTTATTCCTCTTAATTGACTGAAACTTGATGTCCGTTGACTAGTAACTCCCCATTTCCCACTTCCTCAAGCCCACCATTCTGCCTTAACTATTTTAGATAACCCATAGAAACAGAACCATTCTTTATCTGTCATTCTGCAATTGGCTTATTTCACCTAGCATGATGTCCTCAGAGTTCATCATCCATTTTGTCACATATTGCAAAATTTCTTTCTTTTTTAAGGCTGAATTGTATTCCATTGTATGTATAAACCACATTCTCTTTATCCATTCATCTGTCAATGGACACTTAGATTGTTTCCACATCTTGGTTGTCAAATCTGAATTTTTTAAGGGAACCACTAACAACATGTTAGGTTGGTTCTGCGAAAAGACTGTGACTCCATCTTGGCTCAATAGGAAAAGTTCATCGTTCTAAAACATCTCAACCCCATAGCAACTATTCAGGTGCCTTTTGAGTATTTGATACTAAATCAAAGATGGATCATCATGAAGATTCACCCTGCTGGTGAACCTGGAGCTTCTCATACAAGCTTTAATAAATGGAGGTGGCCAAACACTGTGCTTGCTTCTATGTGTTTTTTTTCTTCTTTCAGGATATTTTAATAATGAAAAGCACTGCATTCAGAATCAGAGAAACCTGGGTTCGAATTCTAGTTCTACCATTTTCTGACTGTGTGACTCAGGAAGTTATTGAATCATTCTGAGTTTCTTTCTCTTACTTCAAATGAGAAAAAAAAATACCATTTTAAGTAGTTATTTATGGGGCAACTAGGTGGCTTAGTTGGTTAAGTGACTGCTTCGGCTCAGGTCATCATCCTAAAGTCCCAGGATCGAGTCCTGCATCAGGCTCGAGTCTGCTGCTCCCTCTGGCCCTGCCCTCCCCCCATGCTCTTTCTCATTCTCTCTCAAACAAATAAATAAAATCTTTAAATTGTTATTTATCAATTGCTTATTATGTATGGGTTTTCTCCTATTTTATCCTTTCTATATTTCTGAGAGATTGGTACTATTACTAACCCATCTTAATGATGAGGGAATAGAGGTACAGAGGGTAAGGAATGCACCAAGCACTTTATTCAATCCCCACAGCAGTTCAACAAGATAGTATCTATCAGTATCTTCACCTTAAAGATGTGGAAACCAAGCACAGAAAGGTTAACTGATGCACCCATTCTCACACAGCTGGGTTTCATTCAGTCCTCCTCCTTAATAACTGATGACTATAGGCCAATCACTTCATCTCTAAGCCCAGTTTATTTAATTAAAACATGAATAATCATACACACAGTAATGTTGTAAGCATTATATGTAAAAGATATACATAAATAGGTGCCAATTACCATACCTGAGCCAAACAGATGCTTAACAAAGACTCCCCTCTTCACTGACATTCCCTTCATCTCTCTCTTTATTGGCTTTAAAGGAGGAAAAGAAAATATCCCATAGGCAAGCCTTAAAATCACACAGAACAGAAAACAGTTTTTCCTTAACAGGCCAACTCATACTGATGAGCAGGTTGTACACTGCACAAGAGCACCTAGCCAAAGGAGCAAGTAGAAGCTGAAATGTAGCCCACACCCTCCTTGGAGAAAGGGTCCCCTTATTCTTCACACAAACAGAACTGCTATTCTAAAAGTGCCAAGCCTGTTCATCTATACCATCCACAAGTGTTTATACTAATTCAGTTTTACTATCCTAATCGATATTAGTATACTATCTTTCTAGAAGTATTTGGGAAGCCAGAGGAATTTTCCAAGGAAACTGGGTTTTTTTTATTTTGCTAATTTATAAACTTTGCTTGAAGTCAGGTTGCAAATACTGTAATGAATGGATCCTTGAAGCAGCCTCCAGCACACCCACTCAAGTTTTTCTTCACTGAATACAATTAAATGAGAAGTATATCATAAATCACGGATTTAGATAAGTAAGACATTTATCTCATCAAGTTCTTACAAGTTTAGCATCACTAGATGAATAACATCCCTGCACAAAGGTAGATGTCAGACATTCATTCATCTTTTAAAGAAGAAAAGGGAGTTTAAAGAAGAAAAGCTTCGTATGATCTAGACAAAAAGGGAGAAGAGACAAGAAACTAACTTTTTCAGCACATACTATGTGCTGCACACTGTGCTAGGAAATATCAGAAAAATTCTCTAATATAATTCTCAAAACCAAGACTACAAACATGTGTTTAAAATATTGGAATGCTTCAAACTGGAGGTTGAGGATGGAGAAAAGAAATGCTGGCTTTTCATTTTTTACCCTTCTGAAGTATTTTAATTTTTCAACTACATGTGTTTTACTTTAATTATGCTTGTAACCAGGTGTGACTGACATTATCACCAATTTAACAATGAGGAAGCCAATACTCAACAATATTCGGCATTTTTCTTGCAAGGCCACACAGCTAGAAAATTGATGGCTCTGGTCCTTTTCTTTGAAAATAAACCCATCTTTGACAAAGGAGTTTGGGTAGAAAATGGAGAGGAAGTCAATAAGTTCTTTACTGGGACCTCTGTTTTCTCACTAACATAGAATCTGGGATGCCCAACAAGAAAAACAAGACTAAGATAGAATACTTGAAAAAAAGAATTTTTAAAAATGCAGCCATCATAGGGCATAGGAAAGGAAGCTGAGTAGGGCCAAGAAATGGATTGCTCAGCAAAGATGAGGGCCTGCTAAGATTGGAACTCATAAATTTGTAATGATGCCAATCAGCACAATTATATAATTTTTGCTCATAATGCTGGAGAGTCCAGAGTCAGTTGATTTGGGATTGGCAAGACAGATATGGTGCTAAGCAAAGGCTTTAAAGTCTTGAGGGGCCTTGCAGTTTAAAAGCCGGTAAGACAATGAGTGTGCCTTCCCTCCCTGCTGAGAATACACTTAAAATTAAAGCAAGTAAGAGTAAAAGGAATAAAGCAAGCATAGAGAAATGGAAAGAGTGACACTAAATTTCATGAAAATAGCAAGTGGATAAGGATAATTTTATGTGATGAGCAGATTCCACCTTGGAAGAGATTTAGCCTGCCCCATGAACTCTCCACAAGGCTCCACAAGGTTCTGAGCTCAAAGTCATCAGATGGGGCAGAAGCCAAAGGTGAGAATGAAGCTGAGATTTGAAGGAGAGAAAATTTTATTGGTGGGCCCTTCCTTTCTCATATTCACTCACCTCTACCCCCATATCAGAGCCCAGATATTCTCCAGAAAGCTCTTCTCTAAAGAGATTGGAAGAAATTTTCCCCCTCTCTCTCTGCCTGCCTCTCTGCCTACTTGTGATCTCTCTCTCTGTGTGTGTCAAATAAATAAATAAAATCTTAAAAAAGAGGGGGGGGCACCTTGGTGGCTCAGTAGGTTAAAGCCTCTGCCTTCGGCTCAGGTCATGATCTCAGGGTCCTGGGATCAAGCCCTGCATCAGGCTCTCTGCTCAACAGGGAGCCTGCTTCCCCCTCTCTCTCTGCCTGCCTCTCTGCCTACTTGTGATCTCTCTCTCTGTGTCAAATAAATAAATAAGATCTTAAAAAAATAAATAGGGAGATTGGAAGAAATTTAAGAAGCTAAAATACCCTCATTTTTGTATGGGGGTGAGGGTGGGGCACAGAACCTGAAGGGTGATAGACTGAGTCTTGTCAACCTGTAAAGCCCAGAATAAACAAACAGAAAAACTGACCCTTAATATCAAATGGCAAAAGGTGAGGCATAAAAACAAAGTAAAGAGAAAAATCTAATTATATACACAGATCTGAGAAGATATTACTCCTTAAAAGGATAGAAAATGTTATGAAAAGGGAATACGCAGAATATAACAAAGAAACAAATTATTCTCGAAATAAAGAAAATTTACACAAAGAATAGAAAACAAAATATGGAAGAATCTCTCATAGCCAAGGACACAGGAAATACGAGAGAACAAACTAACACACAGGCAACCAGTCTGTGAGTTCCAACATTGGATTAGCAGGAGTCCTGGTGATCACACAGAAAATGGAGGGAATGAATAAAGCTATAGCAGACGAAAACTTCTCTGGGGTAAAGAAGACAGACGTGTTAGAGTCTGGCTCCAAGATGGCTCAGAGGGTGTCTAACGTAATGAATGAACAAAGTCCTGGGCCAAAACATTCATTTTTTCATTCCTTCCTTCATGCAACAAACATCTTGCATTGCTTCAGATGGTGGGATGCAACCATTATGGAGACTGCTAAAGAAAGTAATTGTTCTTGACAAGCTCATGGTTTGGAAATAGGAGGCATGATTAGAGCAAATAATTAAGTGAGGGAATTTCAGCTAGTGGTGAGTGTTATAAGGAGACTAAGGAGGAATGGTGGGATAAAGAATGAGGGGGAGAGAGTGCCTGGGTGGCTCAGTCAGTTAAGCATCTGCCCTCAGCTCAGGTCATGATCCCAGAGTGCTGGGATCAAGTCACACATTGGGCTCCCTGCTCAGTGGGGAATCTGCTTCTTCCTCTGCCCCTCTCCCCAACTCATGCACCCTCTCTCTAAATAAATAAATAAATAAATAAAATCTTGGGGGGGAAAAAAGAAGGATGAGGGGAGAGTGGGCTCGCTTAGATTGGCAGGGAGGGGCAGCCTCTCTGAGAAAGTGACATTAGAAGGGCCCAGCCAAGACAAAATTGGAGGAAAAGCATTCCTTATGAAATTTCAGAATACCCTGAATAAAAAATTTCCTAAAAACTTTCAAATAAAGTTGGCCATAGACAATTAAGAGCTAGGGCTGGAGTTAAATTTCTTATCAGCAACATTAGACACTAGAGGACAAAGCAATAGCTTCAAAGTTCTCAGAAAGGCAATTTTTAACCTATAATTCTATACCCACTCAAACCATCATTAAATGTGAGAGAAGAATAAAGACTAATACTGACAGGCTCAGAAAATTTTACTCCAACATACTCTTTCCTCCAACAGTATCTGGGTATTTTTCTCCAGCAAAACAAGGAGTCAACAAACAAATAGTGGATCCAATTGAGATCCATGAAAGGAAGTCCCAGGATATATAAATTATGTCCAGAGAATAATTAGTCCAACTAAAGCAAGATTATGAAAAAAGAAGAATTCAATAAAACAAAGTATACATTGAAAACTTTAAAAATATATACATGAGCATGGGAAAGGCCAGTGGTCAGGGAAAGAAAAGGCCTTTAGAACTCAAGGACAGACAACAATAAATAGGGTGGTCCAAATACGATACAATTTTAAGCAGATTCCTATCTCCACCCTAGATAGTAGATGAGTACTCTTTCCTCCTCCTCTTTATTTTCTGGAGAAAATGAACTAAAGGCTATGGACTTAGGAGCATCACACATAAAGGAGACCTTTGGTGAGATGCTAAATAGTGGCAGGGGAATTAGGTAAATGTCTGCAGAATGAACAGAAGGACTCAGGCATTTTCCCATCACCACCCCACACCCCCAGCTCTAGAATGACAGCAGGTAGGCTTACAACCCTGAACCCACCCCGACTCAGCCACAGCCAAGAGACAGGAGAATCCTGCTCGTAAGGAGCTAAAGCACCCCAGAGCTAAGACTTTGGGTTCTGACACCCAGCACCCCAATGAAAATGCCAGCTCCTGCCCTTCTGCTACCCAACAGTGAGAACCACCAAATGACAAGCTCTGCCATCAGACACAGAGCACCTACTCAACTTTTCTTTTTTTTTTTTTTAAAGATTTTTATTTATGTATTTGACAGAGAGAGAGATCACAAGTAGTCAGAGGGTAGGCAGAGAGAGAGAGGGAAGCAGTATCCCCACTGAGCAGAGAGCCTGATGTGGAGCTCAATCCCAGGACCCTGAGATCATGACCTGAGCTGAAGGCTCAGGTTTAACCCACTGAGCCACCGAGGTGCCCCACCTACTCAGCTTTTTAAATGCATGGTCTTTAATACTAAGAGAAAGCTAAGGGTCACCAAAAATGTAAGGGAAACTTCCAACATAATTGAGACAGCAAAATAGACAGCAGGTAATTCAGAGGACACAGACAATTCAGGAAGGAAAAGAAATGCGCAATCATGTTGGAGAAGTAACAGAACATATTCTACCCTTGAAGCAAGAAACAATCAAAAATCAAAAAAGAAACTTGGAAGTTAAAAGTACGATATCAAGGGGTGCCTGGGTGGCTCAATGGGTAAAGCCTCTGCCTTCGGCTCAGGTCATGATCTCAGGGTCCTGGGATCAAGCCCTGCATCAGGTTCTCTGCTCAGCGGGGAGCCTGCTTCCCCCTCTCTCTCTCTGCCTGCCTCTCTGCCTACTTGTGAACTCTCTCTCTGTCAGATAAATAAATAAAATCTTAAAAAAAAAAATAAAGTACGATATCCAATATAAAGATTTAGCAGAAGACTGAAGAAATAAAGCTGAAGAAACCTTTCCAAAAAGCAGGACCAAAAAATGAGATAAAATAAGTGATAAAGAATAAGTAGAAGACTAATGAAGGCGAGAGAAGAGAAAAAGTGGTGAGAAAAATAACAACACTTAAATTGGAAAAAAAAAAATGGAACTGAAAGACACACTTTCTAGACAATAAAGCTAAGTGCTCAGGATAGGGGAGAAGGGAATCCATTCCAAAGTATATCATGGTGAAATTCAGGAATACCAGGAGTAAGTTGGAAGCTCCTAGGGAGGAAAAAATAGGGCACATATGAAATACTGGCAAAAAGAAAGTCCAGATTTCCCACAATAGCATGAAAAATCAGATGATAAGGGAGTAATAACCTCAAAATTCTGAGTGAAAATGATTCATCCAATCGAAAATTCTTTACCCAGCCAACCTGACAATCAAATATAACAGTTTTTTTTTTTAAAGCTATTTCATGAAAAATCTTCAAAAACAAAAAAGTGACAGCCTGTCTAGCCTTCCTGTAGCTCCTGGAGGATGTGCTCTCAGAAAATGAGGGGGGAGCCAAAAAAGAGATACCCACAGCTCCCAGAGAACAAAGGATTGATACAGACAAAAGCCAGTGGGATTCCCAGGATGACAGCTGGGCCGTAGGCCCAGAGAGCCTCGTGTCCAGATTGGAGCATGGGCCCTAGGGCTCCCATTTAGATGACTCCAAGGGGTGGGAAGTGGGATCATGAGTTCATCAGACAGGTGAAAAATCACAGAGAGATAATTTGAACCCTCAAAGGGTATGGGAAGCTAGACACACATTCAGAGGAAACAAAGATAATGAAAATAAGACAATTAAGAATTCCAGGTAAATCGATGTTGTACAAGATTAGAAATCTCATCATGACACACTACTTGTGCCTCAGCAGTTAATAATACTGTCATAATCAAACATGAGAAATATCAAAGAAGGATTTGACCACAATATATAAAGGTTTAAAATTGCACTCCTTATTTACTAGATAGGAAGTCATAAATAAGGTCCCAATTTGGTTAGTTTATACATTGTGTCTTAAAAATATAGAGGTGAACACCGGAAGAGGTGGCTAAAAAGAAATTGAAATTGCGACCTAGGAAGCAGGATTGGTCAGGAGACTGTTGGTGTTTTGCTTCTAACTTCTTAATTCTATTTGTTTTCCAACTGTAATAAAAATAATTCAATAGAAGGAGAAATTATTCTTAATTTATTAGTGACGACTGATAAGAGCTAACTTTCAGTGAGCACTTGCTGGGGGCCAGGCATCGAGCTGAGAGCTTTACACATCTTATCCATACTACCCTTGCCTGTAGCCTCTAAAGGGATTCTTATTGCTATAGGCTAAATATTTAGGTACCTACAAAAATTCATAGGTTGAAAATGAACCCCCAGTGTGATGGTATTTGAAGGCTGGAGCTTTGAGAAGCATTTAGATCATGAGGGTGGATCCCTCATGAATGGGATTGGTGGTGCCCTTATAAGAAGGATTCTAGAGAGATGCCTCACCCCTTCCACCACATGAAAACACAGAGAAAAAGATGGCCCCTTATGAACCTGGAAGTGGAGCCTCGTAGGACACCAAATCTGCAGGTATCTTGATCCTAAACTGCAGATCTATGTTTCTAAGTCACCCAGTCGATGCTGTTCTATTTCAGTAGCCCGAAGGGATGAAGACACTATTAGCATCACCCAGTTTTACGGATGAGGATACCGAGGCTTACAGTTAAGCAACTGGCCAAGCAGAATGAAGATGCAAATTCAGATTTAACTCAGGAATCTGGGCTCCTATTCTATACTGCCCTTAAATTTTTAAACAGTTTATTTCCTATGCCATTCCAATAGGCACTAAAAGAAGCTATGTATCAGTACATGCATTACCCAGACACACATCTCCTGATGAAAAAAAAAAGGTTCTTGAGACGAGTGAATATATTCTGTCATTTACATAAGCTCTGATTGGCAGGTCCTCTTTTTTTTTTTTTCCTAATGGTCTAGGTTTGCTAAGTGAAATTAAAGCTTTTCTTATTCAAATTTCAAGTGGAACATATTATAAGATAAAACTCCACTAAAAATCAAAAGGAAACTGTGCTTGTTGGCAGTAAGCACCAAAAGCTAGGCATTGGAATTCTGTCCAATGAGCAGATCCTAACAAACCCAAATGTACTCAGGAAATAAAAGTTATGGTTTTTATAACTCCCCAAGAAGAATTTTCCACCTTTTTTAAGAAATAGTTTATAGGAAATCGATCCTCAGATCCACTGCTGGTGAAGGAGCAAATTAATACAACACCTGGGGAGTAAATTTGGTAATATTCATTGCAATCTCATTTCTGAGAATTTATCCTACAAATATACGGCACACAGAAGAAGTGTATATGCATGAGGTTATTTATTGCTAAGCATGATTTTTAATGAAAATGGTTGGAAACTGCCTTTCAAATGGGGACTGGTTAAAATACAAAATAGAACTAAATGGAATGTTACATGGCGGTTAAAAGGAGTGTTTAAAGCAATGTCCATTATAGCCAAACAATGGAAAGAGCCCAGATGTCTATCAATAGATGAATGGATAAAGAAGATGTATGGTGACTAACATTACATAATAAAAAAAATTAAAAATAAATCACTCACAAAATTTAAAAAAAAGAAGATATGGTGTATACATATACAATAGGATATTACTCAGCCATCAAAAAATGAAATCTTGGGGCACCTGGGTGGCTCAGTGGGTTAAAGCCTCTGCCTTTGGC
This sequence comes from Procyon lotor, assembly GCA_028646535.1. Lineage (NCBI taxonomy): Eukaryota > Metazoa > Chordata > Mammalia > Carnivora > Procyonidae > Procyon > Procyon lotor. Next base: position 109,996,722 of record CM053606.1, read on the forward strand.
TCAGGTCATGATCTCAGGGTCCTGGGATTGAGCCCTGCATCGGGCTCTCTTCTCAGCAGGGAGCCTACTTCCCCCTCTCTCTCTGCCTGCTTGTGATCTCTCTCTCTCTGTCAAATAAATAAATGAAAATCTAAAAAAAGAAATCTTACCATTTGCAATGACATGGATGGAACTAGAAGGTATTATACTAAGCTATTATACTATTATACTACTATACTATTATTATACTATTATACTAAGAGAAAGACAATTATCATATGGTTTCACTCATATGTGGAATTTAAGAAACAAAACAGGATCACAGGGGAAGGGAGGGAAAAATAAAATAAGACAAAATCAGAGAGGGAGACAAACCATGAGAGGCTCTTAATCATAGTAAACAAACTGAGAGTTACTGGAGGGGAGTGGGGTAAGGGGATGGGGTCACTGGGTGATGGGCATTAAGGAGGGCACGTGATGTAATGAGCACTGGGTGTTAAATGCAACTGATGAATCACTGAACTCTACCTCTGAAACTAATATTACACCATATGTTAATTAATTGAATTTAAATTAAAAAAAAAAAAAAAAAGGAGTGCTTAGGGTACCTGGTGGCTCAGTTGGTTGAACAACTGCCTTCAGTTCAGGTCATGATCCCGGATTTCCAGGACCAAATCCTGCATTGGACACCCCGCTCATCAAGAAGTCTGCTTCTCTCTCTAACCTGAACCTCCCCCTTCTCGTGTTCCCCTCCTCAAATAAATAAACAAAACCTTTATTATTTTTTTTGAAGAGTGCTTAAAGGCATAGACTCCGAATTGTTTGGGGTTAACTCCGGATTAAGGTCTACATAACATGAAGCACAGCCACCCCAGGTCACAAAATCCTCAATTTTCGAGGACTTTGAAAACTGTTTGTTTAGCAGAGCCATTATTAAAAATTAAATTAGATGAACTTATAATTAAATAAATATTATAAACAAAGATAATAACTACTCAATTCATCATCTCCTAGTTATTTTACCATACTGTTATCTATGTCTTGACTAGGCTATTTAGGTCTAAATACCTGTATGACAGAAATACTATATAATGGTACGGGACTGGGCATCTCCTCCCAGTTTGGTGTTCAGTATCTTCACATTGTTAGCTTGAAATCAGCCATGGTGGGGATATTTACACCTCCGAAACTGGCAAATGCTACAGATGGGAACTTTTTTCTTAGCTCTGTGTTACATTATTATCAGCATACCACCAGTATGTGTGTTCCGTACCTCAGTTTTGCCATCTGTAAAATCACGATAATAATAGAGCCTATCTGATAGGGTTGTTGTGAGGATTAATGAGTTAATACATGTAAAGCATTAGAAGAGTATCAATATAAGGGTTAATTATACGTTGTGTTATTATTATTGGCACAGAAAGATCTCCAGGTTATATTGTCACATTTTTTTAAGCTGGGAAAAGTATGTATGAATGCTACCTTTTGGATATAAAACAGGGAAAAATTTGAATACACATTCATAGTTTCTTATAGAAAGAAGCCTTGGCAGAATGCACAAGAAATGAATCCAAGTGGTTACCTGGTTTGTGTTTGATTGGAGAAATGAGGTGGAGAACTTTGTAAAAGCAAGACTTCTCACTGTACACTGCATTTCCATTGACTTTTATGTTTTTAAACTATGTGAATGTATCGTCTATTTAAAATGTTGCATTAAAAAAAAAAGGAACAATTTTCACTGACCCAACAAGCATTTCCTCCTCATCTGCTGTAACCAAAATACCATGGGAGATACTCTGTGAGGTTCAAAAGGGACATGGACAAAGGAGAGACCATGGTCCCTGCCCTCCACACATGCGTGCTCTACCTGGGGGAGATGAAACGTGCACAGAAGACCCCCACCCCCAGCAGCATTGGAGAACACTAGCCCGACCCGGGGTGCACACAGTACAGGGCTTTGCACTTCATTCACAATTAGAATGACATGAAATGGCTCTTTCAAGATACTTACCCTGTTGTATAAGGGATGTTTATGCCTCCTAGATTAATACTTTCACACCCAACAATAAATAGGGTTGAAAAACACAGTAAAGACACACCACTGCAGATCATGGCTAGTTTAGCAGATTCTCTTGCACCAAGTTTCAATTTCTTTATAATGTAGCCTCCCAGGACAATGCCAACACCAGCACTGGGGACAATAATAACACCTAGAGAGAAGAAGGGAAGGATGGGATTAAGTGAAGTCACATATACTATAATTTGTTTTCTAATTACTCTGTTCCTACTTACTTATTAGTATTAAAGTAAAAAATAAAAAATACTGTAATCAATAAATCTTCAATGCGTATGATTTATAGTATAATTTCTTTTCAAAGGACTCATATCCAAAACGTAAAACAACTTGTACAAAGCAATAAAATAAAGACAAGCAACCCACTAAAAAAGTGAACAAAACTTGAGTGGGCTCCTCACTAAAGAGGAAATGCAGCTGGCCAATAAACACATGAAGATGTTCACCCTCGTTGCTAATAGAGAAATACAGATTAAAACCATAGTAAAGGGGTGCCTGGGTGGCTCAGTGGGTCAAAGCCTCTATCTTCAGCTCAGGTCATGATCTCAGGGTCCTGGGATCTATACCCACATCGGGCTCTCTGCTCAGCGGGGAGCCTCTTCCCCCTCTCTCTGCCTGCCTCTCTGCCTACTTGTGATCTCTCTCTGTCAAATAAATAAATAAAGTCTTAAAAAAAATAGTAAAATACTACTCTACACCACTTGGGTTGATAAAAATTTGGAAGTTCGATATTACCACATGTTGGCAAAGATATAGAGCAAGTGGCACCGTACATGGCTGGTGGGATGTAAACTGTAAGACCTACTTTGAGAAATAGTTTGCCATTATCTGGTAGAGTTGAAGATATACGCATCCTGCAACGGGTAATTCTATTCCTGGATCTATACCCTGAAGGAACTTGAGCACGCAGGACCAAAAGAAGTGTACAGGATATTTGAAGCACCATAATAGCCAAAAACTGGAAATAACCCAAAAGTCTATTACTAGGTACATTACATGTTGTAAGTTCATGTAACAAAATTCCACTATACAGCAATAAACGTGAAGGAATATAATAATACACAACCATGAGGATGAATCCTATAAATACAATGTTCAGCGAAAGATGCAAAACAGAACACATGACATGACGGCATTTGCAAAAAGTGCAAGCGCAGGTAAAACTAAATGATTTGTTTAGGAATGCATATCCAGGCAGTGCAACTATGAAGGAAACCCAGGAAGTAAGTGTCATAAACCCAAGATAGTAGAGGAATAGGTGGGGTCAGGAAAGGATATGAGGGGCTCTTGGACTGATGAAAATACACCATGGCATGACCTAGGTAATAGTTACACAAATCTTTGCTTTGTGATTATTCATTAGCTCTAAATTTGATTAATGGATTTCTGCACACATTATATTTCACAGGGTTGGTTTTTTTTTTTTTAATATTTTATTTATTTATTTATTTATTTATTTGACAGAGAGAAAGATCACAAGTTGGCAGACAGGCAGAGAGAGAGGGGGAAGCAGGCTTCCCACCGAGCAGAGATTCCCATGTGGGGCTCAATCCCAGGACCCCGAGACCATGACCTGAGCCAAAGGCAGAGGCTTTAACCCACTGAGCCAGCCAGGCGCCCCTATATTTCACAGTTTTAAATAACTAAAAATGCCTGCCCCAAGAACCTTATAATCTAAAGTAAAAATATACAAATTAGAATACAACAAATCAATTATACAAAAGACAGGGAGAATGCGGGGGGGGGGGGTGGCATCTGAGCCTTCCCTGGGAGAAATCAAGGAGGGCTTCACAGAAGTAGCAATATTTGGGGTGCCTGGGTGGCTCAGTCATTGAATGTCTGCCTTCGGCCCAGGTCAGATCCCAGGGGCGTGGGATCGAGCCCCACATCAGACTCTCCGCTCTACGGGAAGCCTGCTTCTCCCGCTACCATTCCCTCTGCTTGTGTTCCCTCTCTCGCTGTGTTTCTGTCAAATAAATAAAATCTTTAAAAAAAAATTAAAAAAAGAAGTAGCAATATTTGTACTGAACAAAGTATGAAGAGAAAAATAAGGTGAAGACTGAAATGAGACAACTACGTCACTAGAGATCTTGGCAAGAGCAATGTTAAGGATGTTGTGAAGGAAGAAACCAGACTGCAATAGGTTGAGATGAGGATTTAGAGATTAGAATTCAGATTCTTTCTAGAACGTAGGCTGTAAAAAGAAAATTGGGTATGGGTCTAGAGTAAGAGTGGAGTCAAGGTAGAGTTGGAGCTTGGGGAGTTCATTTGTTAAGACAGGAGGGGGGACTAAGCATATTTATATATGGACAAAAACAGACTAAAAAGGAATGGGAGGTTGAATGTGAAGAGAAACGGTTATCTAATGCCAATACAAGATCCTTGGGAAGCCAAGAGAATATAGAATTAATAGCAAAGGGGCGCCTGGGTGGCTCAGTCGTTAAGCGTCTGCCTTCGGCCCAGGTCAGATCCCAGGCCCCTGGGATCGGGCTCTCTGCTCTGCAGGAAGCCTGCTTCTCCCGCTACCATTCCCTCTGCTTGTGTTCCCTCTCTCGCTGTGTTTCTCTCTGTCAAATAAATAAAATCTTTAAAAAAAAAAAAAAAGAATTAATAGCACAAATAATCAGATTAGCCCTGGATGGGGGGAGAGAGAGAGAGAGATCCCTTCATTCAGGCTGGGAACAGGAGGTGGGGGATAAGTCAACAAGTGAGTGGTAGCTCCTCAAATTTTAGCTTTTTTGTTTTATTTTTCCCCACTATTTTGCAAACATCATGTAATGCATGTTGTAATAGGACACTGGAAAAGCACAGAGAAGTATGAAGGGAAAAAAAATCCACCTCTTTCATTCTGGTCTATTTCACTCCAGTCTTTTTTTTCCATGCTTTTTTCCTTCAAGAATCGATAACATGCTATAGATTCTTTTTTTATATAGCTTTGGTTTTTATTTCTGGTGGGTTTTTTTTTCTATATAACTGAAAACAAAACTAACTCTTAGAGGAAAGGGATATGGAGAACTTCAAATATAGCCAAGGATTAGAATAATCATTGTAGGAAAGCACCGTGAGTGCTAAATGAGAATATGTAATAGGCTTTGCAAATGGAGAGTCCAGTGGGTCCAGACAATATTAGATTTCAGAAGTCTGCAGCTGCCCAGTGAGCATGGCTGAATGGTTCGCTCCGGCGTGTCCAGCAACTCACGTAAAGGAGCAGAGAAGGATTAGATTAATCTAAAATCTGAGCTTTGCCTGGCAACCAGTGTTCATTTTATAATCCTCACTAGAGTCCTGATTTTATAAAATCAGTAATGGCCTTTTTACAGATAGGAAATTGACAGCTCAGAGAAGTGACTGGCCCAGCAGTGCACACAAAGGAGAGAGAGTCTAAGGCAACCGAGATCTCCAATTCCCAGCCTGGAGCTCTGTCTACATCACCACAGATGTCTCGTAGAACCAACAGGTCCCTGGAATCTTTTAGGTAAATTGACCAGAGCTCTGGAGTCAAATGGGTGGCTCAGCGGGTTAAGCCTCTGCCTTCAGCTCAGATCATGATCTCAGGGTCCTGGGATCGAGCTCCACATCAGGCTCTCTGGTCGGCAGGTAGCCTGCTTCCCCCCACTCTCTCTGCCTGCCTCTCTGCCTACTTGTGATCTCTCTCTCTCTCTTCCTGTCAAATAAATAAATAAATAAAATCTTTAAAAAAAAAAAAAGTATCATCATCGTTAAGGAAAAGGACACATGTTGGGGCGCCTGGGCGCCAGTCGTTAAGCGTCTGCCTTCAGCTCAGGTCATGATCCCAGGGTCCTGGGATCGAGCCCCGCATCGGGCTCCTTGCTCGGCAGGAAGCCTGCTTCTCCCGCTACCATTCCCTCTGCTTGTGTTCCCTCTCTCGCTGTGTTTCTCGCTGTCAAATAAATAAAATCTTTTAAAAAAAAAAAAAAGGAAAAGGAAAAGGACACATGTTATCTACACGAATAAATAGGCAAAGGCTTACCTCTAAGGTGAAAGCGATACACCCATGAAATTCTTATTTCAACTGAACAGTTTATACTGTTCTAGAACCCCAGGGTAACAAAACAAATCTCCATGCTCATTGCTCAAGTCTTAATTTAAAAGCAATAGTTTATTCAACTATGCATCCTAACTGGTATTCAACTCTTAAAAACGGGAAATTTGTGGGTGCCTGGGTGGCTCGGCTGGGCAACTGCTTTCAGCTCAGGTCATGATCCCAGAGTCCCAGGATCGAGTCCTGCATCAGGCTCCTTGCTTAGCGGGGGGTTTTCTTCTTACTTTGACCCTCCACTTCTCCTCCTCTGTCTCGCTCTCTCTCAAATAAATAAATAAAATCTTTAAAAAAAAAAAAAAACAAAAGCAAAAAAATAAGAAATTTGTCATCAGTAAATATGAGGTTATACCAAACTGAGTGAAGACCCCTCCTGATGTCCCCTGTAATCTAAATCTCACTGCACTATCCAAACAGAATTTCTGACCATTCACTGTGCTAATCTGTACATAGCTCAGATCTCCAGCTTAAGTAAGAGACCCAAATGTTCCGTTGTTAGACTATTAGGCATATGGGATGGTGCTGGGAGGGGCCTGAGGGACAGTAGAGCCTTCTCACTGCCCCTTCTGAAAGCCCCCAGCTCTGGGCAAATCAGACTGTACAGAGCATGGAGAGACTGGAAGCTGGTTTCCCCACCCATCCTTCCCAATTCCCCACTCCCTTGTGGGGAGAGGGAAACACAGGCATCCCTTGCTTTTCCAAGTTCACATCCTACCACTTTGCATTTATGGAAGACCAAAGTACCTGTGTTCGCTAACTCCAAAGAAACCCAGAGAGGATTTTCATTTTTGTGGGGGGGACCCACAAGGGTGACCAATGAAAATAGCACTCAGCATTTGTTTTGCAGCAAGGAGTTCAGAGCCGGTTGAGAGTGGCCCCAACGAGCTCCTTCCCTGGCAACTACACCCAGCATCAGGCCCCGCAGCTCTGAACCTGATTTAGTCTGCGCATCATTAGGAAGACATTCCAAAGGTATCTGAAACGCCTAAAAGAAGTTGTTTCTTGAATCTGGGAATGCTCAGAATTTTTTTCCATATAAATTAACTGTAATTGCTTCTCCACTTTATGCCACTTCAGCTTATGAAAGGTTTCATTGGAACACTCGACTTTCTGATAGCAAGGGAAACCTGTAAATATCTAAGATGGGCTCTCCCAGCAGAAGCTGCCCGCCTGCCACTCACCACGTCTGAGTTCAAATTTGCCTCGCTGGCTGGTGCTCACCCCTTCTTCCCTCAGTCGCCAGAGAGCCCCCTCCTACCGTTTCCATTCCTCTGAGTTTCGGCTCCCCATCCGGCCCCTCTCCCAGCCCTGGAAGGTTTCCGCAGCCCCTGAGTGTCTGTCCTCGCGCCCTCTAGTGGCCAAGACATGAATGGGACCAGTGGGGTACAAAACGAAGGGTGGGAAAGAAGCAGTCAAGGACTTGCGTATGAGGGAAGAGGGAGGAGGACTGAATGTGGAAAGACGGAAATACCTGGACCAAGCCCAGGGACCTAGCCTAAGGTACGCGGCGGGGGGGTAGAGACTAGAAGCCAAAGCAGTTGCAGATGTCTAAAAGACAAATGCAGGTGAGCGTGCGGGCCACTTGGACAAATTTCCTGAGTTCAAATCTCAGCTCTGTCACCTACAAACTGTGTCCTTGGACAAATTTGTGAATATTCCCAGGCCTCGGGTTTTTCTCATCTGTAAAATGTGGGTAAGAATAGTATCTTCCTGGGGCGCCTGGTGGCTCAGTTAAGCGTCCGCCTTCAGTTCAGGTCATCATCCCAGGGTCCTCTGATCGAGCCCCACATCGGGCTCCCTGCTCAGCCGAGAGTCTGCTTCTCCCTCTCCTTCTGCCCCTCATTCGTGCTTGCTCAGTCTCTTTAGTGCTCTCTCTCTCTCAAATAAATAAATTCTTTAAAAAAAAAAAAATAGTACCTTCCTCACACGTTGTTAGGTTTAAATGAGTTAAGACATAAAGTGCTTAAAACAGGGGCATCTGCCTGGCTCCGTCAGAGGAACTACGACTTTTGATTTTGGGGGTCGTAAGTTCAAGCCCCATGTTGGGTGTAGAGATTACTTAAATAAACAAATAAAAACTTAAAAAAATAAAGTGCTTAAAACAATGCCTGACCCCCTAGTATACACTAAATAAATATTGGTGCCATCATCATAAGTATGAACATCATTATTATCTGCCTAATATGAATAAGCTTATTAACATTTGCACGAATAAATATACTGGAATTAGGCAAGATTTATATATGCTATTTTGTCTATAGGATTGAATTTAAACTACTCCTAATGGTCCAACTAAACCTCAACATGTTCTTTTTATATAAACCTTTATTTGATATTTAGCTACAGTGTGTTCTTTTTTTTTTAATGTTTTATTTATTTATTTGACACAGAGAAAGAGATCACAAGCAGGCAGAGAGGCAGGCAGAGAGAGAGGGGGAAGCAGGCTCCCTGCTGAGCAGAGAGCCCGAAGTGGGGCTTGATCCCAGGACCCTGGGATCATGACCTGAACCGAAGGCAGAGGTTTTAACCCACTGAGCCACCCAGGCACCCCTACAATGTGTTCTTAAGCACATAAACCTCTGTTAGTTACTGTGTGTATATATCTGAATCCAAAGAACTCACAGATGCTTGATTACTTGCTGACAATGCAGAGGATCCTGCTTTACTTCATAAAAGGTCTGCGAACGTCCTACTGTTTTCCAGTTAGAAATCTTGTATCTCCTTATTTATCCAAGCAAATTGACATGTTAATCGTCCTACTTCCTTTCTTTCTCTTCTTTCAAACACCATTCCATAACATTCAATTTTGAAGTTTTTACTCTGAGTTGCAATACTGTTTGCCCTTATAATGTATAGCTTCATGAAGCCAAAAGGTCTTTAGGAAAAACGATATTCATTGAGTTACCAAATATTAAAGCTACTGGTGGAATTTTTCCTCTCTACTCTAGTTTTTGTCAATATGTAGAAATGAGCTGTATTGAAAATAGACACATAAAATATACCTCTGCTTAATGCATGATTTGGGACACAAAAAAGCCTTAAACTGAAAAAGGAAAGGGTAAGATTAGGTGACCTGCTCATCATCAAGAATATTCTAGGCTCAGGGAAGGGAACTTCTATTGTGCAGCTATTGCTATTGATAACAATGATAATTTGCTTTCTTGGTACCCAGAACTGACCCCTGTCATGAGACCTGCCACTGTCTGTTGTGTTTACTTCTTTCTTTCGAGTCCCACATCCAGCTCCCTATTCGGTGAAAGCCTGCTTCTCCCTCTGCCTGTTGTCCTCCTGCTTGTGCTCTCTCTCTCAAATAAATAAAATCTTTAAAATAAAATAAAATAGGGGTGTCTGGATGGCTCAGTGGGTTAAGCCTCTGTCTTCGGCTCTGGTCATGGTCTCGGGGTCCTGGGATCGGCCCCGCATCAGGCTCTCTGTTCCGCAGGGGGCCTGCTTCCCCCCCCCTCCCCCCCCCCCCGCGCCTTCTGCCTGCCTCTCTGCTTACTTGTGATCTCTCTCTGTCAAATAAATAAATAAATCTTTAAAAATAAAATAAAATAGACTGTTAAGTTTTTGTGCATAGTGGAGACTATATCTTTATTATCTTCATACCTTCCTAGCACTTACCAGGACCTGGAAATGTATGGATGAAAGAGCAAACTTTGTTATTTAGAAATTATTATATAAAAACTCCAAATGACTTATTCATTTCAGTTTTCAATTATTCCTAAACTAGGCTATATCTTATTTTACAAAGAGGAAATCTAAAATCTAACTTGGGACCAAAATAAACTGCTAATATCAGTTTAAAACTGGAAGGCACTAAATGATGCCTGGAAATTTTCACTGTTATCAAAGTTCTAAATTGAACATTGTTAGCAAAAGTTTAAATGCCCGGCCACTAAAGGTGACAAAACACATAATGTCAGTAGCCCTCTGAGAACTCTTCTATCGTGAAATCACAGTGGTGCAGAATATGGTGAACTCAGAACTTCAGAACTCAAAACTCAGAATCTTAGATGTCCTCAATGCTCTTCTCTCTAAGTTCACTGATCTTTTTTATGTATTTCATATCTAAAGTTTTCTTTAGTTAAGTTGAAAAAAGAAATGACTTGTAAACATAAGACTATGAATCAGTCAGTAAAAATATGATTGTAGGGGTGCCTGGGTGGCTCAGTTATTAAGCGTCTGCCTTTGGCTCAGGTTATGATCCCAGGGTCCTGGGATCGAGCCCCACATCGGGTTCCCTGCTCGGCGAGAAACCTGCTTCTCCCTCTTCCACTCCCCCTGCTTGTGTTCCCTCTCTCGCTGTGTCTCTCTCTGTCAGATAAATAAATAAAAGCTTTAAAACACATATATGATTGTAAGCTATTATGACTTGGAGGTTTTGCTGCTACCTTGAGGAAAGGCAGCTGGACACTGGGGAAGGGAAGAAAAAGTAGGATGGACAACTGGAAAAGAAGTCTGGTCGGGTTCATTCTTATTCATTCATTCTCCCTGTCTCCCTCTCCCTCTCTTTTTACACACACACACCACACACACACACACACACACACACACACACACACACACACACGTATAGATTATATGCCACGTACTGACATATAGTATGCCATCTCATTCTCAGAATCGTATGGATTTCAAAAACAGAACTGTCTTAAATCAAAAGTATCTTGCTCTTTTGTCAAAATCTAATTAAAAGCATTTTCCTTTCATAATAACTCAAAATCATGGTGTATCTTGCAATTAATGGTATCTTAGATTGGAAGGAATACAGCTTCATTCCACATCACAGCTGAGGAAATATCTAATGAGTGATTGAGCAGGGAAACAAACTCAAATTCATTTAGCTTTTCTAAAGACTGTGCTTCTAATCTTGTCATACAAAATAAAGATTTTTCCCATCACCTAGGGTAAATTATTTTACCCTTTTAAGCTTCTATTTTTCCTCGCAAACATTTTCTTATGGGAAATAAATATCAAGGAATAAAAAAAATAAAAGAGGACTAAAAGAAGAGAATATTTTAAAAGTGCAAACCTTTAAAATTCTAGCAAATTTTAAATGCTCTGAGAATATAAGCAGACATTTTCACAAACCATACATAAGTCCACAAAGTATCATAAAAGCTACAATACATCTCTTTCTCTTTCATATCTCAATATCACCCTTGTGAAAAATGCCAGAAACCCCTTCACAAACCATGATTAGGTGTATCATTACAATGAATGTATTTAGATAGGTAGATGATAGACAGATAGATAGATCTCTTTTATAATTCAGCGGCCGTTTTAAGGCAGAGAACAGACTGTCTTTCACTAAATCCATAATATTTCATAGCACAACATCTAGTCAGACTATAAAGTAGGGGTAGCAAAGCATAGAACTATGATCCGTTTGCCTGGATTAGGAAAAGCAGCCCCTGTGTATTGAATTAACAGCCACCAGTTCCTGAAGAGAAGACTAAGGGCCGGATGGAAGAATTTATAAGAAGTTCTTTTAAGAATTCTCCAGAGGCAGATAAAGTGGCAGGGTAGCTAGCCTCATACAAGGCTGCTGAAGACAGCCTGTCTCAGGTTTTGCCCCTCGTAGCCTCAATTAGAGGACAAGGTGCCAGAAGCAGCCCTCTCTGACCATAGCTTCCTCTTCAAGTACCTGGGGACAGCCACAGTGTGACTCAGATGGGACCACCTGCAGCCAACCAATAGAGAATGCTCTGAAATTTCTAGCACAGCCTTGCTGAAATTACCAATAAAGGCTTTCAATGGGATACACATTTCCATTGTGTATGGAATGCCTCCCCCTCTGTGACTTCCTCATAGAGACACCAATATAAAGCTCATATTTAATTCCTACTAAGGCAAAGGGGGCTCATTCACCCAGAATAACACTTTCTTCAGTTCCGCCAACACAGGGAGACTCTGTACAGTAACTGGAGGGAAATATGAGATTCCCAATCTCGGGGATGCAAGGTCTCGGAAGCACTGACTGAAGGAAAGGTAATAAAAAGGTACATTCAGGAGAGAAAACAACCACACTTTTCATTTCAGGTTTTTGCAAAGCTCTGGCTACAATAATACATAAAAGCAAATGCCAAGCTGCGTCATGAAAGGGATTCGAAAATCAAATCAAATTAATATTTCATCTTTTATGGCTTAGAAACCTAAGTGTTTTCTGCATCTAGGCAATAAAACCGCAGAGGGCAAAAACAACTTGAAATGATGAAATGCAAAAATCAGATGTTTACTTCCATTTTTCACTGGCTCTGGGCAACTTACGGCAAAACAGCAAAAGCTTGAACCAAATTACTGCAAAGGAGGAAAAAGCCTCTTGCAGAGGAAATATCACAGGAGAAAAATAAAGTGCTGGTAACTTTTGCAGTTATCAAAATAAGCCTCAGGCAAAGACCCCGGTGTTGAGTTACTGCACTTAGTTTCCATTCACAGAGGCAAAGCCTACAGATGTGGGCTGGTGCCAAATGCAAACCCTCTTCGGAGGCCCTGTGGGCAAGATCCATTTTCTGTCAGCAGTTTTCAACTTCTCTCCTTTCCATTGTTGTCCAAATCCAGCCGCTCTCGGAGCTTTCCCTTTAGATGGTTGACCATCATTTCACCCACTAATAGCTGAGCCACAAAAATCCGACAAAGCTATCCCTCCCCTGAGAGAAGCAAGCAGATTTTTTTAAAACACTATTCATATGAAATTTTGAGACAAACTTCTAACTTTGTCAGAAGTTTGAATAGAATGCCCTTACCCCCCAGGGGCCAAGTGGAGATTTGCTCCTTAGAAACTGTTTTAATTCTACCAATTTCTTGAGGACTAGAACAGCCATTTAATAAACACAGTCAACTCACTAATCTGAATATTCTGTTCCTCTTTTTCTTTTCTTTTCTTTTTATTTACAGCTTCATTGAGTTATAATTAACATGCCATGCAATTCATCCATTTAAGTGTACAATTCAATAATTTGAGATATACAATCAACCTCACAATCATTGTGAGAATATTTTCATCACCCCCCAAAAGAAATTCTGTCTGCCTTAGCTATCATATCCATTTCCTCCCTCAGCCCTAGATAACAACTAGTCTACTTTTCATCTCCATGGATCTGCCTATCCTAGCCATTTCATATAAATGGAGTCATACAATACTTCTATCTGACTTCTGTCACCTAACCTAATGTTTTCAAGGTTCATCTGTATTGTAGCATGTATCACTACTTCATTCCTATTTATGGCCAAATAATACATTGTATTGATATATCGCATTTGATTTATCTATTCATTAATCGATGGGCATTTGGGCTGTTCCTATTTCGGGCTATTATAAATAATATTGCTATGAATATTCATGTTCAAGTTTTTATGCAGACATATGTTTCATTTCTCCTGGATATATGCCTAGAAATGGAATTTCTGAATCATATGGTGACTCTAGTTTGAGGAAGTGCTAAATTGTTTTCCAAAGTGGGTACACCATTTGACATTTCTACCAGGAGTGTCTGAGAGTACCAATTTCTTCCAATCTTCAATCATTAATATCACAAATAATATTTGATTATAGTCATCTGAGTGGGTTTAAAGTTGTATCTCATTGTGGTTTTGATTTGCATTTCCCTGATAACTAATGAGGTAGAGCATCTTTTTATGTGGCCATTTGTATATCTTTTTTGGAGAAATGTCTATTCAGATTCTTTGCCCAATTTTCAATTAGCTTATTTTTCTTTTATTATTGAGTTGTATGAATTATTTATGTATTCTAGATACCAGTCCCTTATCAGATATGTATTTTGCAAATATTTCCCCCCATTCTGTGGATTTTTTTTTTTAACCTTTTGACGGTGTCCTTTGGTGTACAGAAGTTTTAAATTTTGATGAAATCCAATTTACCTATTTTTTCCTTTGGTTGTATTGTCTAATCCAAGGTTACAAAGATTTATGCCCATGTTTATTCCTAAAAGTATTATAATTTTAGCTTACATTAAGGCTTTTGATCTATTTTGAGTTAATTTTTTATATATGGTGTGAGGTAGGGGTCCAACCTCATTCTTTTGCATGTGACCAGTTGTCCCAGCACCATTTTTTGAGAAAACTACTTTTTTCTCATTGAATGGTCTTGGCATCCTTGTCAAAAATCAGTTGATTATAGATGTATGGGTTTGCTTCTGGACTCTCAATTCTATTCAACTGATATTTATGTTTGCTTTAACTCAGTACCATACTGTCTTGGTTATTATTGTTTTTTATTGAGTTTTGGAATCAAGAAGTCTAAGTCCTCCAACATGTCTTTATCAAGATTGTTTTGGCTGTTCTGCGTTGTTTGCATTCCAGATGAATTTGTCAAATTCTATAAAGAAGCCAGCTGGAATTTTGACGGGGATTAGGTTGAATCTATCTAGGGAGTACAGCCACCTTAATAACATTAAGTACTCTGATTCATGAACATGAGATGTCTTTCTGGTTTTTTTTTGGTTTTCTTTACATTTTAAACAATATTGTATGGTTTTTCAGAATATAAGTTTTGTACTTCTTTTATTAAATTTATTCCTAAGTATTAAAATCTTTCATTACAAGTATTAAATCTTAAGTATTAAAATCTTACATTAATGCTAATGTAAATAGGATTATCTCCTTAATTTCATTTTCAAATTGTTCATTGCCAGTGTATAGAAATACTATTGATTTTTTGCATGTTAATCTCATATCTTCCAACCTCACTGAATTCATTTACCTGTTCTAATACTTTTTTAGTGGATTCCTTTGGATACTCTCTGTCCAAGATCACATAATCTGTGAATAGAGATAGTTTTACAACTTTCTTTTCAATCTGAATGCTTTTTATTTCATGTCTTACTTAATTGCCCTGGATAGAATCTCCACTGCAAAGACGAATGGAAGTGACAAGAACAGACATCCTTGTCTTATTCCTGACCTTAGGGGGAAAGCATCTAGTTTTTCATAAGAATGATGTTAGCTGTGAGTTTCTTGCAGATGCCTTTTAATTCATCGTGCCTTAACTTTCAATCATTTAAATAGTAGTTGCACTAAAATTCAATTTTTTAATTCAATTATTTAAAAATGTGTTGTTGGGGCGCCCCAGTCAAGCGTCTGCCTCTTGGTTTCAGCTCAGGTCGGAATCTCAGGTTTGTAAGATCAAGCCCCACTTCAAGCTCTCTATTCAGTGCAGAGTCTACTTAAGACTCTCTCTCCTTCTGTCCCTCTCCCCCAGTCTCTATCTCTCTCTCATAAATAAATAAAATCTTTAAAAATATATATATAATATATAATAAAAAGTTAAGTATGACTTTCAGAAAGCTTACAAAATTTTTAAGATATATTTAACTTAACAGAAAATACTTATTGAGCATCTACTGTATGTGGGGCTCTGTACTAGACTCTAGAAATAAACAATGCATAAAGCTGACAAAAATTCCTGCCCACGTTGAGTTTACAATATGCTGTGGGAAAAACAGATAATATAAAATAAACCAATAACTAAACAAATCTTACTGAATGTTAGAAGGTGAAAGCATTACAGAGAAAAAGATTGCGCCTGCAAAGAAAATCAGGAGTTCTGGGAGAGGAGTTGTTTTCAAATGGGGTATACTGGGTAAGGTCTCACTGACAAGAGGCCATTTGAGCCAAAACGTGGAGAGGGAATGCAGCATGTACAGGGCATACATGACACCCTAATTACACACTGTTTTCAACTATCCACTAAGGTACATTTACTAAGAGCCAATATTATTAAAGGTCACAACATTTCATAACTAGAAGAAAATTCAAAAATTAATCAACCTGCCTTGTTTTCTGAATGAGATAAACTACAAAACTAAGACCCTTGAGCAAGGCAGTGACAGTTGAAAAGGAAAACTTAATTAGTATGATATATTCTGTACTTTTTTACCTAAAGATGTTTTGTTTCAAAAGACATGCATAATTCCACCAGATAATAATACCCACAAAATAAATTCTACAAATAGAAACATACTCTCGTAATCTAATGGTCTGAGCAGCTTTGGAGGACAACAAATGTACTGTCTCTCAGAACTCGGGTTTCAGAAATCCATAAATTAATCAACTTTTTTAAAGGAGGCATTGGGTAGAAAGCACTAGAAAACAGATGACATGGTTCTCATGTGCCTTACTAATGTGATGACAAGCACCACCAACTGATCCATCTTTAAATATCTCAGCAAAACACCAAAGTCTCTTTCCTTTATTGTTCAGACCTTATCTACTCTTGGTTTTGAATAAGAAAATCACACATTTGCAAATAAAATTTCTTTTAGCAAGATACTAATATATCTTGAAAAGCTAAAAGAGAGGGTGCCTGGGTAGTTCCACTGGTTAAGCGTCCAACTCTTGGTTCCGACTTAGGTCATGATCTCAGGGTCATGAGATCAAGCCCTGAGGCGGGCTCCATGCTCAGCACAGTCTGCCTGACATTCTTGCCCTCTCCTTCTCCCTCTGCCCCTCCCCCCCCTCTCTCTCTCTCAAATAAATAAATAAAAGCTTAAAAAAAAAGAAGATGAAAAGCTAAAAGAATACGAAAATGCAGTAAATATTTTAAGTTTCATCCCAAATGACATGTGAACCAGCAAAAGAAAAATGACAGTGTAGCAGCAGTCAACACAATGTACCTCCCAACTAATAGCTATGAACCTCTCTCACATTGATGGTCCCTGGTTCACTATCAAATCCAGATATTATACTGGGGTTGCAGGGAGTTCACCAGGATCAAAGGTAGCCCTTTATCTTTTCACATTTTTATTTTCACCAAAATGAAGGCTACGTAATCTGCCTAATAAAGTAAATTTTTGCTCAAAGCTGGAGAGGAGTAGCCAACATCTTAGACAACTGGGGGACAGAATAAAAAAGGCAAGGTAACAGGTGTAACTAAAGTTTCAACCTGTTAGAGCAAGAAAGAACTTTGTGTTTCAATATTTACTAACATGTTTTAGCAACTAATGTGTTTACTAACATTTTCAAAATTATTCCTACATTATATGAAATTAATTGTTTGGGTTTCTTATTTGTTTATCATAGAATCACAGAATTTGGGAACTATGATAGAGATTGCTACTTATTCCCTCATGACTAGCCTTCCTTCTTCTAGAAACACCAATAGTTCCCTATTGGTGGCAAGTTTTATTTATTTATTTATTTATTTCTATAAAAGACCAGATTATATATGATTTTCACTCTCTGGGTCAGACAGTACCTGTTACAATTAATGTTGTGGTGCTAAAGTAGTCAGTCTTTTGTAAACAAATAAGCACTGCTATATTTCAATAAAATTTTATTCACAAGAAAACAAAAAAAACAGCAGACTGCATCTGACTCTTATTCTAAAACAATAGCATGGGTTATGGCTGTCTGGAATACAGACTACATATCCCAGACTCCCTTCCAACTAGATATGTGATAAGTTCTGGCCACTATGAGGTAAACAAAAGGAGTACATCCATCCATCCATGCCTTTCTTCCCCTCTCCTATCACCCTGCTGTTATGAATGTAGAATTGATAGCTAGAGCTCTTCTTTGGACCAGGAGGACAAGAGTCCAGATGGAGCAGAGATTGGAAATGGTCTCGGTGACTGCAGTCACTATACCAACCCTGAGCTGCCTATGTCAGATTTTTTTTTTTGTGAGAGTGAAATAAAAATCTATTATGCTTAAACTTCTGTTATGTTGGGGCGCCTGGGTGGCTCAGTGAGTTAAGCCTCTGCCTTCGGCTCAGGTCATGATCTCAGGGTCCTGGGATCGAGCCCCACATCGGGCTCTCTGCTCGGCAGGGAGCCTGCTTCCCCCTCTCTCCCTGCCTGCTTCTCTGCCTGCTTGTGATCTCTCTCTCTGTCAAATAAATAAATAAAAATCTTTAAAAAAAAAAAAAAGACTTCTGTTATTTTGAGTCTCTGATATTCTCTGAAAAGCTTAATCCTAACTTATACAGGAACTCAGAGATCATCTCTTTCTTCAACTCCCTCATTTTGTGGATGACAAAAAAAAGAAAGAGAGAGAGAGAGAAGAGAAAATGCATGACTTGGATCAATGGCTTGTTAATGCTGAAGCAAGGCCTAAGCTTGTTTGATTCTAAATCCAATGTCTTTTCTAAATTCATATGAGGCTAACACTCACATAAATACACATTTAAATTACAGAGGTTTGGGCCCCTGGGTGGCTCTGTTGGTTAAGCATCTGCCTTCAGCTCACGTCATGATCCTAGGGTTCTGGGATCAAATCCCACAACAGGCTTCTTGCTGGGCAGGGAGCCTGCTTCTCCCTCTGCTTGCCACTCCCTCTGCTTGTGCTTGTGCTCTCTTGCTCTCTCGCTCTTTCTCTCTGACAAATAAATAATTTTTTTTAAAAAAAGTAGTTCCCATATTTTTTAATTACCTGTTGCTCTAAAAATTCCTCTACCAGAGACTGAAAGGTCTCTATAATATGAAACCATTGCACACTATTTCTTCTATTTTATTTCCACTGTTCATCATATTATTTCCTCTTTTATTCATCTTCATATACATCGTAATGCCCATCAGGGTAGTTTGGTAAATGGTAGGTACTGAAAAACTACTCAGTGAATTCAGGGAATGGACTACTCTGTAGGTCATGATCATAAGACAGGCTGGGAGCACGTACCATAAAGCAAAATCCTCCGGCAGATATTTTATCTGAACACAAAATTTCTACTGGCACCTTTTTCTGAGATTCTTGGGAATCTGATCTAAAGATAAACATGATTTATCTTTTACTAGTTGTCAGCACTGAAAATGCGCCTGATACTTCCAAGGTACTTGGGAAAACTTGTAACGTTGTCTTCCTTAAACATTTTAAACATTCTCCCTAAAAATCTTCAATTAACATGCAGGATGCTTTGCTTAACAAAGTTAAGGCTGATGACCCTGTTCAATATATATATTGACTGTCAATTTGTACATATATATTTATATAGTGTGTGTGTGTGTGTGTGCATGTGTGTAAAATCTTTTAACTGTCACTACCAACACATTGATTACATGAGTAACTATACAAGAGAGCAAGGCTGCAATAGGAAGAAAGAACAGCTTGTAATGTCATGAATATAGATGTTCTATTGGAAAATCTATGGATATTTATTTATAAAGCTGTCCTACCCCACTTCATTACTGGATAATTCCACCAAGCTCAATTGCGTTTCCAGGTATATTTGCATAGAATATATTTCAAACAAATTGAAGGAAGATGTTACAAAACAATATTGAACTACTCAGTATAAAACAATGATACACAAATTACTCCTTCCATAGGTAAGAGAAGCATGCACCTATAATGTTTCTAAATATCCACTTTAGTCAAAACACCAACACAAATTACACTCATCTTTATTGTAAATAGAGATATAAAAAATGTTTAATACAATGACTTGAAAATATTAACCATCGGTAACAAATCCAAATAACCCCATGTTTTATCTTCTCACCAATGAAAAGATGCCACAAGAGGAAGTTGAGCCTGATGGCAAAGCCAATTTTCTGTGGTCCATTGTGAGACAGTTCAGGTTACAAAAGGACATTACTTCAACTTCTAATAATATGTAAGCCCCCGTTTTACTGTTTAGTTGAAAAGAGTAAGGTATTTCCTCGCCTGTGTGGTAAAAACCGTATCCTGGCCATGCTCAAGGGCTAAGATCTTCTTTGACTCTGGATGTGATTTTTATGACAGAAAGCATCTCTGAGGAAATGACAGATGGTGGCATGAGATGGGAATCAGAATGCTCATCTCTAACCCCAGGATGCCACTACCTGTGGGCCAAGAATCCTTCAATTAGAGCTTCTACCTCCACTTATCTATCTATAAAACTGGGATATGGGGCGCCCGGGTGGCTTAGTGGGTTAAAGCCTCTGCCTTCAGCTCAGGTCATGATCTCAGGATCCTGGGATCGAGCCCCGCATCGGGCTCTCTGCTCAGCAGGGAGCCTGCTTCCCTCTCTCCCTCTGCCTGCCTCTCTGCCTACTTGTGATCTCTTTCTGTCAAATAAATAAATTAATTTTAAAAAAACTGGGATAATATTATACTCTGTGCCCTCTCTTCCTCATCTCTCTCCATAATAGTCTTGATTCTCCTGTCCTATTATAGAGGATGGAATATTTGATGAGGAGAGAGGAAAGCCAAGGTCATTCTCATGAATATTTATGTGGTTCTTCACACTTAAGTATTTCTTAAAATTTTTACTTAAGCATGCTGACACACAATGAGACATTAGTTTTAAGCGTACAACCTAATGTTTGGGCAAGTTTATACACTATGCTATATTCCCCACAAGTGTGGCTATCATCTGTCCCATTACAATGCTAGTACAATATCATTAACTATATTTCTTAGGCTGTCCCTCTTATTTAATAAGTAACTTTTAAACTTTTTAAAACTTCAACAGCCCTATAAAATGGGCATTATATCATTTCTCAACTAGTAAAACTGAGGCCAAAGAAAGTAGTTAACTCACGCAAAGTAACACAACTAATAAATGGCAGGGGCAGATCTTGAACCCAGACCCTCTGACTCCAAAATCCATATCCTTTCTCTTATAAACATATCGGCCCACTACAAAGCATTTGGGGATGACCTCATCTTAGCAGGGTACAGACCTGCCAAAATGGGATCATGCCTGGTAGAAAGTTCCTGAGTTCTCAAAAGGAGAATAATTCATCTTCAAGCTACCTTACTCCTTGACAGTCCTTCCCCACCCACCCAAAAAAAAACCAAAAGTGTACCAACTCAACCTCAGTTCCATCACACACAACAAAAGAGAAAAAGAAAGATATATATGTATAATATACGTATGATTTTATCTGCAAGAAAATACATCTTACACACACCTTATATATACCAAAGCAAAACCGTAAGACATTGACGAACTTGAATGTCTAGAAAAAGAAGTTGCTCACAAAAATCAGAGGATTTTGCAGGGTTGGCAAGGGGTATGGATGCGGAGAGATGGTGGGATGTTTGCTAGTTGATCTTTGAAGAAGGATTGTCTAATTCAATCCTTCATTCAAAGAGAGGACTGAGGGCCAGAGAAATAAATATTTACAGTCACTCATTCATCAAATCTATTGGGTGTAGCGGCAAAAAGGCACTTACATCTGCACCAGACATTTCACTCTCTCCCCTGGCTTTTCTCTCCTTTTCAAAAGCTCCCTAATCTTTCTCAACTTTCATACATAAATAAATCCTGCTCTGTGAACGAAATGTATTATTTTTGATAGCTAAGGCTCTCAAGGGGCCTCTGGGCCATTCTGAACATCAGTGATCATCAAGGGGCAATGAATGTACATATAGAAATGTGGAGAAAACTGGACTGAATGTCCTCTGAGCCCAAAAAATCTGTTCTCATTTTTCTCTTGTATGAAAGCACACGTGGGTGTGCATGGGAAACAAATCCCAGACATAAGGACCAGCAATCATCACAAATAAGTGAAATAAACATTTCATTTAATTGAGAGATTTGGTCATCTGGCATTTCCCTGCACTGTGTTCAAATATATGACATTAAAATACTTAAAATGGGGCGCCTGGGTGGCTCAGTGGGTTAAGCCTCTGCCTTCAGTCCAGGTCATGATCTCGGGGTCCTGGGATGGAGCCCCACATCGGGCTCTCTGCTCAGCAGGGAACCTGCTTCCCCCTCTCTCTCTGCCTGCCTCTCTGCCTACTTGTGATCTCTCTCCTCTCTGTCAAATAAAGAAATAAAATAAAATCTTAAAAATAATAGATAGATGATAGATGGATAGATAGATTGATAGATAGATAGATAGATAGATAGATAGATAGATAGATAGATAGATAGAAAGAATACTTAAAATGTCTTTTCCCCCACTAAGAGTTGTGAAAAATAGACATATTTGAGGCTGAACAATAAATGGAGACTAAATCCCAGATATCAAGTGTTACCCCTAGCACAACACTGATTCAGCTGAAATCGGTTTCATGTTCCATGTGTTCCACTTGGAAAGCAATTGTACTTTATAACTTATATCACGGGTATTCAGTTAACCCTACTGGCTAGTTCCTGAACACTGCACCAAGCACACAATCGACATTCCCTCATTTAATCCTCACAATCTCTAACACTCACAGGACTTAATGAACTTGTCCAGGGACATGGGCAGCCTTATAGGTTCACGACACTGCAAGGTCTTTGAGGGTGGAACACTTCTGTGTTCTCATCATGACTTTTCTAGACCTTGCACAGTGCCAAGCCCATAGCAGAAGCTTTATAAATATTTGTGCATGGATGGATGGATAAAAAGGATGAACAAGAATTTCAACAAGATCTGTCTCCCTCCAAAACCGATCCTCTTCACTACCATACTATATGTCTTACCCAATGCATAAAAAGCTGGAGGAGAGAGAGTTTGTACAATAAAAATTCTAAAATGTGAGCAGCTTCTTTGAGGACCAGCTCAAACTCTGCATTATGGACCTATATTATGGACTACTGGGTGTACAGTTTATGAAAACTGTTCTCTGCACCTGTTTTATCCACCATAAACTGGAGACAGTAGGCCCTCCACTGCAGTGTTGCAGCAAGAGCACCCAACAATACATCGAAGGGCCCTTTTGTATCATGGCACCTAGCTAAGAGTGGGAACCAACAAAAGCACCCATTTTTACCCTCATAGCACAGACGCATACCAAAGGAAAAGATTCCAATTTCATTTAGATTCCCAAAAGCTACATGGATTTTTCAAAGAACTTTCAGCAAGATTCCCTCTTTAGATCATTGCAGCCATCGGAGGGAAAATGCTAAGCCTTGTGGGGGAAAGCGGCAGGGAGGGGGTGGCAGTGAGGTGAGGACTGACCAACAGATTCACAAGCTCTCCATTTCCCTCCCCTGTCTGGAATTGCCAAGATAAAGGCTAACTGCAAAAATGGACAATGAAATTAAACGGTTAAAAAGAAATAAGTATATTAAACAAATGGGTTATGACTATGAAATTACTTATATGGATCATGATACGTGTCATTATAGCAAAAGAATGGGAAAAAACCCAATGTCCTCAAATACGGGACCAAAAAGACTATGATAGTCCCATACAGTAGGTCTCTGATGCTGCTATAGTGCAGTATACATACCCCGGGGGAAAAAAAGGGGAAAGATACTAATATAAAATACTGATGTATGTATTATGTATACTGCATACATACTTATTTAGTTGTTTGGGGGTTTTTTGTTTAAAGATTTTATTTATCTGAAAGAGACAGAGACACGGTACAAGTGGGGAGGGGGCAGACGGAGCGGGAGAGGGACAAGCAGACCTGCTGAGCGTGGAGTCAGACACAGGGTTCGGTTCTACAATCCCGAGATCACAACCTCACGACTGGAGCCAAAGTCAGACACTTAACCGACTGAGCCACCTGAGGCGCCCCCACATATTTACCCACCTATTCAAAAAGAAACAAGAGGGATGAACTAAGAAAATATTGCCTATAGAGGGAGAGAGAGAATTGGATGGAAGCAAGGCCCCTTTGAATGTCCTTTGTTCTATGGTTCTGACTTTCAAATCATATAAATGCATTACGTGATTTTTTAATTAAGTTAAAAATATAAAAATAAAATAATTCCCTAAAAACTGAAAACAAATTAAAGCAAACAAATTCCACAGGTTATCCAGTTGGTGGCATAACTAGAGAAGAAGCATTTCAAATAACTTTAGGTCACAGGACTTTGCACTGCTATTAGAGAAAGGCTGCAGACAAAAGAATTGCTTAGGGGGCACCTGGGTGGCTCAGTGGGTTGAGCCTCTGCCTTAGGCCCAGGTCATGATCTCAGGGTCCTGGGATCGAGCCCCACATTGGGCTCTCTGCTCAGCGGGGAGCCTGCTTCCCCTTCTCTCTCTGCCTGCCTCTCTGCCTACTTGTGATCTCTCTCTCTCTGTCAAGTAAATAAATAAAATCTTAAAAAAAAAAGAACTGCTTAGTCTAAAAGTTCATTTCATATTGCATGGTTGGTAATAATACTGATACTTGGTTTGAAACTATAATATACACACTCACACATAACATACTTGGATAAATTATTTTATAGTCATTAGGAAAAAACTTACAGAATTAGAGCAAAGAGATACAATATAATATCAAAGAAGTTAATGAAGAACCTACAATCTTAAGTTTGACGCAAAAATAATCAGTATAACCTCATGATCTGTTTTTCTCTTTTTATTAAAAAAAAAAAAAAAGGCCTAGCATCCATGACAAACTTGTAGCAATGAGAGACCCTACTGTCTGGATGGTGATCTCCAAATACCATTTTCCTCTGAAAGGAAACACAGTTGCTTGCAGAAATGACTGATCCCAAGTCTAGGGCAGGAAACATGAGATAAGTGAGTCATCTTTTGTCCTGCAGGAAACCAAAGACTCCTGAGGTGGTGCCAAAGGACACAGATGCTAACTTGAAAGGGCTCCCAGTGACCAGACACTGGACAACTGCAGCATCAAACAGAATAATGATCACTAAAGATTAAAGCCCATCAAACATAAGTAGCCATGAGTTCATGGTAATATATTTTTAAATGTATTGGTGACTCTACAAATTTCCTAGAATATAAATTTTTGTTCTGAAAAATTGGTAAATAAAGGGAAAGAATCGAAAGAAATAATGGGCATTTGGAGAATTGGCCAAACAGGAGGCCGATCACTTGGTGAATCGATTTAGAGAACTAAGAGAGAGAGATTCAGAGAGAGAGACAGACAGACAGAGACAGAGGTCCATGATGCATTGTGATATGAACATCCTTCCCAGCACCTTCTGGATGTCCCCTGCTCCAGAAAGTTTATGCTATTTTACTCTTATGATCAAGACTAAAGAAGTCCCTCCTTGTAATCTCATTTGAATGTGTTACTTCTTTTAACAGGTGGAATTTAACAAAATGCCTTTGTTACCCCTCTAAATTAGACTAATACAAAGTTTATTTTAAATCAGAAAACCTAATAAAACTATTTAACCCGAATTTAAATTCAACACCGTTTCACAACAGATACACTTTTTTTAAAGATTTTATTTATTTAGCACAGAGAGAGAGAAATCACAAGTAGGCAGAGAGGCAGGCAGAGAGAGAGGGGGAAGCAAGCTCCCCGCTGAGCAGAGAGCCCGATGCAAGGCTCGATCCCAGGACCTTGAGATCATGACCTGAGCCGAAGGCAGAGGCTTTAACCCACTGAGCCACCCAGGTGCCCCCAGATAAATTTTTATTGAGCATCTATTGGATACGAAATCCTTTAAAATAGAATTATCTCATTTCATTTTTTTTCAGTAGCCCTGGGATACGATCACTCACATTTTACAAATGAGAAACAGAGTGGTGAAATGACTTGGCTAAGATCACACATTTAGTTAAATGACAGATCTGGGATTTAAAGAGAGGTCTGTCTGTGGATTACATCAGGACGCCCACAGAAAGAAAAACAGATCATGTTGATGCTAGACATGACCAAAGTTGGTGCTGATGCAACATTACCAAAAATACCACAGAAATGAATTGGTAAATAACTACTCCTCTTGTAAGAAAATAATACAACTCTATGGGGAATGTAAAAATAAGTTTATTTGGTGCATGTGGCCTTAGGGAAAAAAACGGTTTAATCTAAGATTTTAGAAAAGGAAGAAATCATAGAGTTCCTTCCAGTCCAAATTATTGTTTTCTAGGGCGCCTGGATGGCTCAGTCGGTTAAGCATCTGCCTTTGGCTCGGGTCATGATCCCAGTGTCCTGGGATCAAGTCCCATATCAGGCTTTCTGCTCAGCAGGGAGTCTTCTTCTCCCACTACCCCTCCCCTCTGCTTGTGAATTCTCTTTCCTTGAAAAAAAAAATACACACACACACACACACACACACATAAGTTTTCTAGATTAGAAAAACTATTCTCCAGAAAGACTGATAAGCCTATAGTCACACAGTGGGTTAGCGGTGTGAGGGCCAAGATACTTCCCACCTCGTATACACACTAATGTAGTCCTGGGGTAGCTCTGGGGGTAACTTCACAGGCCTAGGATCAGCCTGAGCTGCCTAGTGATTTAAGAGGAAAA
Organism: Procyon lotor; assembly: GCA_028646535.1. Lineage (NCBI taxonomy): Eukaryota > Metazoa > Chordata > Mammalia > Carnivora > Procyonidae > Procyon > Procyon lotor. The sequence continues at coordinate 110,022,896 of CM053606.1, forward strand.
TGTGCAGGGCACTGACTCCTAGACAAGATGTGAAACACACGGATTAATATTGTTGATTTGCAACCTGGATCTGAGAAGTTTGGGGATGATTTGTACCAGCTTTTAGCATTGCTTATTGATGGAAGTGAGCATGAAGATTTGTATCTAGGGAGCTAAGACTCCGTGGAGAGTTTTGATGGCTGGTTACGGAGCAGGAATCCATGTGACCAGCACAATACAGAAATAAAAAATATTACAAATATTTTAAAATAGGGCGCCTGGGTGGCTCAGTCGGTTGAGCGTCTACTTTCAGCTCAGGGCATGATCTCAGGGTCCTGGGATTGAGGCCCACATCTGGCTCCCTGCTCAGCAGGGAGCCTGCTTCTCCCTCTGCCCCTCCCCCTGCTCATGCTCTCACTCTTTCTTTGCGCTCTCTCTCTCAAATAAATAAAATCTTAAAAAATATATTTTAAAATATAAAAAGTGTTACAAAAGTACTTTGTAACACACCCACTGAGACTCCACTTTGGGCTCTGTTTCCTGGGTATTCCAAGTACATGTCAGCGGGGCCAGATATAAGAGAGGGCATGGGTCCTGCCATGCCCTTCAGAGATGGTCTGTGATTGGGAAATACACTCTCCCTTCAGTGCTGTTGTCATAGAGTACTCATGTGTAAGCATTGTCACTCTGGGGCCTCTGAGCCTTCTTAAGCAATTAAACCCTCTTTAACCATCATCATCAGTGCCCTGGCTTAGAACCTGCCACATGGTAGGCACTCAAACATGCCTTAAATTAGCTAGCTAATCAACAAATACAAAGAATCTGAGTATCTCGACTTAATGTCCACTATAACCTTCTACAAAAGGTCTAATTAGCACTGAAGAAAAACACATGTAATTTACTATAATAAGTACCTTTCTGCCCAAAAGACAAAGAGCCTATAATTGTCACTCTTAGGTTCTAATAGCCTCTGCTTATCTCAAGATTGTTTAAAAGTATAGAAGTGAGAAGATGCTTGCAGCTGCTGCAGGATGTTGGTTGGTAAGGACCTTCCTCTCCTCTCCCGGAGCACATCATGTTCAGTGCCCGCCCACGTCTTGTAGAGTTCAAGGTCACTGCCTGACCTTGGAAATGGAGAGTATGATGCCAAGTGTAGCCATACTTAATATGGTCTAGTTGCACTTAAAAGTTTAATGTTAATGTTAAAAAAAATCTATGTACACATTTACAAAATTAGTACGAAAATGTATTTTTAAAACTGTTCTTATAAAATTTAAGAACTGGTATGGAAAAGCAGAAGAATGGAGCAAATCGAAGCATGTGCATGTGTCTCTGGCTTCCAAGTATGCAGTGACTCCCAGAGGCTGCAGTCTGAGTTCAGGGATACTGCTTTGAACCTCATCAAAAACAACCCCCACGGGCGCCTGGGTGGCTCAGTTGGTTAAGCGACTGCCTTCGGCTCGAGTCATGATCCCGGAGTCCTGGGATTGAGTCCCACATTGGGCTCCCAGCTCTGCGGGGAGTCTGCTTCTCCTCTGACCTTCTCCCTTCTCATGCTCTCTCTCTCTCTC
>CM053606.1:110024545-110064658 GCA_028646535.1 Procyon lotor
GGTGCCCATATGAAAAAGCATGAGTAGTGTTTGTACTTAGTAAACACTCAGTAAAGTCAGCAGCTGTTTTATTATCACCACTATTATTATAGAGGTTTCATTCTCAGACCTGCTCAAGCACAATGACTTCAAATGTAAAATTTGAATCTTATCATCAATATCATGAATAATATGATGATATTGTCAATATCATCAATAATAATTCCCTTTCCTATAATATATGATTAAGCTGTGTTTTTCAATTTATATTGTTGTGCCCATTTGAAGTTAGGGAAGATTCAGAACAAATCACTATTCACTACTTCGTTGGATCCTCACAACAACACTGACACAACAGGGGAGCTATTGTCCTCAAGACACAGGTAAGCTTCAGTTTCAGCTGAAGTACAGGAAGTAAAATGACTTGCCAAAAGTCACACAGCTAGTAACCGGCAGGGGCAGGATTCAAGCTGTTCTGCCTCCTCTTTCAGGGCTCTTGCCATCATTTCAGCCTTTTCCAAAACATCAACTTTCAAATAGTTCATTTCAGTCAACATATGTGACTCTAAAGGGGTTAGCAGAAAGACCACAAATGGGAAGGTGTAATGTGAACTTAGACTCACAGTTACATAAATACAAACACAGGCAGATCTGTAAAACAACTTATGGTTCTGGTGTGAGTCTAACACACAAACACGCACGCACGCATGCACGCACGTGCGCCCACACCCCCCTCATACACACACAGGGCGCAGCTCAGTGAGAGCTGGTGCTCAAGGGCTAGGAGAGAGAAAGGCCTGAGAAAGGCTATGAGAGCAAAGGCCTGTGTTCTGACATGTCATCGCTATCATATAACACAGTACAAGCAAACGGCTACAGAGGGTCAATGTATTTATTCAAATAATCCTTTTAATTAAAAAAAAAACTTTAACTCAAAAATTTTGTCAGATGAGAACTTAAAATTATGTTAAAATGATGGGGCACCTGGGCGGCTCAGTCAGTTAAGTGTCCAACTCTTGATTTCGACTCAGGTCATGACCTCAGGGTCCTGGAATCTAGCCATGGTCAGCGGGGAGTCTGCTTGTCTCCCTCTCTCTTTGCCCCTCCCCCTGTTTGCACTCTCTCTCTCTCAAATAAATAAATCTTAAAAAAAAACTATATTAAAATTCTTGTTCAGATACATTTCTTAATTCTCCACGTCACTTACATGCATAGAAAGAGAACAAAAGACTCAATTAAACTAAGTAGGTCCTTTCAAAATACAAATCTCTGTTCAGAGGGTAAGAAGGATTCAATTAATAAAAATTCAAAAACTCAAGGTGAGCTTTAAGAGAGATTATCATCCTTGTTCATTTTACTGTAATATGAAAGGCAACCTTCTACTCTTAATCAATCTGAATACCTTTGACGATTATTTTTTATCTCTCTGGAAAGGAAGTAAAAAGGTATGAGCTAGAAATAAAAAAGCATTTTATCAGAACACAGGAGACTATCAAACATAGTCTAAATTGCAGGGGACAACATTAAAAAGAAAAGGGGGCACCTAGGTGGCTCAGTTGGTTAAGCAACTGCCTTCGGCTCAGGTCATGATCCTGGAGTCCAAGGATCCAGTCCCAAGATCGAGTCCCACATCAGGCTCCCAACTCCGTGGGGGGTCTGCTTCTCCCTCTGACCTTCTCTCCTCTCATGCTCTCGCTTTCTCTCACTCTGTCTCTCAAATAAATAAATAAAATCTTTAAAAAAAACAAACTACGATGACAAAACCAGAATGGAATTAGCACTGTGTGATGTTGCTTTTTTAATCCTGATGTTGGAACATGGAACGAACAATTTCCATGAGCTAGCTTTATTTAATCCTGCACCCCCCCCTCTTCGCCAAGGGGACCAGATTCAGTGACGACTGCCTTGACCACACCACTGTGGAACTCTGCGACCAAACAGCCCAAGTCCAGCTGAACACTTTACTCTATTTTTCCACAAGGAGTCTCATATCTAGCTGCTGCCTCTACCAGTAATTAAATGATGGCCTTGGTCAATATGATTCAATATGCATCAATTCCTACTTAGCTCAGTACTGTACCACTGCCCCCAACAACTGCTGGTTAGTCAAAATGGCGCATCTGAGGCAGGAATGGGATGATCCAGACAGCTCTGCTCCCTGGTCTGGCTGGAACAGGGACACACAGGATGGAATGGCAGTGTTTCTCAATGTGTGTCCTGAAGAAAACTGTTCATGGGAAAGATGCCATTCAAAAGTTGGATTTCAGAGTCAGATCAGTTTGGGAAAGACAGTACCTTGAGCCTGTGTCTGGGTATTTCACAACACACATTGACATAGTAAGGATTGTTAAGAGTCTGTAGCAAACACCTTTGTAATACTTTAACTCAGCAAATCCCAGATGTATTTGACTATGACCCTCCTTGACAGTAACACTAATACTGAAACTTAGCTAGGGAAATGCTTGAGACTACTCTACATTTATCACTGTGTGGCTTCATATCTAGCTACAAGACAACTCTTGGTTTCCCTGACCAAGAATTGTCACTCAAACAAAAAGTTAGTGTAAGAATTAAACTAGAAATGTGTCGTTCAGATTTTCTGACAACCAAACTGCTAAGTAATTTGTAAATGTTACCTTAATATAAGGAAAACATGTATTTCTGAAAAAACAAATAGAGAAAAACAAATATTTGGGTGACCATTACAATGATCCAAAGCAGTATATTACTCTTTACAAAAATATTTGCGATCATGACCCCTCAACCCAAATGTATATCTTTTCATGTGCAAAGTGAAAGAAGAGAACAAAGCGATTACCCAAATATTTCAAATCAACTTCTCTTTCTATAATAGTCATATAATTTTGCCGGTTAGTTTTCAGATAATTCAAGCTTCCTAAGTCTGAATGTGGATGTGGAGGATAAAGTGGGAGCTAGAGTCATCAGAAAAGTTATCATAAATCTCCACTTAACTATTTAAATAATATTTTATTAATAAATGAAGCCTTAGGCAGATAGTCATTTGACCGTCTTTGAAACTACTAAGGATACATCCAAAATATTATAATGTATAATATATATATAATATGTAATATATATAATTCAGTGTGTTATGACATAATACACTGAAAATTCCTCCAATATCTGAGAATTAATATTCCCACATTTCTAAACACCCAATTTACTATGAAAAAAGATTTGAGTACTACATACAAGGGATGCCCATATCATAGCCTCCAAAAATCATTTTCCCAGACATAAAACACCTTCTAAAACAAAATTCATAGATTTCCCTTACAAGGTCAAGCAGCTCCTGTAATTCAATCAAAAATCTGTTTATATCCATGAAGGGGCAACCCTGAGAGCATGCACCTGATCCACAGTTCAGATTATCCATTTAAATTTTTTTAATTATTTTTTAATTCACACCAGTCATAAAAAGATATATTCAGATTCAAATCTGAATGCTTTATTGCCCATTTCCTTCTTTTTGACTGAGAACCATAAAAACATAATTATGCAAAGTTCTTCCTTTCCAAAAGACAGTTGATAAAAAAAAATGTCACACGGTAACACAATCCGAGTCGACAAGAAAACATTCAAAGACCTTCTCCTCCTAAAATGGGGGTGGGGGTGAGGGGAAGCAGGTCGCTGTTAATGAATTTATTTAACGCTTTGGTGTTAGAATGAACTTTCTCTTCACTCATTGCATTTTTAGTCTAGTGGTCAAACAGGATCACGTTTTCAAGGAGCTCTGACGGCAGTGCCTTACCAGTGTAGATGCTGGCATTGGAAGCTGGGATACCAAATTGTGACTCGATGAACTTGGGAATGAAGGTAATGAAAGCAGTTACAATGGCACTCTCAGCTGTGTATGACAAACTCACAAAAAGGAATGTCATGTTGCTTAAGATCCTGACAGCTGCTCTTGGTAGGTCTACAAAAATGACAAAAATGACAAATGAATGTTATAAATAAGGGATGGGAAATAAAATAAAATTGAACTGTTCTTGAAATGAACTGGAAATAGCCATTCAGCAATATCGGAGACTACTGAACAGAGGATAAAAACAGAATAACCTGATGACTGATTAGAAATTGTCCCCTTTATTAAAGAGATTCGGGGTCGTTAAAAAGTTTTCAAGTAGGAGGAAGAAATTTAATAAAGTAGTAAAAAACATATCCATACACAATAACCTTACGAGAAAAACCCAACCTATGACTCCTGTTCTAAAAACTGCTTAAGATAAATTATTTACATTTTATATCGATTAAAACAATGTTATTCTTTGTTAAAACCCAAAAGTCTACTAAATGCACAAAGTACCTGCGGTACAGTCCTACATTACAATTTCCACTTCATTCAACTAGCACTTTCCTAGGAAAATGCACTTCTGAGGTCTCACATCCCTGACCCCACATTGCAGACACCCACAGAAGGGGAACTGGTATATGATTTTGGACATTTGATCTTCCAGCCTCATTATGAAACAGGAAATGATGCAGCTAAAAGGGCTTAAGGGTCAGGTCACCAGGTCACTTTGGACTGGGTAAGAAAGAGAAATGCTCTCCAAAAAGGGAGAGCCCAGAGGTAGGGGTTCAGGACTACCCAGCTGCCTCTCAGGGAAGAGAGAAAATTCTCATCTTCAAGTCTTTGCATTATTTTACAGAACTTGCCATATATATATGCTTCAAGATACATGCCCACATATCTTCATTTCAGCATTATTTACAGTGGTAAAACTTTAAGGAAAAAGACTAAATGTCCATCACTGGGAAATGTTTAAATAAATTATGGCACAGCCCTATAATGAAATACTATGCAATAGCTAAAAATGATACAGAGCTAAATGTGCTGGCATAAAAGGAACTCCAAGAAATATTTTTTCCCAAGAAATATTTTTATAAATGAATAAAGCAAGCTGCTGCAGAAATATACATATACATGAGTATGTAAATACATATACATATATGTAATATCAAAGTAAAAGTCAAGCCAAAACAATGTATTTATATGTGGTTGAATATATACTTCCCAACATATACAACATCAAGAAATTCTGTAAGTGGGAATAAGTTTGGGAAAGAAGAATAAAAGGAGATTCTTGTGCATTTTTGCATGTTTATGATGTGAATTAACTCACATTGATGAAGTTTTGGAACATAGGTGAGGTTCAGTGGGGTGAAGTCTGGAGCCAATGACCAAGAAAGAATTCTTGAGACGTCTTTGGTGCAAAACGGTGGTTTATTAAAGCACAGGGACAGGACCCGTGGGCAGAAAGAGCTGCTGCCCTGGGGTTGTGAGGGATGCTGATTACATACTATGGAGTTGGGGGATGGCAGAAGGGAGGGTTTGAAAGAACTTTCATGTATTGAAGACAACACAGGATGCTTTGCTATTTGTCAAGTTAAAGTTTTTTTCCTTTTGGTAAGGCATTAACTGTAAGATAGCTGGGAGCTTTCTGGAGGAATGTCACACTCCTATCACATGTCCTTGTCAATGAGCTTTATAGATTTAGAAGAAATTCAACTTTATTTACATTTCCCTCTGCCTCAGCCTCCCTCAATTTTATGGAGAGGAGGGTGATATTGGAGCTTCAGGAACTGAGTTATTTGTCTCTGGAAGTTAGGCTATTGATAAGAAATCTTCTTCCTTGCAAATCACTAGGACATTTATAAACTGAGGGAGACTCAGGTGTTGCAGGATTGTGATCTCTACAAGCTGACTATTTGTTTTTCCTTTAGGGCAGCCAGGAGTGCCTGAGGAATGTCACATATATCCCATGGGAAGGGGGATGGTTTGCGGGGTGTCAGCTTCTGCTTTGCCCTCAGCTTGCCTTCTGTTCCCTCATCAACATTTATGTGATCTGTACATATCTTGGAATGTATCATGGAAAAGATAAGCTGCACTATTTCTGCACAGTCATCTCAGTTATCAGAATAGTTATTGCCTAGGACATCTGGGTGGCTCAGTCAGTTAAGTATTCCCCTCTTGATCTTGACTTAGGTCATGACCTCAGGGTCATGAGATTGAGCCCCACGTTGAGCTCCAGGCTCAACCAGGATTCTGCTTGAGATTCTCCTTCTCCCTCTCCCTTTGCCCCTCCCTCTGCTTGAGTGTGTGCTCTTTCTCTCCCTCTCTAAAATAAATAAATAAATCTTAAAAAAAAAAAAAAAAAGAATGGCTATCACCCTATGCTACAACATTGTAAAATCAATTCATAAAAATTAAGCAAAATTTGTTATTAAAGCTATAATTTGTAGCCTATTTGCTAGAATTTAAAACTCAGGAAGTCAAGACTATTTGCTAATCATTTTAAATGCAAATTAATGTTAATGTTCTATATCTTAATCATTAAAGTTTAAATGAACACTTAAAATAAAAATTAAGATGCATACTTCATTTTTTAACATGGAAAACACACCAGAAAAAAATATAATTAAAGTACTTCATAAAATTACCCAATATTCTCTTGTAAATATGCAAATCAAAAGGTCGTATCTAAAATTTAAAAATTGGAGAGGTGCCTGACTGGCTCAGTCAATAGAGCATGGGACTCTTAATCTTGCGGTCATGAGTTCAAGCCCCACGACTGGTGTGGAGCCTTACTTAAAAAAAATAAAATAAAATATAAAAAAATAAAAATAATAAATAAATAAAATTTAAAAGTTAGAAAATTAGAAGATTTTCTATCAACCTGTGGAGATTCAAATTAAGTCTATTTGGTATATTAAATCTAAATATTGTTGAATCTAAAACATCTGGTGAAATTATACAAAAATTTTTTTAATCCAAGAAGATAAGATATGTATCACATGAATGTTCTAAAAGATACTAGTTATGGGGGCACCTGGCTGGCTCAGCCAGAAGAGCAGAAAAGCATGAAACTTTTGATCTCAGGGTCATGAGTTCCAGTCCCAAGTTAGGTGTAGAGATTACTTAAATAAATAAACTTAAAAAAAAAAATACTAGTTGCCGAAAACTGATTTTTATTTTATACCAATTTCATGTGGTAAAATAGCCCTCTACTTTCAATGCTAACTAAAAATATATGTAATGTTTGTCTTCTCTTTCATAAATAAATAAAACCCAAAAAAATGGTGTTATTTAAAAAGAATTTAGCAAAAGTTGAAATTCAACAACTTTAAGTTAGCTTCCTCCTTTCTTCCACCTTCCTCCTTCCCTTTGTTGGAGCTAAATCTTCAGCATACATGCCCTGCAGGAACAAAGGGCCAGATATCCAGGCTTGTGTCTTTGGCTGATGGGGCTGAGAGCTTGTTTAAATACAAGAAGAGTGTGAGTAAGTCTATTAAAATTAATGGCAGTCAGCTTTCTAATGGCCAGAGGAGGGAGTTACAAATATGGACAGGGGATAGTTAGATACGAGATTAGAACTGAAAGTAATGGTATGAAGTCATGGGATGGATGGATAGATTGACAGATGGATAGATAGATGACTGAAAGATATGATGATAGACGATAGATGGTTAAAGATTACAGATGATAGATACATGTGTGTGAGTGTGTGTACATGCACATATTTCCCTATTCTGTCTACTACACAGTTTAGAAGTTATAACAGCCTAGTAGCAATGAGCACATCTAGCACCCAGTGCGTGGTTTCTAAAGGCCATTTTCCACTCAATGGAGAGCTCCTTGGAGAAATGTCTAACTTCAGACCTGAGACAGAGAAAATACAAGATGAGCCTGGACAATCTTGTTAAATAAGAAAATAAAGTGCTCAGAGAATGTGAGGGGACATGTCAGAAGGATACCAAAGAGTTTGAAGGATTGCAAATAGTCAAATATGAAGCAGTTTAAGGTCAATGGATGCTAAAAGTGGTAAGTGAAAGTTTAATAGAAACAAGATATAGTCAATCTTCATTATTTACAGATTTAGTATTTTCAAATTTGCCCACTTGTTACAATTTATGTGTAACCCCCAAATCAAAACTCGCAGAGGGTGGCCATTCAAGGAGATGTGGCAAAAAAAACTTGAGTTAGCAAAGATTGCATGAGGGCTCTCCTGCTGCCTTCCTGGGTCAGCTCTCATGCTGCAAGCGTCTTTTGCACAAGATATTGTCAAATTTTTAGCATTTTTGTGTTTTTGGCGATTTCCTTGTTTCAAATGGCCCCCAGACATAGTCCTGAAATGCTGTCTAGCGTTCCTAAGAGGCTGTGATGTGCCATGTAGAGAAAATACATGTGTTAGATACACTTCCTTCAGGCATGAGTCATACTGCTATTGGCCATGGGTTCAACATTAATGAATCGACAATATATATATTGAGTAAAGTGTCTTTGAACAGAAACATACATGAAACAAGGTTATATATCGACTGGTTGATGATTATGTTGTGACAGCAATCGAGCCCTGTGTTTCTCCTAGAGCAATGCCTCTGTGTTTGCCAACTCAATGTTCATGTGACTTTATAGAACACAACTACCATGAATGAGAATCAATGGGATTTGCATAGCTTCAAAGTACTTCCCCACAAAACACTTACAAATTACTTAAGAATTGCAATACATTTATTAACTTTAGAGTACAGAAACCTGGTAGATACAATCTTCTCCAAGAGATAAAAGTTCACAGGGACAGTAGCATTATATACCTTCTGATACAAGGCACTAGAGGAGAGCATCATTTCAGTGGTATGCCCACCAAGGGCATCAATCAGAAAGCGACACTGTCAAACCCAAACTGAGGGACATTCTATAATGTTATCAGCTTATACTTTTTAAAAAGATTAAGGTCATAAAAAAAAGGAAATAATGAGAAATTGACTCAGGCTGAAGAAGACTAAAATACACCCCAAAGAAATACAACATGTGATCTGTGAATTGAATTTGGACATAAATGGAATTGTTGAAATCACTGCCAACGTTTGAATAGGGCTTGTGGTCTAGGTGGTAGCACTCGATCAATGTTAATTTCCAGGTTTTAATGGCTGCCCTGTGGTCACATAGGACAATGTCCTTGTACCTAGGAGACACACACTGAAGAAGACAGGACAGCAGAGCACCAAGCCTGCAATTTCTCAGATGGATCAGAAACTTCAACCACTAGAAAACTGGGTACAGGGCACAGAGGAGCTCTGTGCACTATCTCTGTGGCTTTTCCGTAAATTCAAAATAATTTCAAAATCACAAAGTTTAAAAATCTAAGCTGAATCCATACATTTGCAGTCCAACACCTAACTTTTATGCTGCAGAATATATTTTAGATAAGTTTCTTCATGCCGTTTATAACTGTCATTGTAAAATCAAAAATGCAGTAAAAAGCCTGATGACAGAGAGCTAAAATAATGATAATGATTATCCTTTTTTTTCTCATTTAATGCTATGAAATCATACAAATTCAATGATAAGGACAAACTGACCCTAAAACCAGAAACGCCTTAAACATTAGTGAAGTGGGAATAGAATCCACTGCAAGGCACCAAAATGCAATAGAATGTAATATAAGAGATAGGCTGCACATAGAAATCACTTTTAAAAGAGGTGTCACTTAAGGAGTACACTTGTGATGAGCAAGCCCTGTGTTGTATGTAAGTGTCATATGTAAGTGTCGGAGGTAAGTGCTGCATCACTGGGTTGTACACCTGAAACTAACAATGCCCTGTATGTTGGCCAGCTGGAATTTAAATAAAAACTTAAAAAACAAAAAAGTGTTGCTGTCACTGGCAGATTTCTTGCTCTTTCCCATGTGCACATCCCAGGCAGTGCAGGTGACCCCAGACAGCCGGCGTTGTCACCCGACCAGATGGTGAGCTGCACACCGATCATAACAGGGCTACGCTACAATAAATCTGATGTAGACCCCTGCCTCCTCCACTTGCCCTTGCAAACCTTTAGTCAGAGTTTCAGAAAATCTGAGATGTGCGGCGTGACTGGGTTCCTGCAGAGGCTGATTCAGGACAGTCTCAGCAAGGGCAGAGATCATAGTTTCTCGTCGTCCTCCAAAGCCTTGCGGCCGACAGCCTAAGAGGGGGCAACAGGTTGGGGTATGCGGGGAAGTTTCTGCCCATCAGGCAAGCATGCTCCAGTAGGTGGGAATGTTTTATGACGTTTAACTTGAAGGATCTATTTAGAATAAAGTTTTTGTTTGGAAGAGTAAAGCTTTAAGTAAGCCTGGGTTTCATAGAACCTGAAAGGTGGCAGTTATCTTTGAAAGTGGGCAAAGGAGGAACTCATTGGTAATATCTTTAGTCTGGCGTACAATGGATCCTATCCTGGAGAGAGGTCTGTGTGGCACTGAAAGTACCCTTTTCAGTGGCTCCTTATGCTGACATAGCAAGGTTTAGAGCATGTGACCTGATACCCCAATATGAGCTGATTGCACCAGACAAGGAGGCTGGATTCAAAGGTGCTTCCAGAAGGCAGGCCTGCAACCCTGGGAGCCCTGGGACACCCTGAATGAACACAGACTGGCCAAGCCCTTTACTCCGTGTCCCTTCCTGTTGGCACCTGACACACAGTGAATTAGGCTGTGCGTGAAGATTTGAGTGAGAACATAGGTAAGGAAAAAGAACTGCAGTTGCATATCCAGAGTGGCTGTGGGTCCGAAGCAAGAAACACATCCCCAGAGATGCTGGGGGCCCTGCAAGAGAGCCTTACGCTAGAACCCCAGTATCTCAGGGGGCTTCAACTTGCTTCCATCCTTTACAAACTTTACAAACTGAAAGCACCTGTCATGCCTTTTTGTTGTCTTAAACTACTGAAACAGACTTTTTTACATAATGATATACTTGAAAAAGATATGCCAACAGAGAGAATGACCAAGAAAATGGGAAGATGACCCAGCCGCCCAGAACTTGGCCCCACTTGCGAGACCCTCAAGACAGAGTTGCTGTCCACCCTTCCAGTTCTGAAGTCCTGTGATTCCCACCATAACCTCCCAAATGGCCATGGTCTTTCTAGTCTCTACTATTTACTGTATTCTCCTGCTCAGTCTGCTCAAATGTCAAGCTCATCCATCGAGTCTGTAGGAGACAGAGCCTTCAGACAGACAAGTGCTTCTCCTCTGTGCTCCCACAGCATGCTGTTCATATTGCTACTCATCAAGTCTTCAATAGCTGCATGTGTTTACCTGTTTGTTTCTTTCAAGAGAGTGTAAATGCTAAGAAAGCAGGACTTGGTAAATCTGTACAGCTTCAGCTCTCAGAATTCCTCTAGCATTTTGTAGGCACTCAAAAAATATATCTGGAATGTGTTTATTTTAACATTCATTATAACATCAAAGCAATAATTTGTACTAAAACAATAGCCATATACGAGAAAAATAAATAGCCATATGTGAGAAAATTAAATCTATTCCAAAGATGCCTAATTTCCTCCTGGGGAGTTAATTAGTTATTAAGAAAGTATAAGTCGTGGGGCACCTGGGTGGCTCAGTGGGTTAAAGCCTCTGCCTTCGGCTGAGGTCATGATCTCAGGGTCCTGGGATTGAGCCCCGCATCGGGCTCTCTGCTCAGCGGGGAGCCTGCTTCCCCGTCTCTCTCTGCCTCCTCTCTGCCTACTTGTGATCTCTCTCTCTGTCAAATAAATAAATAAAATCTTTAAAAAAAAAAGGTATAAGTCATAAGATAAAGGACAGTCTGTGTAATAGTGGACTTAACAAAGCCACAGAAAAATGTGAAGGACCAAATAGATAATCCTTTTAAAAATATGGCTTTCTGGAGCTAAAGAATCCTAAAAGGACTTAGATCAGATTATAAACCAAAAATTCTATTAAAGAAATAATAAAATGCTAACCAGAGAAGGAAGAAATATACAATATTTCATCCATCCAGCGTATCTGGGGAAAAGAGGTGTTTGGAATACTTGAATTTTTCAGATAACTGGGCAATTGCCTCTTAAAGGAACAAAACTTTAAACATTTTGTATGTATTAACTAGTATTACTAGAAAATCCATAGCATAATTTGACATTCTCTTCAAGATTCCAAGTCACAATTATGAATGATAATATCTATCTGTGAATTCGTTTTAGTATAATTTTAAGCCTTCTATTTATTTTCTGATTCTTTTTTGGTTGCAGGAACATTCCTTCCCTGTGATCTGTTGTGGTGTTTGTTTTTACCTGTTGACATTCTACTTCCACACCAACTTTTCTCTGCTATGTTCTTTTGAAGGGTCTTTGTGAAGTAGACATAGATTTCCATTTTGTTCTTTCGACATCAATTTTTTTAATTTAAATTGGAGGTGGGATGAGGAATGGTGGTCTTATTATTATAAAAAATAGATGAATTATTCTATCGAGTTGTTGACTAAATTTTATTACCTGGAAACTAACGTTATTTCCAGATATAAATGATAAACATTAAATGCCAAATAAACATACCGATCGCTGTTAATACTTTTCGTAATTTTTCTGATATTTTTGGACATAATATCTCTTCTTGTGGAAAAAAATATTTATCTGAAGATTATAGCCTATTCAGTTTATTTCCCTTATGTCTAAATTCAAGTAAAGTAAATATCTTTTCAAAAATAATTTATTGAGGTAAAATTTACATAACATAAAATAACTTTAAAGTGAACAATTCAGGGGCATTCAGTACATTCACAGTGGTGTGAAACCACCACATCTATCTAGTTTCAAAATACACTTTTTGTTATAATAATAATGTAAGCTTTTATGTTCAGGAATGATACTGGAATGTACTTTTATTTTATTCTTTATATCTTTAAGTACTTTCTAAATTTTCTATCGCAAACATTTATTATTTTTATATTCTAAAAAACCAAACCAAATACTCTGCAATTGTAAAAGAATGCAACAATGTGTCATCTTCTAAGACAAGTCTTCTCTGGCTCAGTCAGGTAACAGGAATTCCTTCCTCCTGTTCCTTCAACCTTCCTTAGAATATACATACCTCCATTTAAAGACTTATATTTTATCATGTCAATTTTCCTTTCTACCTCCTAGTTCTTTGTCCATAGCTGTTGCTCAGTAAAGCTATTTGTGAAAGAGAAAAACAAAGAAAGAAAGATGTTTTCTTAAGATAGATATTGTCAGCCATCCATCTGAATAATTAGAAGGATTTGGGGGCTACTTGGGGGGCACAGTTGGTTAAGCATCAGACTCTTGGTTTCTCTTCAAGTCATGATCTCAGGGTCATGAGATTGAGCCCCGCATCTGCCTCAGCATGGAGTCTGCTTAAGGATTCTCTCTCCCTTTCCCTCTACTCTCCTCATATAAATAAATAAATCTTGGAGGGTCAAAAAAAAAAAAAAGGAAGGATTTGGGGAGAACAGTCTAGGCCTTTCCTAAACATCTTAGATGATGCTGGTTTCTTAAATGAAAGCAAAATTTGAGAAAAGTATCAACTGAAGAAGCAGATCTAGACAGTTTAAACGGACTAAGTCAAACAAGACATAGAATTCACACTAGGCATAAACAAAGTGACCAAGAGTAAAAATGGGAACTTCAGAGTGGGGATCATTGAAATACAAAAGGCTGGGATATTTATTAAGCTATAAAATAATACATATGTGCCAAAATACTTTTGTATTTTGTGCTTTTCGAAGTACATGGGCAGGACCCAAAGCCTCAGCCTCAAGAGCTCCAGAAAGGCCCCTGGAAGGTGGGGCGAAGGAACGTGGCATGAAGAAAGGCGGAGAAAACACCATATGATAATAATAGTGGAGTCAGACCAGGTGAGTGTATGCTTTGGCTGTAACATATAAGCTTTTATAGTAATATTTTTTAATCTTTCAGTATTTTACAATGTTTTAACATCTTAAAAATCTTGCTGGCTGGGAAGAGACTAGACCACCAAGTCTTAGAGATAGCATGAGCCAGTTGGGAGCTCGTCTTTTACATGCGAACTATCCGGTCCTGAGTATATAGTCCCAACCACCTCCTTACCATGCTCTCACACACCCAGCCAGTGTTGTCCCCATCCTACATCACTCAGGGCCTGGTATCACAGAACCAGACCACCCCCGCAGCCTAAACCCCACAGAAACACAAACCAGCCAGTTGTAAACGGCTGACTCTGCCTTGCCTTGCCTTTCCTATGGAAACCCCCACAGGGGTCTGGCCTTGGCTTGACCCTCACTCTTGTCTTGTGTTTCCTGACCAAAACCCGGTGCTTCCCTTGCAGCCCAGTGTTCCCCCTTCTCTTGGGACATGCAAGTAATAAATCCTCCTTTCAATGGCATTGACCTCTGCATGTCATGATTCCGTCACCCTCATAAATTAAAATGCCGTGGGTATAAATTATAGAGCTACTTCTTTTAACACCTCTCCACAAAACTCCTTGATTCCCTTCTTCTGCTACTCCTTTCTAGAAGTCAAATTTAATTTGTCCTTCCACCCCTAGTATTTTTGCTCTTATTTGTACACTTGAAAGCCTTCTGGTACCTCAAAAAGCTGGATGGAAACATACCATCCCCATGCAGTGAAAATTTCAACAACTTCCCGGATGGCCTGGAAGTCTTGCACCAATCCTGTACATTTCATGGGTACAGAGCAATTGCAACTTTTTGACCCCCGTGATCCAGGAGCATCAGATTATTTTTAGTCACACCTTTCTGTAAAAGCAAAACCAAATTTGCACTCATACATAACATGGCCAAAAAACAGCCCAAGTGTCCCCATTATCTGTTCATTCTCTTTTGAAACTAATGACCACCCCTGTGTTCCCTGCTCTCAAGTCTCCATAAAAGTGCTGCGATTTTCCTCTCTCCTCCAGGACACACTGGCAAATGGCATTCCTTGCTTGCCAATAAAAGAACAGAAGGGGCTAGATGGTTTTGCACACCACAGTCACCTCTGGCCCAGCACTTGAAGCCCCCGAGCCACTTACCTACAGGCAGGGGACAGAAACAGCAGCTGTCAAGGCCCAAAATACATCATTCGTAGCTGCTGGACGAGCACTATTCTGCTTGTTGAAATCTAGCACCAGTGAGTATTTTCATATATAACTTTCTTTTTTTTGTTTTTAAAGATTTTATTTATTTATTTGACAGAGAGATCACAAGTAGGCAGAGAGGCAGACGGAGAGAGAGGGGGAAGCAGGCTCCTCGCTGAGCAGAGAGCCTGATGTGGGGCTTGATCCCAGGACCCTGAGATCATGACCTGAGCCGAAGGCAGAGGCTTTAACCCACTGAGCCACCCAGGCGCCCCCATATATAACTTTCTAAGTAGGTACCCCTATGATGAGTTGATGAGTAACCTCAGAGTTTGCACTGAATATAAATAAACTGCTTTTTTTTTTTCTTTCAGGAATTCTTTGCCAGGTGTGTTAGCATTTCTCTCTTAAGCTGCAGGTCCAAATCTAAAGGTTTAGCTTCCCACAAGGGAACATATGTACAACAAAATAAGCGTAATAGAAGAATGAAATGAAGAACCGGAGCCAGAGAAGACGTACACACAGCACGATGTCAAAACCAGAAAGAAGAATGTAGTATGTCTATAAGAATCCTTGCTGGGCTTCAGATTTGGCTCAGGTTCCTGGCCACCGAAGCAAGGAGTTGTATAAGCATCATTAGCAAAAACAATCAAATCGCTTTTCCTCTCTATGTTCCAGAGCAGCAGTTCTCACGGGGTGGTCCCTGAGCTACCGACATCAGTATCACCCAAGAAGCTGTTAAAGAGGCAAATACAAAAAAATAAATAAATTAAATAAAAATAAATTAAATTAATTAATTTAAATTTTAAAAGGGCAGCTAGGGGCGCCTGGGTGGCTCAGTGGATTAAAGCCTCTGCCTTCGCTCAGGTCATGATCTCAGGGTCCTGGGATGGAGCCCCACATCGGGCTCTCTGCTCAACAGGGAGCTTGCTCCCCCCCCCCGCCGCCTGCCTCTCTGCCTACGTGTGATCTCTCTCTGTGTGTCAAATAAATAAATAAAATCTTTAAAAAAATAAAAGGGGCAGCTGGGTGGCTCAGTGGGTGAAGCATCCAACTATTGATTTCGGTTCAGATCATGATCTCAGGGTTCTGAGATCAAGTCCCACCTTGGGCCCCGCCCTGGGCCTGGAGCTTGCTTAGGATTCTCTCTTGGCCTCTGCTCCTCCCCCTACCCCCACCCCCCACCCTCGTGCTCTTTAAAATTTAATTAATTAATTTTTAAGAATGCAAATACTCAGGCCCCACCCCAGGCCTCCTGACTTGAACACTGTGGTCCAGGGCCCAGCACTCTGGGTTTTAAGAAGCCCTTGTGGTACTTCCTAGGTAGCCGAAGTTTGAGAACCACTGTTCTCACAAAATAGGGCTTTATATAAAGGGCAGTGAGCATGCTTATATGGCAAATATGGAGAATTCAAGCAAGAGCTCAATAAAAGCTGCAAACATAGGGCGCCTGGGTGGCTCAGTCGTTAAGCGTCTGCCTTCAGCTCAGGTCATGATCCCAGGGTCCTGGGATCGAGCCCCGCATCGGGCTCCCTGCTCGGTGGGAAGCCTGCTTCTCCAGCTACCGTTCCCTCTGCTTGTGTTCCCTCTCTCTCTGTGTTTCTCTCTGCCAAATAAATAAAATCTTTAAAAAAAAAAAAAAGCTGCAAACATAAAACTAAACTGTAATTCAGCAAGGGAATAAAGACAATATGCAGGAGAGCTAAGAAAGCACGGACCAGGCACCTGGCGTTGGTGATCCCTCTTTGCTGAGTCAAGGATTGACCCCAACCTGTTCCATACTATACCAGTTTTAAAACACTCAGCAAGGGGCCACATGCAATAGTTCTGGGTGTTCTTGGGCAACTCAAATTTGGAATTTATTCCTTCTGTCCCTCTCAACTAGCTCTTTCTCCATCATCTGAGGTTGAAATCCTGAAACCAACTTTGATACCTACCTCCCCATTATCCCATCAGTTGCCACAACCTCAGATACAACCTCTCCTTCCTCAATAATTCACTCATCAAATATTGACTGTATCTATAAGGTGGTATAAATTCATCAGGGAACATGGTGGACAAAATATCCTTGCCTTCATGGGGCCTACTTCTCACTGTGGAGACAATAAGTTAAGTAAAATATATAGTATGTTAGATAGTGATATATACTAAGGAGACGATGCTTTGGAGAGGGGTGCCTGGGTGGTTCAATTGGTTAAGTGTCTGCCTTCGGCTCTGATCATGATCCCTGGGTCCTGGGATCGAGCCCCCTATCGAGCTCCGTGGTCAGTGGGGAGTCCGCTTCTCTCTTTCCCTCTGCCCCTCCCCCTGCTCATGCTCACTCTCTTTCTCTCTCTCTCAAATAAATAAAATCTTTAAAAAAATAAAAAAGCTTTGGAGGAAGTTGGAGATTTTTAAATAGGGCAGCCAAGCAAGGCCTCCCTGAGAAGGGACTCTGAGTAATATCCTGCAGGAAGTGAGGGGATCTGGGGAAGAGCCTTCCCAGCAGAGGAACAGCAAATGCCAAGGCCATGAGGTGAGAGTATGCCTGGCAGATTTGAGGACCAGTGACAACCCCAATGTGGCTGAAGTGGAATAAACAGATGGGGCCACAAGAGGGAGATGGGGTTAAAGAGATAAGCAGGGACCAGATTCTACCCCCAGGGGGTCATACAGGAAAGAGACTTTTCTGTGAGTGAGACAGGAGACCATAGAAGCTGTGAGCAGAGGAGTAGCATTTTAATAGGATCCTCCTGGCCGCAGAGTTGAAAGCAGCCCAGAGGGGACACGGATAGAAGTAGGGAGCCTCGTTTCACAGACAACTGTCCCTTCCTTGTTTGCAAGTCAAAACCACCTTCCCCTCTCACTGGGACTCTGCCATAGCTTTCTGCCTGGGCCCCTCCTCCCTTCCTACCCTTTTCCCCTCTCAATTCTTCGGAATGGATTATTGCCAAATGCCTGCTCGGACCTCCCAACTGCCCTCTAGGGACAGAGTCAGTTAAAAGCTCCTAGAACTCAAGCTCTCCATGCACAGTGGGGCCCTGCCTTACCTGCCCAACCTCATCTCATCTCCCAGGTCTCTCCACACGCAACCACACACCAACCACGATACACGCTCAGCATTCTCAAATACATCTACACAGCCTGACCTTGCCTTTGCTCTCTGACTGGAACCACCGCACCTCCACCTACTGAAACTTTCCCAGCCCGCCAAAGTTCTCCACAAATCCCACCTCCTCTATGACATCTCTCCTGATCCCTCAGTGTGATGTGCTCTTGCCTGCCATTGAACGTCACACCATTGCATCTGTCCTCATTTACGGTCTTTCCATCTGTACTTGTCCTGTCTCCCTCCATGGACTACAAACTCCCTGAGGGCAAACCATGGCTCACTCATCTTTATCTCCACTGCAGCATAAAGTAGCACTTCCACAGACTGACCAGTCATCGAATTTATTTCTTCCTTTAAGATTTTATTTATTTGACAGAAAGAAAGAGTTCACAAGTAGGCAGAGAGGCAGGCAGAGAGTGAGGGAGAAGCAGGCTCCCCGCTGAGCAGAGAGCCCAATGTGGGGCTCAATCCCAGGACCCTGAGATCATGACAGGAGCTGAAGGCTTTAACCCACCAAGCCACCCAGGCGCCCCCAGTCATCGAATTTAATGATGACAACACAAACACAATCCAAACTTCCGTAACATCAAGTGGCCTCTTTAAATCAGTTCATCGTCTCAGAGTAACTATTTTATTTAGCTAGATTATAAACACATTGCAGTCTAACACAGACAAAAGTCTAGCAGAGAAAAATCTGTTCTATTTTATGCTAACTAATAATGCTAAGCAGCTAAAAGATTAAAAGTGGACACAAAAATAAAGTGTTTCTTCTGATTAACTGCCACCAAAAGTTTTCTATTTAGGAAGATAGCCAGCTAAATTTGGAAGACTTTAAGATGCTGGACCTCAAACCTCAGGAAAATTGATCCAGTTAAATATTTTAAAGGTTTATTTTTATTGGTAAGATTTGATGTAATCAATGCTAATCTCTTTATGGAAAGGTGATTCAGACACACTAAAAATTCTACCTTCTCCTTTGTGGTGTTTTAAAACAGTCTTATTCCTGCATAATTTATAATAAGAATCTAGAAACACTGAGTCAGATTTTTCCCAATGTCTATCATTAAAATGTGGAGGCGGAGAGTAGATTTGTATGGCCCAAATCATTTTTTTAAGGAAGTATGAGTTATTAACTTAGATATTCTGTCACCTCTTCTGAAGAAGCTAATACTGGTATCCAAATTTCAAATATGAAATAAAGACTTAAAGGAGCTCTCCTCCAGAAAGCAGGACAAGGGAAAAAAGGATCTGAGAACCAAACTCAGATTTAATTCAAAATGAAATCTTACCAACCATTCTTCAATTCAAGGCCTTAATGATGAATCTCAATCTTGTAATAAAAGGTTATGTCTACAGTTCAATGACTCCAGAGATTTAATTTATCCTTTTGAAAACCAGATTCAATATTAGATTGTCATTTCTGATAGGTAATAGGTATTACATATTCTGGAGGAAATCAATAAGCGCAAGATAAATACGAATTAGTTTTAAATATTCTAACTGAATATTATTTCTACATCATCAACATCATTTGAATCATTTTTAGCAAAACATTTGCACTATATACTCCCATTAAAACAGGATTCCTTTCCAGCGGAGAAAGTGGTTCTTGAAATTTCTGTCTAGATACAATTAGAGAATTCAGTGCAAGTGAAAGTAAAAAATGAACCAGCTCTGTGTCCTAATCAGGAGATTTAGAGGCAGAAGTGAGATCAGTCATCACAATGAAGGCATAGGATGAAAAAATTGAGAATATATCAGTAACACTGACAGGAAAATCAGAAGGAAACCAACTACCCATCACGGCTAAAAGACTCCTCTTAGTCTTCCCTTTAAAAGAAAATATCTTCATCTATCATATTGAACATAAAAAAGATGGAGAAGAGAAATCTCTAGCAGTACAAGATGATATACAATAAAATAGTATATAGATTCAATTTGGAAAAACAATCTTAAAATTCTATGATGGCTTTTGAACCCACATGCCTACATGTGCTTCCTCCCACAAGTAGGTCCTGAGTCCAAGATTCAAGTCCATGTAGTTTATCTGGGAGGCTCAGAAAATGCTGCTCAGGGAGGAGCAATCCCTATGCAATACAGGGAATGGAGAAATAGACCTCAGAACTATCTCACCCATCAAGTGCAGAGGCTGGGGTGTTCATCAGCCAGTGGTTAAGACTGTTGTGTGGGGGTGGGGGGGTAAGAGAGCGTTAATTCCTTGGCACTTGACTGCAGCCTCGAGCAGGAGCCAAGAGGTTTCCCAGCCCAGAAAGAAAACCGGGCAAAAGGAGACTTTCAGGCAAGGAACACCTACAGCCCCTCAGGTGGGTACCGGCGGTCAGCAGGCCTCCACCCCAAAGACAGTAAGATCTCAGAGGTAGACAGGGCATTAACATCATTGTCTATACTTGATCCTCCAAAGGAACACTGCTCTCATCTATAGTGGTATCTGTGGTTGGAGTTTGATATCAGTCTTCTCTTCCTTTTATCAACTATCCAACAGAGCATATAAGTCACATTCGAGCCATCTACCCCTAAACTAAAAGGTATACAATTTTAGCTTACCTAGGTCTGTATTTCTCCCCTTGAGTCTACTTTATATTCTTCATTCTAACTCTACTCTTGTGTGTTAAATTCTTTAATATCAATCTATTCTTAATCAAGTTGTAAAAAAAAAAAATTACTCCTTGGCTAATAGACTTGATGATCCAAAAGACATCCAAGAAAAATGGTGGCCCATGTGATTAAGAGCTCAGATCACTCTAGCATCCAAGGAATTGATGGTATTAAAGCAGAAGTAACTTTTGTAGTTGCAAAAGTACACATTGTCACAAAACAATGGGTGGGGGAGGGCGGGTGCAGGAGGCGGATCTAAAACTTAACTGGGAAGGAGCATTTTCAAAGAAAAGTGACTTCACTTGCCTTGAACAAATATAGTCTTAAAAATAGTCCAATCTAACCATTATTTTTCTTTGGCTGCAGGGTCAGTTCCATAACATATTAGTAATTTCCTTCTAAGTCTGAAAGGTTCCTCTTTGGCTTCAGTGTTTATATAGTCAAAGTGAGATGATAATGTGCCTCGGTAAATTTCACCTAAAACAACTTAGACTGATGTAAGTACTTGATAAATATGCCTCATAATTTCAAAAGAAAAATCAATTCAGGGAACTTAGGAAATAAGCTGAAATTAATGGGAGGGTAGCATTATAGGTTTCTTGAGTTAGACAGATATATTGTCATTCAACAGACACTGAACACTGGACAAATATGGCCTGGTTAAAATTGAACTATTTAGGTTTCAGATTGCCTAACCTAGTTTTAATAAAGTCCTTGTTTTTAAGACAAATAAAAATGAAAAAAATAGACAAGTATACATTACTGAAACTTTTTGGATATTTAGAGGCCCGTTCCTTGGCTACTCTTCTCTATGGCCACTGTCAAGCCTCTGGCAGAGCCACTGCTGAATGAGACTGCTGTCTAGTAGTAGGTTTTATATTTAGGCAAGGATCAGGCCACACTACCAAACCCACTGTGCCCCTGAAACAAACCATTCATCATAGAATGCAGTATTTTAAAAATCAGACCTCTCTCATGACAGTAAATCACATATATAAAAATCTGTATCTCTAGGATCTCAATCAGTGCTTCTCAATCTGTAATGAAGAACCATTTTTAAATTAATATTTCCAGGCTATCATGTACTGATACTTTTGAAAATATATTAAAAATTAATTATAAGAAAAAGAGTTTTTTAATACACAAAATAGAATCCCAGTGTATTATTATTAATAATAGTTATTATTGTTATTATTATTATTATTAGATTCAACAGGCATAAAATTACTGTCAAATTTCTTTAAAAGATTCTCAGTGTTTACTCAAAATGTCAGTACTTATCCTATCACGGGTCAGTACATTTGGTGGGGCAGCACTGATCCAGGCCCACACTTTGAGTAGCACTGATATAAAATACTGTGCGCAAAATAAATAAATAAACAAATAAATAAATAAATAAAAACAAGATGCTGTGCATGTATTCACTCAAAAGATATACGTTACCTCTGACATTCTTTCCAAATCCCATAGAAGAAACTTTTTTGTCCACTTGTTCACTATTGTTTGATTTCTCCTTCATAACGTCATCGTCACTAACAACATCAGCAGAAAATTTTTTCTTTTTCTTTTTCTTGTGTCGAGGCGGAAGCTTTTTTGGAAAAGTAAACATTGGGAATATCACAAGAAACATTGCAATGGCGCAAAGAAGGAATCCACTCCACCTAAAAAATTGGGAAACGTGAATAGCATTTATGGCTTTTGCATTAGGAATCAGAACAAATTTGCAAAGTAAAAGCTCATGGTAATAAAATTCTCCAGGGAACACTTTTCTAAAGCAAAGCAATTGTAAAGCAGTAGGATGCTGGACAAAATAAGAAAACATAGGACTCCTCTCTATGTTATAAATGAGATATCTGCTCAATAATTATACCAGTATTATAATGAATATTATAATTAGGAACCTGACTAGAATTTTATTTGAAATATTTGTTAGCTCTGCCATACTGTGCATTTCATAATAAATCAAGAAATAAATAAATAAGTCATAAAAATACAATAGAAAAATAATATAGACCCAATAGCATGGTTTGTGGACCAAAATAGACATTTTTTTCTTAGAAGAAAACAATTCCTATCTCATGTGAAATGAATTTGAAATTACTAATGGCATTCAAATATTTTTCTGCAAGCACTTAAGAATATATTGACCCTCTTAGCTAGCCCTTACAACACTTAACCATGAGGGCAACCAAAGACCTTTACATTTGATTGTTGCCTTCAAGAACTTACAACCTACTTGTAAGGTAGCTAAAAATACAAGAAACAATCCAAGAAATGCAAGCATGTAAAAAATTAAGTGTCAGATCATGTGGTACAGACTGTGAATGCTATAAAAGTTCAGATAAAGGAAATGTGTGTCAGAAAGCTTCCTAGGAGAAGCAGAACAGGAGCTCTGTTGAACTAAGAGTCTGTCTTTGAACTCATCTGAGGTTGCCAAGCTGCAGAGATTAAGAAGCAAATACAAAGAGTAGTACTCAAATTCTAGTCCCACATTAGAGACATGTCTTAAGGCCGTGGGCTTCTTGCCTGCATAATTCCTCAAGGGCAATCTCTCAGTCCCCTTTCAATCCTTTCTTAGCAGGTAGAGGCCCCCGATCCTACAGAACAGGGTTGCCACTTTCGTACTAGGACTCCACAGCTCTAATCTCTGTCTTCGAAGCTTGCAAGTTCTTGATGCTCAGGCTCTGTCCTCTGTCTCAGCACATTCGCATCAGTTGTAACCTGAACACAAGCAGCGTTCTAAGCATCAATGTCTAATTCAACCCATTAGGAATACAGATCAATTGCAAAGTGAAAATTCATTTTTAAAAAAATAGTGCTTCTATTAGAGTACTGTTATCAGCTGTTAAAGGTCACAGTTTCACTGAAAGAATAATTCCATGAGCCAGTCATTAATAATCCAGTGCTATTTTCAAAGATACTTAGAGTTATATCAAAGATTTTTAAACAATCAGGGAGGGAAGGGTTTTATTTTGAGAAGATTGCTCAGGGCAGACTTTTAGCAATTTCAATTATTCAGTATATAACCAAGAACCCAGTGACTGAATAAATAAACTGAATAAGAGATTTTTTTTAAAAAAAGTTCTTTAAATGTCTGCAGAGAACACAGCTACAATCATATCTGGCCCCTTAGTACTTGGCTGTTTATGAGGCCTTTACTAATAAACTGTCCCTGCTTATCTACCACCTTTGAATCCCTTTCTACAATTCTGCATTTAGGGCCGTTGGACTCCCTTGGTTCCCAAAGCAGAACACGACAAACAGCACAATATAGGGGACAGTTCTTGAACTGTGGCTTCGGACAAATGTGGTTTTTTGTCTTGTCTTTATGACTTACTGGCTCTAAGATCCTGGGGAAATTATTATTTCACTTTCCCAAACCAACTTTCTCATCTGAAAGGGCAATAATGCAAACTGCTTTTGGGAGTCATCAAAATTAATAAGAATGTATAAAATGGACCTCCAAAAATACCTGTTCCCAAATCAACAATCACTTCATGGTAGCTACTTTTGTTTTGTTGTTTTTTTTTTTTTTTTTGGTGGATCTGTACTCAGGCCCTCCCCACACCTCCACTCAGAGCCATCAACTTAAAATTATATGCAAACATTAAAGATACACTTATAGTAGTCCAGAGTAAGAGTAGATAACAGAAGAAGGGGAGGAATTATAGCAAATAAACAAAATAATATAAAAATAGTATAAAAGTCCGGAGCTTTTTCAAAGCTGAGCAAACTGGCCCACATTCTTTAATGGTCTTCAGGAGCACTGACAAAATACAATAAAATGATGAAGCCAAAAAAATACCCCAAGAGAAACTGAAGAAGACAGAAAGTGTATATTAGGGGCGCCTGGGTAGCTCAGTCAGTTAAGCATCTGCCTTCGGCTCAGGTCATGGTCCCGGGGTACCAGGATGGAGTCCCATGTCAGGCTCGCCACTCAGCAGGGAGTCTGCTTCTCCCTCTGCCCCTCCCCTCCCTGCTCTTGTGTGTGCTCTTTCTCTCAAATAAATACATAAAAATCTTAAAAAAAAAAAAAAAAGAAAGTGTGAGTTATATATTAGGAAAAGACCCATCAGTAAGAGCTAATATTGAAAAACAGTGTCCCTAAGTCCCTTTTACAAACCACTCCTCAGAGACTATGCACAAAGTAGGGCCAGTTAAGTATATTGACTAAGAGCTTCACCCTGTATTCAGTTTGTTATCCCAGATCTCACTGCCTCTGAGGCTTTGGGCAACTTGTTCAAATCACAGGGCGTCAATTTCCTCATCTGTAAAATGGGCATAATATTAGTGAGTACATATGGTTGTTGTATATGTAGGCTTAAACATATGAAGCTCAAACAAAAATGTTTGTGAAGCTCTTAGTAGAATGCTTGACACATAGTAAGTACCCAATAAACATTAGCATTATTCATTCCTTCCTTCAATCTTTCAGCACGTGTTTATGGAAAAATCCATCATTACTGCTAGGCATTGGATTAAATAGCATTGCATCAAATAACTCTGTCTTTGGTCAAGGCAGAAGTCTGTTACAAACAGAGTACTCAATAAATAAAATTAAATTTTTAATATTGGGCCATTAAAATAAATAAGAGTTCCTGAACATGGATTAAATTCAAAGGACTTAATAATAGCTAACACATACTAGGTAGCAAGAACTATTTAAATCCCCGCATATATAGACTCATTTATTCCTCACAACAACCCTATGAAGTAGATACTGTAATTACTTCCATTTTATGGATTCCTTTCAAACCAAAAAAAAAAAAACTGTGCTGAGGCACAGAGAAGTTAAGTAACTTACCCCAGGGTCACACAGCTATTAGGGGGCAGACAGATTTAAAACCTGGACAGTATGGTTTTGGGGTCTGTACTCTTAAAACTCTACTTTGGTACCAATTAGATCGATGTCTAGAAAACTTTTAAAAGTCAACCCTACTTGTAAGCCTATCAAAAAATGGGCAGAAGACATGAACAGACACTTCTCCAAAGAAGACATATAGATGGCTAACAGACACATGAAAAAACGTTCATCATCTTTAGCCATCAGGGAGATTCAAATCAAAACCACACTGAGATACCACCTAATACCAGTTAGAATGACCAAAATCAACAGGACAGTAAACAACAAATGTTGGAGAGGGTGTGGAGAAAGGGGAACCCTCTTCCACTGTTGGTGGGATTGCAAGCTGGTGGAGCCACTTTGGAAAACAGTGTGAAGATTCCTCAAGAAATTAAAAATAGAGCTACCTTATGACCCTGCAATTGCACTCCTGGGTATTTACCCCAAAGAAGCAGATGTAGTACAAAGAAGGGCCACATGTACCCCAATGTTCATAGCAGCAATGGCCACAACCGCCAAACTGTGGAAAGAACCAAAATGCCCTTCAACAGATGAATGGATAAAGAAGATATGGTACATATATACAATGAAATACTATGTCTCCATTAAAAAAGAGTGTCAATTTCTAATTTCTATTAGAAAAATTCTAATATTCTGATTTCTATTCTAATTCTATTTCTAATCTAATTCTAATTCTATTCTAATTCAACTAATTTTTATCCTACTTTTGTATCAACATGGACGGGACAGGAAGAGATTATGCGGAGTGAAATAAGTCAAGCGGAAAGAGCCAATTATCTTATGGTCTCACGTGTAGAACATAAGGAAAAACATGGAGGGCATTGTGAGAAGGAAGGGAAAGGGGAATGGGGGGAAATCAGAAGGGGAGATGAACCATGAGAGACTATGAGCTCTGAACAACAAACTGAGGGTTTCCGGGGAGGGGGGGAGGGTTGGGCGAGCCTGGTGGTGGGTATTGAGGAGGGCATGTATTGCATGAAGCACTGGGAGTGGTGCATGAACAATTAATCTTGTAACACTGAAAAAATAAACATATTTGGGAGAAAAAAAATAAAATAAATAAAAAATAAATAAAATAAAATAAAATACTTGTAAGCCTAAAGTTCCTGTCTCCTTCCTTCTCCCTGCCCCCAAGTTGGTCCTCCTCCCCTTTTTCCCTCCCTCTAGATGTTCCCTTATTGCCATGTTTTTTTCATGGACACCTATACAGAACCTATACTGAGTGTACATATACATGTTGTCTTTTCTATTGTCTAATCTCCTTTTCTAAGAATAAAAAAATCCTTACTCTGATTTATTTCAGAACTGCAAAGAAAACAGTAGTTGAGGCCAAAAATTTCACTGTTGGTCAAGAACTTAAAACTCCTGTGTTATTCCCCTAATGCTGACAAGGGAACTTCCTTTTGTACGATGTGAAAATTCTGCAAGCCCAGGTTCATCTAAATCTTAGCACATCCATCTTTCATCTTATGAAAATAAGGAGCATTATGTCACTTAATTAATATTTAACTGCTTTGAAAATAGACAGTATTAAGCATTATTCCCATGTACTTCAGAGTTATGAGATTATTTTATAAGGAAATGCAGAGATAACACAAATGCTCTAAGAAACTCCTTTGAAAGTAATTAATTGACACTAATTTCTAATACTGAACTATTCTCTTTGTTATAAGATGAACATGTCTTATCAATGTATACCTCTTACTAATCCATGTTAAATGAATTCAGGAAGCCAATACTTTCCAGTTAGTGCTTGCTATCATGAAGAAATAACTGAAACACAGCCCTGGCTATGTGGATAAATAACCCAACATCCAAAGTTGGAGTTCTCATTCTAAGTCCTAAAAATTACTTATTTAGCAAGACAATTAAGGGCTAGCAAGTGAGAGAAGAGCTAAATCTCCAGCACTCTGTTGGAAAAACAATTACTGAGTGAAAAGATTCACTAAGAGTGTGACAATGGAAGGGGGGAGCTGGAGTTTTGGGCACAGGGAGGGTCTAACAAAGCAGAAATGCAGATATAATAAGGAAGTGGGAAGAAAATATTTTTTAAAACGCACAGAAAAGATAATGAAAGCTAGGACTTGAGTCCACAGGAAAGACCCAACACAACCACTTTCTCCTCCTCCACTCTGCTATTCATAGCAAAAAGTGCCTCAACCCTAGAGAAGGTGAATTAAGCTGATGTTCCCAGACCCCCAGCATTAGTATCCTGTTGCTGTTGTAACAAACTACCCCATGCTTAGTGACTTAAAACAACACAAAAGTGTTATCTTACAGCGCTGGAGGTCAGAAGTCTCATGTGGGTTGGCAAGGCTGCATTCCTTCTGGAGGCTCTAGGGAAGAACCTATTTTCTTGGGTTTCCTAGATTCTAGAATCTCAAGTGTGTTCCTTGGTTCATAGTACATTCCTCCATCTATAAAGTATGTCGCTTCAACTGCTGCTTCGATCACAATATCTCTTTCTTACTCTGAACCTCCTACCTCCCTCTTTTCCTAATAGGGACCCTTGTGATTATATGGGGGCCCATTCCCCTCTGACATCAGGAAAACCTTCCTGTCTCAAGATCCCTAGCTTAATCATATCTGCAAAGTCTCCTTTGCCATGTAAGCCAATACATTCATAGGTTCTGGAGATTAGGACATAGATATCTCTGGAAGATTATTATTCTGTCCACTCCCTTCTAGGTGACTTTTAGCTGTTCTTCATATTCCCATGGGGCAAATTTTTATTTTAACTACAGGGATACTATGACTTGAACTATCATTAATAACAAATGAAATGAAAAATTTAGTAAACAATTCTTACCAGTTTCCAATGAAACGAGGGTCATTCTGGTCAAGGTTAACAGGATTTCTAGGATCGACATAAAAACCAATAAGAAGTCCACCTAATAAATATCCCACTGCAGGACCAAGTGCTCCCATGACATACATGATGGCTGAGAAGACAGAAGGGGAAACATGAAATACAGAAACATGTTACTTAAGTTTCAAGAGTTGTCTAGTTTCAGTCATACCACATATATATGTCACAGTTAAACCTAGGTAACAGCATCCAAAACCAAAGAACTTTAGAGATGTGTCTATATCTATATTTGGATTTCAAATCATGCCCTTTATTTATCTGCTGCCTGTTGTCCTCCCAGAATATTAGAATTATCTCTGGACAGCTTTTCAGTTGCTTTTGTTTTGTTTTTTAATATAAGAGCCCAGACCCACTAAACTTAAATTTCTGAAAATGCTAGTCAACGAGCAGTCACCAGATAACCCAGAGAAGATAAAAGGCCATCTCAAGATTGAAAAATAAATAAATAAAGGTCATCCCAAGATAAGAAGAAAAAGAAAAAAGTAGATGTCACTTGTCACGGCTAGAGGATTCCAACAGAATGAAAGAACTCAAGACCAGATTCTGCCATGAAGCTGGATTTAATGGGGTTGGCAAAGATGCTTAAGTACCTCAAATCATGAATATTTTTCAAATCACCACTTTAGAATCAAAGAAGAGCTCACAATGCATTTGGTTTATTGCTAATTGAGGAATCTTACTTAAAGATTAATAAATCTCCGTATTAGCAAAAAGATCCAAACAGATAACACCAACCCACAGCTGAATTAGAAAATAAATTTTTTAAAGCACATGACCAAAGCAGGAGGGAAAGGGGTTGTGTCAACATATCAGAAATTGTGTCATTCTATCCAAAAAAAAAAAAAAATGGCCAACCAAAACGAGCTTACAGCAAAAAATAACAATAAATTCAGTCATTCCTTTATACCATTTTCACTTTGTGATTTCAAATAAAAAAATAATTTTGTCAAATTTTAAATTTTGAGGTAGGATATGAAATTCCTTGAAAGTCATAGAAAAATCTAGGGTGTGGCTAACACCCCAGATTTTTTTTTTCCTGTTTTTTTTTTTAACTTTTTTTTTCCTGTTAAAACTTTTTTTTTTCCTGTTAAAACTTACTTATTTGGAAAGAAATCTATAAATACTGTTAAGATGCTCCTGTGTTCAAGCATGATAAACTCTGGTGTAATATATTTCTCCTTTCTACTGCCATCATGCATTTAAACCACTGAATAAAGAAGTGGTTTGTCATACCCTTTAAATAGCACTATATTTACCAAAAAGCAAATTGAACTAATCAGAATAGCTTCACCTTACTTTATCTTCTGCACCTCAGTAAACTTTGAATAAACTTGTACCTCCTGTTACTTATAACTCCAGACAGTAATTTAACACCTGCTCTCACTTTTCACACTATTTCAAAAGAGAAAGCGCAGTATTTATTTATCTTACAGAATCATCTGCTTGTGACAATAAGACATTAGGTGCTTCGACTTCTCCATCTGTGTTTGGGAATGGAGAATGGAAGCACGTATTACAAGTAATACACTTGTATTGCAAGTAATACAAGTAACCGGTATTCTTTCAGAAGCACGCTTTTTGGCATTCTTTTGGAAGCGTGCTCTTAACAAAATAAAATCAGAATTTTGATAAATATCCCGTTAACCTCTCTGTTTGTAGCTTGAAACAGAACTCAAGAAGAAAAAGTGCTTTTTCAGTCCCAGGTTTTCCCATATGCCTATGGAGATAAAATTTATGTTTACACCTCCAGGCAAACCGGCACCATTTACAACTTAAAACTGTAATGAGGCCAAAATGTGACATGAATCATCTTCCCGAAATAGTTCTTCTGGCATGAAAGAGACTGTCTTACAAACACAGACAGGGAAAAGGGTATTTCCGCCATACTGTTTATGCCTGGGGCACTTGAGTGCAGCATCTTGGAATGCCAAGCAGCAGTGTGCGGGGTGGGTGCCGGCAAGACCTCGCGATGACACAGTGCGTGGAAAACCAATTAAATAACATTCACCCAAAAGCCTTCCAATGAAGTAACATTCACCCAAAAACCTTAACTACTTTATAAAGTACAGAGAAAGCTTTTTTTAAAAACGCAGCTATGTGGGGCGCCTGGGTGACTCAGAGGGTTAAGCCTCTGCCTTCGGCTCAGATCATGATCTCAGGGTCCTGGGATCGAGCCTCGCATCGGGCTCTCTGCTCAGCGGGGAGCCTGCTTACCTTCTCTCTTTGCCTGCCTCTCTGCCTACTTGTGATCTCTCTCTCTGTCAAATAAATACATAAAATCTTTTAAAAAAATAAAATAAAATGCAGCTATGTAATCAGAAGAAAAATATTTGTAATGTATAGCAAACACTGAGGCCAACTGAGTCATTCTCATAAATAGGTATATACATAGATCTATATAATTGTACTGTGTGTTATACTACGTATAGGGTCATAAGTACACTACATATGCTATATCTGTGAATCAGCAAGTGTAGAACACCACAGGTAGAGATAGAGAATAATTTGTTGACACGGTCCCATTTCGTAAATAAACCATTCTGGCCACTGTGTTTATTAATTGATTAAACAATGGCATTCATTCAGAGCTTATTAGAGGGGCAAATTGTTGATGCAGATTCATATCTCTCACTCTCCCAGGCCAAAATTCCTAATCTCTCATCCTCTCTCTCTCTCTCTCTCTCTCTCACACACACACACACACACACACACACACACACACACACACGCTGCCTAAAGAAAGTCTGAACTCCTCCATCTGGAGTCCCATTTCGTAAATAAACCATTCTGGCCACTGTGCTAACGTTTATTAATTGATTAACCAATGGCATTCATTCAGAGCTTATTAGAGGGGCAAATTGTTGATGCAGATTCATATCACTCACTCTCCCAGGCCAAAATTCCTAATCTCTCATTCTCTCTCTCTCTCTCTCTCTCTCTCTCTCTCTCTCACACACACACACACACACACACACACACACTGCCTAAAGAAAGTCTGAACTCCTCCATCTGGAGTTCAACGGTGGGCCAAGTAGGCCTCCTGCTGCCATTTCAATCTTAAAACCTACTGTCTGCACTCAGGGCTCCACACAGACTGACTCTCACAACAGGCCTGGGCAGAGCCACCCCCCTTCCCTTGAGGACCCACAGCGCTGCCCCCAGGCCTTCCTCTATGTGTGAATCCTGCCCCTTTTTCAAGGCTCAACAAAGTCCAACACTGCTCATCCGCCCCGAGCGGTCTCTGTCTCCTCGGAATCCCTGCAGACGACATATTGTCTATTCCAGTGGCCTCCACAACTTTTCATCATGCATCCCTATCAGAAAAAGGTTTTAAATATTTACCTACATTGTCCTTTTCTATATAAATAATGTGTAGTTACCACCAGCCTCATTCCCACAGCTCACACCTAATGTCAGTAAACTCTGCTGATTCTACCATCAAATCATATCCAATTTCTCAGCTCCTTCTCCGTGCCCCTACCTTGGCCCAAGCCACCGAGGTCACTCATCTGGAAGATTGCTCTAGGCCTTCCAACCGGTATCCCTGCTTCTGCCCTTCCTTCCTACAATGCATTTTCAACATGGCAGCCCTAACAACCCTCTAGAAATATGAGCCACGTCCTGTCACTTCTTGGCTCACACCCTCCAGGGGCTTCCCACTCACGCGCAATAAAAGCCCAAATCCTTTTATGTGGCTACAGTAAGGACCTGCCCTCACACTGGCCCCACCCCCAAGTATCTCTCTGCCCCTCCTCCTATCCTTCTCCTTGTTCACTCAGCTCTAGTCAAACTGACCTTCTCCCTCTTCTTCACTCTGCAAGGCGCCTTCCCACCTGAGGGTGTTAGCACTTGCTCTGTGTGGGTGTGAGTGTGGGTGTGTGACGCCCTTCCCCTCGGGTAGCCTCACGGAGCACTCCCTTACTTCCTCCAGGTAGTAATTCAAACCTTCCCCTCTCACTGAGGCCTTGCTTGGCCATCCTATCTAAAAATGTAAAAACTTTGCCCCCAATTCTTCCCACTCTTTCTCTGCTTTCTTTTTTCTCCTTAGCATATGTTGGCACCCAACACACCCTATATTTCCTTTGCTCCTCTTGTGTATCACCTGTCCTCCTCAACGAGAACATAAGCTCCAGGAGGACAGGGATCTTGCCAATGGCGCTCACTGACAAAATAGCGTAGGAGGCACTCAACCCACTTGGCTCACTCCCAGTCAGTCCGCGAACGTGCTGCCATATTAACAACAGATTTCAATGATAAAGGCAGTCTTCAGTGCCTATCAGCTCTGGAGATATTAGCTAATCACTATCAAGTGGATAGTTCCATGCTGTTTTGACTGTGTGCCCTCAGATCTGAGTACAACTGTCGCTGGTTTTCTCTCATGATGAGGAGCTTATACTGGGAGTCCAGGCTATCCAATGAACTGATAGAACTAGAAGTTCCAAGTTTCAAGAGCAATCTAATTTCAGTCACACGACATATATATGTCACGGTTAAAACCCTGTTAACAGCATTTCAAACCAAAGAACTTTAGAGATTATATTTGTATTTATATTTGGGATTCAAATCACGCCCTTTATTTAGCTGCTGCTGTTGTCTTTCAGAACATCAGACTCATCTGGACAACTTTCCTCTCGCACCCCAAAGAACTGCCCTACATCCCCCCTGGATTGTACACAATTCAGCTTCATACCCCCTTCAGAGAAGTGGACCATTTCGTTCATTTGAAACTGAGTATGCCTTGCTCTTCTCTTCTACTTCTTTCTTCAAGTGTTTATATCTTATCTTTTGAAGTGGCTTTTTATCCCCGACAGCAGGAGCCATATGTATACAGTACTATGCAGTGGTTAAATCCCAGACTACAAACTCCTGGGTTCGAATCCCTACTTCCATTACACATATAAAGTGCTTAGCACATAACAAACATGAAGAAATATCAAATTGCATTTTTATACAATGAATGCTCACCTATTCATTCTCTAACAAGTATTATTAGATATTTATTATTAGATATTTATTTTGTGGGGCGCCTGGGTGGCTCAGTCGTTAAGCGTCTGCTTTTGGCTCAGGTCATAGCCCCAGGGTCCTGGGATCGAACCCCTCATCAGGCTCCCTGCTCGGCGAGAAGCCTGCTTCCCCCTCTCCCACTCCCCCTGCTTGTGTTCCCTCTCTCACTGTGTCTCTCTCTGTCAAATAAATAAAATCTTTAAAAAAAAAAATTTGTAGGGGCATCTGGGTGGCTCAGTGGGTTAAGCCTCTGCCTTCTGCTCAGGTCATGATCTCAGGGTCCTGGGATCGAGCCCCGCATCGGGTTCTCTGCTCAGCGGGGAGCCTGCTTCCCTCTCTCCCTCTGCCTGCCTCTCTGCCTACTTGTGATCTCTCTCTCTCTCTCTGTCAAATAAATAAATAAAATATTTAAAAAAAAAAAGTTTAAAAAAAATTGTATAGGTCAAATACATGCATTATTTAACAGAAGACATACTTATCTTTATATTACTTTAATAAGTTATATTTTCTGGAGTCACTATTTTTGATCCAGGAGTTATTTTGATAGTGGCCTGGGCAGATGGGAGTGGGAAAAGAGAATATCCAGACCTTTCTTTCCTCACACAAAGGCCAGTATAGACTCTGCTCCTGGAGCTGAGAATGTGCCTGTGGTTATTATTCTTTTTTTTTAACCTTTAGGGTTTTTTCTAATGATTACAAAATATAATATAAATTCCTTATGGAGAAAGCTCTCAAGAGCACAAATACTTAAAAAAAAAAGCACCAAGAATCCTCACCATCCAGATAATGATGGTAATAATAGTAATAAATACTTTTTATACTCATATACTGTGTAAGTTTTTTAAGTAGCTGGGATTATACAGTAGTTATTGTTTTGTAATATGTTTTCCCAGAATACTTCAAACATTTCTTATGTCAGTAAATTCTTCTGGAAAATTTGTTACGGCTAAATGGCACGTCATCACGTGGCTATGACATACTTCCTTTAATAATACCTTACTGGTGCCAGCTGTCCTATCACTAATATCTGACTGGGGCTATTTTTCTGAGGATTATATCAACCCTTTGTTATTACATGTGATGCACGGATCTAGACCCCAACCTGATTTTACAAGCCCCCACACCAAACCAACCTCGGCTCGGTGAGCTTTTGTTGGGCTGAGAAGCCACTATTAAATGAAGGGGGCTGATGGGCGCCTGGGTGGCTCAGTCAGGTAAGTGTCTGCCTTCAACTCGGGTCATGATCCCTGGATCCTGGGATGGAGCCCTCATTAGGCTCCCTGCTCAGCGGGGAGTCTGCTTCTTTCCCTCCATCCCTCCGCCCCACCATGCATAATAAATGAAATCTTTAAAAAATAGAAAATAAATAAGTGAAGGGGGCCTAAAAGGCCCCTTCAACAGGGTGGGGCCAGCTCTTGGCCTTCACCTTGGACATCATGGCAGGTTTGACAAAGAAACAACCTGGGCTCAAGGCTCACATTGCACACGGCGGATCTGATCAGCCGGATGCCTTGACTGATGTCTCACATGAGGCAGTCATGACAAAATGTGAGTTCTAAACCCCAGGTCCCCGATGAGTAAGCACTGACTCTAAAACAAGCCAGCCCCACAGAGTGAAACAAACATGCCTGAGAGCTCCTTCTCATCCACCTGCAGCTTGGCCTGGGAAAGGTCCTGGGGACTGACCTTCCCAATGGCTACCTGAGAGAGGAGGCATAACAGTGCCGTGCAGAGCTCGTCGGCACCTATTTCATCCCTTCCTGAAGCTGACACCTCTGGCTTCCTTATCACAAAAGCCCAATTTGACTACATTGATATTATCTCAAATAGGGTTGTTCTGTGGGTCAGCAGCAACTAGGGGAACAGGTTACTGAGTCTATCTTGAGCAACTTAATCTGCTCCTGAATCACAAGAAATGATCCCAGAACTCCTAATAATGACCAACCAGCCACAAGCCTTGCTGGACTTGGGAAACCAGGGGCCCAATCAAAATCGGCCAAGATCTTCATATCACAGGTCACTAGAGTCACCTCCTTCCTTGACTCAACCCCAAACGGTGAGTAGGGCTCCACATTGCCAGATCAGAGGTCACTCATTCATCCCAGGTGCTCTGTGATGCCAGGCCCTGGGGCAGGTTGGGGGCATTGCTAAGACCCATAAGATGGATGCACGGTCCTCTAGAAGAGAAACAGGTAAAACCAAGTGCAATTCAAAACTCCATGAGGAAGTGCAACAAACACAGCGATATGCCATGGACCGTGGGAGAGTAATGACTCATAATAACTAGCTAAGGAGGAAGGACAGAGAAGGCTTCGTGAAAAAGATGACTTTTGACATAAGCCTGCAAAAGCGGGGAATAAAGGACACTAGAGGTTGGGGGGCCCATGTGGGCAGAAGTGTGCAAGTTTGGAAGTGCATGGCCTGTTCAGGGAATTGCAGGTGACTCTGACCTGCAGGTAACCACCACTGACTCTACCGTAGTCCCATCCAGGGGTCTAGGTACCCAGCCTTGTGCAGGCTGCCCGGTTGCTCCTCTCTGAGGACAGTGAGGATGGCTGGCAACCTTGCACCAGGTTCCCCTACCATGCAGTGGCATTTCCAAATGCTTTTGCTGTTGTTTTTCACATAGCACTAGAGGTACAAGTCACTTCCACTGTGCAATTAAGGCAGGCCCTGACATCAAGAATGGGAAGTCAGAGCACTGGTCGTTGGGCTCACCTGAGCACTTGATTGCCTCCCCCACTCTCCTTTCCTCCCTCTCTCCTTCTGTATCAGCCACAGGAATGTAGTCAGAAGTCCCAGCTCCAATGATGCTGCCACAGGCCTCTCCTTCCACCCCATTCCTGCTGTCCTTAGCTCTTGGGAGAGTAAAAAACTCCCCTTCTCATTCATTCTCTCTTTTTTTTTTTTTAAGATTTTTATTTATTTATTTATTTGACAGAGAGAGAGAGAGAGATCAAAAGCAGGCAGAGAGGCAGGCAGAGAGAGAGGGGGAAGCAGGCTCCCTGCTGAGCAGAGAGCCCGATGCGGGGCTCGATCCCAGGACCCTGAGATCATGACCTGAGCAGAAGGCAGAGGCTTTAACCCACTGAGCCACCCAGGTGCCCCTCATTCATTCTCTTCATTTATGGGCAGAATTCAATGGGGTGGACATCTCTTCTTTCTGTCTGTTCAGCTTCTATGTTCAGTTTCTATGCCCCCTTCCCTCAGCAAAAGCAATTCCATTTTCCTTTAGGAACCACCCACCCTTCACTGCGCAGCCTCTATAGCTTGTCATCCATGGGGCCCTGTCCATCATAATTCATTGGTAGACAGGTGACCAAACTAGGCCACTCAGATGTTCTTCTCCCACATACCATGCAGCTCACTCCCTTACCTCTTTGGATCTATTTTCAAATATCATTCCTCAGAGAAGCCATAGCTCACCAAATATCTAAATATGGCACCCCCCCACCCCATCATTCTTCGTCACCTTACCCTGCTGGGGTTTTCATTACAGCAAATACCACCAAATACCAACAATTACATTTGTTTGCTTATTCTCTGTGTCTCCCACTGGAATATCAGTTCCTTGAGAACAAGGGCTGTTTTTTTCACTAATGCCTTATCAATGCCTGAACAGTGCTGACCATAAGCACTAATGAATCTTGTTAAATAGAGCAGGGATGAAGACATGGACTTCCAATTTGAGTGAAGCAACAAAAACAATTGAACAAAGAGGATTCATCCTTACAACATGACCTTGAAGAATCATCCATTGGTTCCTGTTCCCTAGACCCCTGGGGCTGTGCTGTCCTTGGAAGCCACCCCTACCCACCTGCCCCGTAATGTCCTTGGTTTGACAGAGCTGGCTTCTGCCATTTACAGCCACAGAGCCTTGATTCTTACTCCTAAAACACCTCCAGGCCTGACCCTTACTTCTGCCAGGCTTTCCAAGTTTAACACCCGCCCCAGCTGGGTTTCCCCAGCTCTCAGAGCCTTACTGCAATCGGCCTGGATTTGCTGTGCCCTCATTTGAACTTGGCGTCTAATTAATCAGCCCCTCCTCCATGTTGCTCCCCACTTCCCACTTTTCACCACTCGCTGTCCACCACTTCCCGACATGTCCTCTGGCACAGGACCCACTCTCTCAGCTGCCCTACATGGCCCAGTAAATGCCTGAGAACTGATGATGACAGGGTTTTGGGTTACAAGCAGAATTTAGGCTCAGTCCCAGGATCTGAGATTCACCCAGGATGGTCCCACGGAGAAACGTATTGCATGCACGCCCATTAAACCCAGTCGAGGACATAGTGATAGGAGGTCACCCATTTGAATATAGTTTGGTGGCACAGCTGCTGCAGATAAGAGAGGACATGAAAAGCAATCCACACATCACTGTGGTATCACAGCAATGATACCAACTCCCATTCAACTTGCACAATGTCTTGAAAATTAGCCAAAGTACTTCACAGCACCAGTGCACCATATTTAAAGAAAATATTCTCTCGCTCATTCCTTCCACTCACAAGCAGAGGCAGATAAGAGACCGCTCATCTTGGTTATTTGGAACAGCAATTTTTTCTTTCATTTAAGTGATTCAGTTATTTTGACACAGGCCTGACAGTCAAAAAAATAACTGCCACAGCAGTCAGGGAATAGTCTATCACTTTGCTAGAACATCCAGAGAGCATCTCAGGTCACAAATGAGAAAGGAAAAGGGTTCAGGTGGGTCTGGAGTAGTTTTTCCTTCCTACCATAGCAAGCAATAGTTGGTTTAAATTCCCTATCTTCCTTTAGAAATATTTCCAAAGTAGTTCATTTCTAAAAGGAAACAGGACATATAGGACATATAGAAGAACATATAGAAGCAGCCGTTTACACTGAATTAACACCTGGGGCATGGAACGAGGCAATAACGTGCTATAGCTTTAAAACATCAAATTAGCCACCTGTGAGTGGCCACTATCTATCAACTCAATCTAGTCCTTAGAAAGGACCACAAAGTGCCATGAAAGCATTAAGAAAAAAAGTTAATTTAAGTTATATTTTGGGGTAAAAAAAGTTTTATTAAAAGTTAAGAATGGATTCCCTTAGAACACAAACAGAAAATGTATAACAGAAAAGTCGAAATATTAATGAACCCATGAGAAACTAATTTGACTAATTATCAAAGAAATAGATGGTCCAAACAATGAAAGGCCATTCTACTAAAATAAACTAGCAAAGACTGAATTGTGAGAGGACTCAGTGCAGATATAAATCAGTGAATTCGCTATTCTCATCCATTGCTGGTACAGAGTTACAACTAGTAGAAGCTTTTTGATAGCAATTCACCATATACCTCATGATGACATCTAACACTGCATTTTGTATATAGAAAAACAGAAATAACATTAAAAATAGTAACTAATTGGGGCACCTGGGTGGCTCAGTTGGTTAAGCCTCTGACTCTTGATTTCAGCTCAGGTCATGATCTCAGGGTTGTGAGATCGAGCCCCGAGTCAGGCTCTGTGCTGGGCATGGAGCCTCCTTAAGATTCTCTCTCTTGGGGCACCTGGGTGGTTCAGTGGTTAAGCGGCTGCCTTCAGCTCAGGTCATGATCCCAGGGTCCTGGGATCGAGCCCCGCATCGGGCTCCCTGTTCTGTGGGAAGCCTGCTTCTCCCACTACCATTCCCTCTGCTTGTGTTCCCTCTCTCGTTGTGTTTCTCTCTGTCAAATAAATAAAAATCTTTAAAAAAAAAAAAAAAGATTCTCTCTCTTCCTCTCCCTCTGCCCCTCCTCACCTCTCTCTCTAAAAAACTAAAAATAGTAACTAAGTACATCTTGATTCACAGTGCAACTATTAATGTTTACGAAGAGTTTTTGTACGTTGAGGAAATATGTATTTTTAAAGTTTAACTGAAAATGATGAGTACAAAATTCTATCGGCAGTGTGATCATGTCAAAAAAAATACACTTTATTTTTTTAAGATTATTTATTTATTTATGTGAGATATTATTTATTTATGTGAGTGAGAGAGAGTGAGAGAGAATAAGAGCGGCTGAGGCACAGAGAAGAAGCAGACTTCCTGCTCAGCCACCCAGGTGCCCCCCAAAAAACATACACTTAAAAAAAAAACTGGGGGCACCTGGGTGGCTCAGTCGTTAAGCGGCTGCCTTCGGCTCAGGTCATGATCCCGGAGTCCTGGGATCGAGCCCCGCATCGGGCTCCCAGCTCTGCGGGAAGCCTGCTTCTCCCACTACCATTCCCTCTGCTTGTGTTCCCTCTCTCGCTGTGTTTCTCTCTGTCAAATAAATAAAAAATCTTTAAAAAAAAAAAAAAAACTGAACACAGAAAAGCCACTAGAACCAATAAGTGGATTTAAGGGCGCCTGAGTAGCTCAGTTGGTTGAGGACTGCCTTCAGCTCAGGTCATGATCCAGCAGTCCCGAGATGGAGTCTTGCATCAGGCTCCCTGCTCAGCGGGGGGTCTGGTTTCTGCTTCTCCCTCTGACCTTCCCTCTCTCTCATTCTCTTTCTCTCTCTCTCAAATAAATAAATAAAATTTAAAAAATAAATGGATTTAGGCTAAAATTAGCAAGTCAGGAAACGACAGATGTTGGTGCGGATGCAGAGAAAGGGGAACTCTCCTACACTGTTGGTGGGAATGCAAGCTGGTACAGCCACTCTGGAAAACAGTATGGAGGTTCCTCAGAAAGTTGAAAATAGAGCTACCCTATGACCCAGCAATTGCACTACTGGGTATTTACCCTAAAGATACAAACGTCGTGATCCAAAGGGGCACGTGCACCCGAATGTTTATAGCAGCAATGTCCACAATAGCCAAACTATGGAAAGACCCTA
>CM053606.1:110065158-110113136 GCA_028646535.1 Procyon lotor
GATCTCTCTGATATGAAGAATTTGAGAGGCAAGGTGGGGGTTTGTGGGGGGGGTGGGGGAGAGAAATGAAACAGGAAGGGATGGGGAGGGAGACAAACCATAAGAGACTCCTAGACTCACAAAACGAACGAAGGGTGGCTGGGAGGCGGGGTGGGGGTTGGGATAGGGTGGCTGGGTTGTGGACATTGGGGAGGGTATGTGCTATGGTAAGTGCTGTGAAATGTGTAAGCCTGACGATTCACAGACATGTACCCTGGGGCAAACAATACATTATATGTTAATAAAAAAGTAAAATAAAAATTTAAAAAAATGGATTTAACAAGCAATGTTGCATGATACAAGATCAATATTTTAAAAATTATATTTCTTTTTTTTTAAAGATTTTATTTATTTGACAGAGAAAAACACAGTGAGAGAGGGAACCCTGAGCCACCCAGGCACACCGGGAGAACTGACATTGTAATAATCAATATCATTATTGACTCCAATATTGTGGGTCCTTTGACCCACAAACAAGGCATACCTCTCTATTATTTAGATCATCTTTAATTTCTCTCTCTTTTTTTTTAAAGACTTTATTTATTTGACAGAGAGAAACACAGCGAGAGAGGGAACACAAGCAGAGGGAATGGTAGCGGGAGAAACAGGCTTCCTGCAGAGCAGAGAGCCCGATGTGGGGCTCGATCCCAGGACTCCGGGACCACGACCGGAGCCGAAGGCAGATGCTCAGTGACTGAGCCACCCAGGCGCCCCCATCTTTAATTTCTCTTCGCAGTATTTTGTAATTTTAAGTGCATAGGTGTTTCCTGTATTTTGTCAGATTTATTTCTAAGTATTTTATATTTTATGATTCTATTATAAATGGTATTTATTTCTGTTACTTGCATATAGAAATATAATTTTTAGGGGTGCCTGGGTGGCTCAGTCGTTAAGCGTCTGCCTTCGGCCTGGGTCATGACCCCAGGGTCCTGGGATGGAGCCCCGCATTGGGCTCTCTGCTCAGCGGGGAGCCTGCTTCCCTCTCTCCCTCTGCCTGCCTCTCTGCCTACTTGTGATCTCTCTTTCTGTCAAATAAATGAATAAAATATTAAAAAAAAAAGACAAGTAGATCAGTGAAATAAAAAAGGAAGTCCAAAAATTAATTAGTTAATTAATTAATTTAATACAAATAAAAAGGAAAATCCAGAAACAAACCACACAGGTATAAGGACAAGTGACTTATGACAAAGGTATAAAGATAATTCAGTGCAAAAAGTAATCATTTCAACAAACGGTGCTGAAACCCATTAGATACCCATGTAGAAATTGACTCAAAATGAAGCATAGACCTAAATGTAAAACCTGAAACTATAAAATTTCTGGGAGAAAACAACTGAGGAAATATTTTTCAACAGAGAGCTTACCAAGGAACATATATGAATAGCAAATAAGCCCACGAAACATGGTTAGCATCAGGAGTCAATGGGGAAGTACAAATTAAAACCACAAGGAGATACCACTAAAACCCCCATTCAAATGGTTAAAATTAAAAAGACAAACTATACCAGGTACTGGTAAGGTGGTGGAGCAGCTAGGACTCCCCTACACCGCTGCCGTGGAATGGAACATGTTACAGTCACTTTGGAAACCAGTTTGACAGTGGCCGAAGGAGTTAAACATATGCGTAACATATGATTCAACCATTTCACTCCAAGTACTTTCACAAGAGAAGTGAAAGTATAAGTCCATACAAAGGGTTATGTACAAATATTCCTAGTGGCTTTATTTGTCATAGCAAAAAAAAAACCCTGGAAACAACCAAAATGTCCATCAAGAGGTGAATTTAAAAAAAGAGAGGGGCGCCTGGGTGGCTCAGTCGTTAAGGGTCTGCCTTCGGTTCAGGTCATGATCCCAGGGTCCTGGGATCGAGCCCCACATCGGGCTCCCTGCTTGGCAGGAAGCCTGCTTCTCCCACTACCACTCCCTCTGCTTGTGTTCCCTCTCTCGCTGTGTTTCTCGCTGTCAAATAAATAAAATCTTTAAAAAAAAAAGAGAGAGAGAGAGGTGAATGGATAAACAAATTGTGGTCTATTCATACAATGGAATGCTATTTAGCATTACAGAGGAATGAACTATTGTTACATGCTAAAACATGGATAAATCTCGAAACAATTCTGCTAAGTGAGAGAAAGGAGGCAGAAAATAGTATATACTGGGTGGTTCAATTTATAAAATTCTAAAAACTGCAAACTAATCCAAAGCAATAAAAAAGCTGTCGTGGTGATCTGGGGGTGGGAGGAGGCCGGGCAGAGGGAGGAATTACCAAGAGGCTCAAGGAAGATTTGGCAATGTCGGATATGTTCCTAGTGTCGATTGTGATGACAATTTCTGACGATGTGTGTCTGTCAAACCTTATCAGATCATATACTTTAATAATGTGCAGTTTGCTTTAGGTCCATTTTACCTCGGGATAAAAAAAAAAAAGGACAACTGTTCTAAAAGTAGTTTCTGGGGACGCATGGGTGGCTCTTGGTTAAGCGTCTGCCTTCAGTTCAGGTCATGATCTCAGAGTCCTGGGATGGAGCCCCA
Organism: Procyon lotor; assembly: GCA_028646535.1. Lineage (NCBI taxonomy): Eukaryota > Metazoa > Chordata > Mammalia > Carnivora > Procyonidae > Procyon > Procyon lotor. Next base: position 110,067,727 of record CM053606.1, read on the forward strand.
CATCTGGGACTCCCGCATCCTTGCTCAGCAGGGAGCCTGCTTCTCCTTCTGCCTGCCGCATTAGATACCCATGTAGAACGTTACTCTGACAAGTAAATAAATTCTTAAAAAAATAAAAGTGGGTTCTGGTGATGGTTGCATAATTCTGTAAAATTACTAAAAATCATTGAATTATACACTTCAAGTGGGTGAATTTTATGGTATGTAAATTATGCATCAAAGGGCCATAAAAAAGACAAGACTACAACATAATCCTGTATTGAAAGTTGTTAACTTGGGGTAGTGAAATTACAATGGGTTTTTGGGTGTTTTCCTTATAACTTTCCAAAAGTTTAGTCAGCAAAAAAAAAAAAAAAAAAAAAATTAATGTATCTTCTGGAATTAGTACTTTTATCTCTTTCAGCTACTAATACTCAGCCATCAAATATAACATCCTTTTGTCACTTTATAATGAATATGTTTTTTAAAACCTGAAGGATATCTTCCCAGGGTAAAGGGCTTATTTTATTTGTTCTTATACCTATAGCACCTCCTGAGGAGGCAGCAAACACATAGCGGGCTCCCAGCAAACCGTGTCAGTGAGGACACAGTATTTGTAAAGCAATACTCCAATTTTTCTTAAGGTTGATCTGCCCAGGATGCCTGGGTGGCTTAGCTGGTTAAGCGTCTGCCTTCAGCTCAGGTCATGATCTCGGGGTCCTGGGATCAAGTCCCGCATCAGGCTCCCTGCTCAGCGGGAAGTCTGCTTCTCCCTCTGCCTCCCTCACACTCGTTTTTCCAATCTCTCTCTCTCCCAATATCTCTCTCTCTTTCTCTCTCTCTCTCTTTCAAATAAGTAAATAAAATTGTTAAAAAAAAAAAAAAAAAGATTAATCTGCCCAATACTCCATGATGACTCTTCCCAGCCTAAATTTAAATTAGGGGTTGACAAATGACTTGCCAAACTCCATAAAATTGTATTGGAACACAGCGACATGCATTCATGGACATATTTGTGTGACTACTTTCATCACAGCACCAAGCTGAGTAGTTACTACAAAGATAGTAAGGTCCTCAGACCAAAATATTTACCAGAGCAAGTCCTTTATGTAAGAACAAGTTTGCCAACCCTTGTAATAAATAATGACAGTTATTTACTGCATATTTACTGTTTCGAGTATCAGCTAAATGTTTGCACACATTATTTCTTTTAATTTTCACCTCTTTTGGGGCACCTGGGTGGCTCAGTCGTTACGCGTCTGCCTTCGGCTCAGGTCATGATCCCAGAGTCCTGGGATGGAGCCCCGCGTTGGGCTCCTTGCTCGGCAGGAAGCCTGCTTCTCCCGCTACCATTCCCTCTGCTTGTGTTCCCTCTCTCTCTGTGTTTCTCGCTGTCAAATAAATAAAATCTTTAAAAAAAATTTTTTTTCACCTCTTTTAGGTAGTTATAATTACCTAAGTTACGGCTTTAACTCACAGAGGTATGAGTTTGTTTAAATGAATATCTGGAAAAGCCACTCTTTTATAAATGTTTTATTTCTAACAACTTATGTAGATTAAAATTTTTTAATGTAGAAGTAAGAAATATTTGCATAAAAAATTCATTTGTAAGGTTAATTTTTCCAGAATTAGCAGTTTTTTTAAAGTTTTCATTTATAAGATTATATCCCCAAGTAATATTTTAGTTGAACTATAATCCACTGTGAAGTAAAATGACATTACAATTATTATTTATTGACAATCTGCTGTAAACTACACCGGGTACTTTACAACTTCTGTAAATCTTATTTGCTATTCAACACTAACAGTTTTCTGGGAAAAGAATACTGTCATTCCCAATGTACAGATGAGAAAGCTGAGTCCCTAAGAAGTTAAGAAGATCAGTGATTCATAAGTGGTAGAGCCAAAATTAGAATTCGGCTCTATCTAAAACCAAAGCCTATCCTTTTTCCATTTATGGACACATGTCTCTGAAAAAAATTAATCCCTTAAGAACCGAAAATCTCAAAGTATTTTTGGAACTGATGGTAGCAGGAATCTTAAAAGCATTCTAAAGGAAAGAGAAGTTCACTATTTAGATTTCCATCTCTAGTCTCAGCACTAATTGGCTGCCATAAGGACAGCAGAGAAATGTACATTACATGAAAAATACATTCCAAATATGTTGTAAGACATTTACTTCAATAATTACAGTGAAGATTCAGAAGAAGGTACCAGCTGTTAAGAGCAGATTAAATTTACCTCCTGGGAAGAGTAAGTCTCTGCCAGGAAGCACTTTCCAGGTAAACAGACATAGGTATGACACACCTCCAGTTGGCTTTCCAGGCACTCGAAGAAGCAAGATTCCCGCAGGAAAGATTCAAGTCTAAAGTAACGCTCAGGCGCAGGTGGAATAATGTCATGGCTAATGTTCCTCCAGTCATTGGCATCACCATGGCCATCTACTGGACTTTACAGGCATTCAAGTGATATAAGTGTTTTAGGACACCTTTAATATTATCTCCCTTTTCCCCCATCAGTATACAGGAATTAGTTCTAGTACAGTAAGATCACTTCCACTAGGGCTCATTACAAAGCTTATTCACGTATTTGAAGAAGTGTTAGCAGCCAACGTCTGCAGTCACTGACAGCAGAACTATTACTAAAAGATAACCCTGGGCATTTATTACATGTGAGATACTATGCTAAATGCCTTTATATGTATCTTGTACTTCATACAGCAACCTTATGAGGCAGGTACTATTGTCCTAATTTAGGGCATTTTCCTTTTCAGTCACCTCACTGAGCAAATAATACAATCAATTCATCTGAATTAAAATAGATAATCCCTGCTCTTTGTTATCTAACAATAACAAAGATAATCAATAAATATGAGCAGATTTACCAAGTTAATACACTTAAGCATTTTGTTTCTTCTATCACACAACATTTAGAGTAGTAGAATAAATTCTAATTTGGAAAGCTAGTCTATAGTCTACTTTTATACGAAAGAACAGCAGGGGCATCTGGGTGGCTCAGTCCATTAAACGTCCAATTCTTGACTTCAGCTCAGGTCATGATCTCAGGGTCACAAGATCAAGCCTTGCCTTCGGATCTGAGCTGAGCATAGAGCCTGTTTAAGAATCTCTCTCTCTCTCCTTCTCCCTCTGCCCCTCTCCCCCCACCCACCTCCCCACTCACTCTCACTCTCTAAGAAAAAAGAAAAAAGAAAGGGAGGAAGGGAGGAGGGGAGGAAGGAAGGGAAGGGAAGGGAAGGGAAGGGAAGGGAAGGGAAGGGAAGGGAAGGGAAGGGAAGGGAAGGGAAGGGAAGGGAAGGGAAGGGAAGGAAGAAAATGACTGACCTAATATCAGGTGTTTTGTTTTAAAATAAACAGTATTGCTCAATGTTCAAAGATTGAGGCGATTGTGATTCAACTCAATATTTGAGTTGTTCATAAGAGCACTGGCTTTAGCATCAGATGTCTGTGTAGGTCTCAGTCAGGGACCGGCTCCATGAACTTAGACAAGATAGTTAATCCTGCTAGACATGCTTCCTCATCTATAAATAGGGGACCATAATTTATCTACTTCTGAGAGTTATTGAGGGGATAAATGAGATAATGCACATAAAACCCTTAACACTTACTAAGTGCTCAGTCAATGTCGGCTATAACAATTATCATTATTATTATATCTAACTTCATAGTTAAAATTATGATTCTGAGACAACATAGGATTTTAAAGTATCTTCAGAGCCACCAAAGGATGACGATGTTCTACTCAGTATTATTTTAGTGTTAAGTATATTTTATTGTTTCCAAAGCCTTCCCATATAGAATTCATAAATCTGGTAATCAGATCATCAGAATATTCAATTACTCAAAACATCTTACTCGCTAATCATTAATCAATTGTTACAAGGTGAAATTATATCGTATGAGTAACTGGTGCGAAAATTATGAGTGATAAAAAGGCCATGCTCCTTCCTTAGAGAGCTTATGTGGAACTCTTTCTTGAGGAACAAAACAAGAAAAGATAATTGTCAACATAAGATATTCTTTTTTTTTTTTTTTTCACTTTGCCCACATTTTATTGGCCAAATCAAATCAAAAGGCACGCGTGATGCAGATACTGGTACAGAGAAGTAGAATTCTTTTTTTTTTTTTTAATTTAACATAAGATATTCTATGACAAGTGCTAAGTTGTGGTTCTAGTAAGGATGAGGAGAAAAGGAGAGAGAGAAATGAAAGGAGAAAACTAATACTTTTAATTGCCTCCTCTGTGCTTTTTAAACACAATAGCTAATTTTCTCAAGACAATACCTGAAAGGTGAATGTAATTAGCTCCACAGAAGGATTCTGACCTTGGAAATGTTAAGGGATATAACCAAGTCACAAAACTAGTCAAGAGAAGATTCAAGCCCAAGTCTGTCCGACTCCAGAATCCAAACCCTTACACTCTAGCACGTGGTCTCCCATGTGATTCAAAAGAGGCCAAAAGTGAAATCTTACTCCATACCCAACAAATATCAAAATCAAGTCATTTTTTAAAAAATCAAATTGTCGGGGCGCCTGGGTGGCTCAGTCGTTAAACGTCTGCCTTCCGCTCAGGTCATGATCCCAGGGTCCTGGGATCGAGCCCCGCCTCGGGCTCCTCGCTCTGCAGGAAGCCTGCTGCTCCCGCTACCATTCCCTCTGCTTGTGTTCCCTCTCTCGCTGTGTTTCTCTCTGTCAAATAAACAAAATCTTTAAAAAAAAAAAAAGTAAAAAAAAAAATCAAATTGTCATTAGTGTTTTCCCAGAAAAAAAAAAATTTATACATCAGCCAAATAATACATAAGAAATCTCAACAGTAAGTCCTAATCTTTAACAAGAAAATCCTGAATTGTCATTGGAGCTATTATGATTTTCAGAGCAAAGTTCCCTTAGAGATGCTTTAATGAATTTATTATATTTTCAAATTTACTCACATGCTTTGTCAAGTTCCCAAGGACATTTCTAGAGTAATCTCAGCACTTATAGACCCTTAATTCTGAGACCTGACGAGAGATAATATAGCTATTATGTAATATTTAATAGTTCAGAATGAGAAGTTAATATACTTCTAAAAATACCAAAGAAACTAGTATATAAAAATGTCAACTGTGATCATTAAAAATTGCTTTGAGTTCTAATTCCCTCATACTCTTTTTAAAGCTTCTGCATTTTTTATCAGGGATGGTCTGAATAAATAACATCATTTGATATGTGGCAACTCTTCTTTATATTTTAGCCCATTCTCGATGATTCTGATTTATCACTATCTTTTAAACCCCATGAACCCATCCAATCTGTCAACTTTCAACTACCTTCAGGAAATTCCAACAACAGGAAAATATGGTGAAGGAAAAACCAATTACTTCCTAAAAGCATTTTTTAAAAATAAGATTTTTAAGTTGTGCCTAGTTAGCTTCAGTGCTTAAAGTACATTAATTAATATCATACACCAAGTTTTCGTAAGTATCACGCATCTTTGCAGCTCAGCTAATGGAGTTTTGGTAATGCTATTAATTAGTAAGAAAATTTAGAGACAACCAATTATTGATTCCCCTCAAGACAGTAAACATTTCATGATTTAGCAAACATACACACACATATGCAAAACAAAGAAATGGAGAGCTTAAGCCACATATCTGGTCATCTGGAATCCCTCAAAGAATCAGCTTACCTAGAAGTATCTAGATAATTGAGGGAAAATGATGTTTATGTGGGGAAAGTATGTGGGGATATGTGGGGAAACTTAAGAATCCGTTTCCTTGACTATCTATGATTTTGGAAGTAAAAGTAAACATTCATTTAAAAATGTTAGTGGAGGGGCGCCTGGGTGGCTCAGTGGGTTAAAGCCTCTGCCTTTGACTCAGGTCATGATCTCAGGGTCCTGGGATTGAGCCCCCCATCAAGATCTCTGCTCAGCAGTGAGTCTGATTCCCCTCTCTCTCTGCCTGCCTCTCTGCCTGCCTCTCTGCCTGCCTGTGATCTCTCTCTCTCTCTCTCTCTCTCTCTCTCTGTCAAATAAATAAATAAAATCTTTAAAAAAAAAAAAATGTTAGTGGAGGGACGTCTGGGTGGCTCAGTCAGTTAACTGTCCAATTCCTGATTTTGGTTCAGGTGGTGACCTCATGCTCATGAGATTGAGTCCCGAGTCAGGCTCTGAGCTCAATGGAGAATCTGCTTGAGAGTCTCTCTCTCCCTCTGCCCCTCCCCCTGTTCGCATGTGCTTATGCTCTCTCTCTCTAAAATATATAAATCTTTAAAATGTTAGTGGACTCGGGGGGGGGGGGGTGGAGTCTGGTAGGCCCAGTCAGTAAAACATGCAAATCTTAATCTCAGGGTAGTGCGTTCAAGCCCCACATTGAGTGTAGAGCTTAAAAAAAAAGTTAGTAGATCAGATTTGCAAAGCTGCCTCCAGGGGAGGAGGCACGGGAACTCCTTCATGACACAGGGCTAAGCAGTTCTCCACCATGGATATGTCCTCATCTCTTCCCTACTAATGTGGCCACTCCCACAACAACACCCAAAGAATGAAATCGAAAAGAGCCTTATATCATTTCAGTTCATGGCACCTAGCACTAGACACATCAACCTCTTCTTAGGAAAAGTAACATTATCCTTTAAATTCTGATACAATGCTGATAAATCAAAAATCAGATCTACACATGCCCTAAACTGACTTATCATTTCCCCCACTGGAAGTTGCTATGGTTAATTTTATGTGTCAATTTAACTAGGCTAAGGGATGCCCAGAGAGCTGGTAAAACATTATTTCTGGGTGTGTCTGTGAGGGCGTTTTCACAATATTAACATCTGAGTCAGTAGACTGAGTAAATAGGTCCATCCTCACTGGATAGATAGGCAACATGCAGTCCTATGAGAGAAAAAATAGAATGAAAAGGTGCAGGAGAACGAATTCTTTCTCTCTCTCTCTCCTTAAGTTGGACTGCCCATCTTTCCCAGCCCTTACACATCAGAGCTCCTGGATCTCAGGTCTTTGGACTTTAGGACTTGCATCAGCAGCCCCCAATATGCCAGGCTCTCAGACTTGAACTGAATCATACCACCAGCTTGCCTGGCTTCTAGCTTGCAAACAGCAGACCGAGGGGCTTCTCGGCTCCCATAATCATGCAGGCTAATTCCTATAATAAATCTATCTACCTTCCTAACTAGCTATCTAGCTACCCACCTGTCTGTCTATCTATCTATCCTTTTTGGTTCTGTTTCTCTATCTATCTATCTATCCATCCTCTATTGGTTCTATTTCTCTGAAGAGCACTAACACAGATTTGCTTCAAGTCTCTTTTTCTTGGTCTCATGGTTACTGTGATTGAGTCATATCCAGTCACTAACCTGAAAGCACCTGTTAACTTCAAAGACAGCCCTCGTCATCAGCTTCTGCATCTGCTTATGGACTACTGTGATGAATCAAGAATGTCCGTGTTGGATAATGACATGAGTTCAGGCCCACAGTCCCTCAGCCAAACCCTTGAGGCTGGGTGCAATGTGGAATTAAGAATTTTTCCATTTTTCTTGGGGACACCTGGGTGGCTCAGTGGGTTAAAGCCTCTGCCTTGGGCTCAGGTCTTGATCTCAGGGTCCTGGGATCATGACCTGAGCCGAAGGCAGACACTTAACAACTGAGCCACCCAGGCACCCCAGAATTTTTCCATTTTTCAAAAGGAAAAAGGTGAACGATGCTGTCTATCACGTAACTCCTCCCTGTGGAGTCCAGAGCAGTGCTCCAAAACCAAGCACACTGAAGTTTGGGCAACAAGATGAATGAAATTCACACTAAGTGCCATTTAAAAACTAGTCCCCTATCTGATCAGGCCTGCTTTTGCCATGAAATGGGTTGTAAAACTAACTTTTGGATTTCAACGTTTTTAACAGAATGAAGTAATAGTACAGTGGTGGCAGCAGGAGAAAATGTTTGCAATCGTTGTTGTGAGGACCGGCATATGAGGACAGACGTCAGGTACTAGCTATATTTCTTCTCACCTAAGCTCCCTAACAACTTCTACTATCTATTATCAGAACTAGTCTCAAGAGGGTGCTTTATTCAAACTGATTTTAAAAATACCCTCCTAAATCCTGTATTAAGCCTAATATTGTTATTAGCCCTTTATTTGACTGGTCTTTTCTCTTTGAACATTACTTCTACCTCTCTTTGATTATAGGATTTTAATATCAATAGAGGCCTACAAAGCAAGTCCAGAGGTAATTTTTTTTTTTTAATCACAAAATTTCAAATCATTTCAGTGGCTTCAGATAGCCTCAGAACCAACCCTTAGGTTATTCACTAGTTCTGCTCCTTTGACCAAAATTACATGGTTAACAGTAATCCCTTTGGTGCCTGGGTGGCTCAGTGGGTTAAAGCCTCTGCCTTCAGCTCAGGTCATGATCTCAGGGTCCTGGGATCGAGCCCCACATTGGGCTCTCTGCTCAGCGGGGAGCCTGCTTCCCCCTCTCTCTCTGCCTGCCTCTCTGCCTACTTGTGATCTCTCCCTCTCTGTCAAATAAATAAATAAAATCTTTAAAAAAAAAAAAAAAAAACAGTAATCCCTTTAAGGCAGCTTCACTTCAGTGAATTTCTGTACGCTCATCTCATAATTCTGAAATTTGTATTTATTCCGACTACCCTCCAAGGAAGCACTTGATTTAAAAATAATAATACTAGAAGGCTATGAAAGGGCTCCAAGTGTTCCAATTTAATGGGACAGTAATTTGTTGATTCCAAAACTAGCATACAGGAACCTGTGCAAATCTCATTACCTGTCCTCAGCCATAGTCACCCTAAGCAGCTTAAGTGATACAGTCTTTCTCTCTGTTCACTCCATATTTACCCTAGTAATGTGGATTAGTTCTCATCCAGACCCCGTCAGCTCAGCCTAAGAACTGCTGGCCTACATTATATCTTGTGGGATCATCATAAACATGAGACTCCAAGAGTCAGAAATCTTGTAATATCTAAGACCAGAGTGACGGTGATGATAATCGCTTACACCTCTGGCGAACAGTTCATCTAATAAGCCTGGTATACACTGATTACACATGTAACTATCATTTTTAATATTCATTTAGCTCAAACAGTGAATCAGATACTACAACAATATAGTGTATGATCATTTTATTCTTTAAATAAGATGCTCCCCTACCTTGCTTCTTAAATACAGAACAAGGAGGGCATTCCAACAAAAATCACAGTCTTTGTATAATCTAAACTTTACTTCTCACAAATATGAAAGTCTTTGCTGTAGCAAGTGTTTTACTTGGGGCTCTCCCAGAGGCAGACCTTAAGACAAAGATTTGAGTGCAAGTAGTTTACTATGACTCTGGAACACATACATACAGAATTTAGGGAGAGCACGCCAAGAGTTGACTCATCTAAATACTCTGAAATATCCTCAAATCTATATATTTATTGGGGCACCTGGGTGGCTCAGTGGGTTAAAGCCTCTGCCTTCGGCTCAGGTCATGATCTCAGGGTCCTGGGATCAAGCCTTGCATCGGGCTCCCTGCTCAATAGGGAGCCTGCTTCCCCTTCTCTCTCTGCCTGCCTCTCTACCTGCTTGTGTGATCTCTCTCTCTGTGTCAAATTAATAAATAAAATCTTTTTTAAAAATCTATATATTTATTTGCACATATATAATAATCTATTTCAGTTCTGTATGTGTGTGTCCATCCCCTAAGAAATGTTTTATTTTTTAGCAGTAAAAATTATGGTAAATAACACTGCCTCTTGCCCAATGGGCCTTAGACACCATATACCACAATCACCTTCAACCAATATCTGGAATGAATATATCTGCACAGTTGTTGGCTTCTTTTCTGTCCATTTATTTTGTATTCTGTCCACAATTTGGACTCATACTATCCAAAAAAAAGTATGCAAGAACTAGTACTGGTCATGTGACTCCCCCCAAAAAAAATCCAGAAGGAGAATCAGCCTAGATGTTAAAAGGCAAGTAAGTTTCATATCTCTCTCTTCTCTCTCTCTCTTTCTTTAAGTTTTATGTCTCTTGAGGGTCACCAAGGAAATGGTCAAGGTCAAGGACAGTGAGAGTGAAGATCAGCAGGCACATGGGATGGGTGAAGGATGCCCTTTGATATTCTGAGGGTGTCACAGACGTAACTCCGGCTCAGGAAGACTCATCAATGACCAGGAGAGTGGAACCACAGAGAACTAAGGCCCAAGGCAGTCATGAATTTAGGGAATTGAAGGGAACAGAGAGCCTTTGCCAAAACTGCCATTATATGACAGTGTGTTCCCTTCAAATGTTACTAACATCATGAAAGAAAGAAAGAAAGAAAGAAAGAAAGAAAGAAAGAAAGAAAGAAAGAAAGAAAGAAAGAAAGAAAAGAAAAGAAAAGAAAAGAAAAGAAAAGAAAAGAAAAGAAAAGAAAAGAAAAGAAAAGAAAAGAAAAGAAAAGAAAAGAAAAAGAGCAAAGGAAAAAAAAAAAAAGAAAAAGAGCAAAGGGCTGAATTTTCCTGTTCTGCAGGCCATCGAATGGTCCAGAGCTGCCACTACCCATCCTTGCTCCTCAATTCCACTCCCCAGAGGTTCTCCAATCACACCCACTTGCTCTTTTCATTCCCTGCTTACTGGGTCTCCTTCACCACCTGGGAAGTTCAGGGGTGTTTTAGGATAAGTTTCAAAGAGGCAGAAACTAGAGGTGAAGACATGCACATAGCCAGCCAGCATAATCACTCTGTCGAGAGGGAGAAATGGAATTTCAAAATCTCTTGCAAAACCAGGACAGCAGCGGTCACAGTAAACTGAGAAGGTGCTATCAATCCAATACATGAACGCACTGAGTCAGGAGACGTGTTAGCTCAGGCTGCCGGAACAGAATGCCACAGACCAGCCAACTTAAACAACACACATGAATTTTCCCACAGTTCTGCGGACTAGAAGTCCAAGATCAAGGTGCCAGCAGGACTGGATTCTGGTAAGGCCTTTCTTCTATGCCCACATGGGGAGAGAGAGAGAAACGTCTGGTGTCGCTTCCTGTTATAAGCTCACCAGTCATATTGGATTAGGCCTTTCCTCTTTTCACCTCCCTTAGCCCTAATTATCTCCATTAAGGGTCTATCTCCAGATATAATCACATTGGGGGTTAGAGCTTCAACATGAAGAGGGGGTGGGCAGCGGACACAATTTAGTTCATAACAGAAAGAGAGCTTTTATTTTTTTGTTTTTTTAAAGATTTTATTTATTTATGCATCAGACAGTAGAGCACAAGTAGGGGGAGCAGCAGGCAGAGGGAGAGGGAGAAGCAGGCTCCCCTCTGAACAGGGAGCCTGATGCGGGGCTCGATCGCAGGACCCCAGGATCATGATCTGAGCTGAAGGTAGATGCTTAACAGACTGAGCCACCCAGGCATCCCCAGGGAGAGCTTTTAAAAAAAAATCTTCATATTACTACATTCCGTTCATTAAAAACTACACTTTATTCGTTAGAAGAAAAATAAAAATTCATGATAAATATTCGTTAAGCATCTGCCTCTGGCTCAGGTCATGATCCCGGGGTCCTGGGATCCAGTCCCTCATCGGGCTCCCTGCTCAGTGGGGAATCTGCGGCTCCCTCTCCCTCTGCCCCTCCCCTTTCTAGTGTTCACTCACTCTCTCTTGCTCTCTTTCTCTCACTCACTCTCTTTCTCTCAAATAAATAAATAAAATCTTTAAAAAAAAAAAAACCTGAGATGTAATTTTTCCCTCCTTGTAACTCTGCAGTGCTGCTCTGTGGCTTCATCATTTGATACACACAGCACTCCCTTGGGGCCAGACACTGTGTAGGTTACCTTGTATCACTCAGACAACCGAAAAGTAGTAACTTCCCCGAAAAGTCGTAACTTCCCTCCAGGAGCTCACTGTTCAGTGGAATAGCATCCAGGTCATAAACAAGAGGGGCATTTGCTCGCTGGCACTGATATTTTACCAGCTGGACTTCATTGCATTTTTAAAAATCCTACACTCAACAGTGTAATGGCTTTCTCTAATAACTGAATTACAAAAGGCTTGCTTTGGGAGATATTCAAGCAAATATTGGTCTGACCATTAAAAGAAGCTCGGACTCTCAGGATAAACAGTATAAATAGTAAAAATCGAAAACAAAGTTAATGAGAAAACTAAGTTGAAATTCTGTCTTTTCTTTAAAAAAAAAAAAAGAAGCTTTTTATTCCAGTATCTATTTTTATCAAATATTAAAGATATATGAATTCATCAATCAATACCCCATATGTCACCCATATTCTGCAGAACACTGCATGTGAGAAATGTAGGCACTCTCAGAAACATTTCAATTCAGTTGGAGAGAGGAGATAAGCACATGAAATGTTAAAAGACACAAAGATTAATACCATTTCAATACGAGAAAATCACAAGCCAGTGTGTGATTCGCTGACAACAGAGCAACCCTACTGCAACTTACAAAGGCAAAAATGTGAACATTTTGGACAAGGATATATTTAAGCAAGATCTTCCAGGAGGAGTAGAATTTGGACACAAAGAGGGCAGGAGGGCAAAGGTACTCATATATAGAAATATGAAAGGAAACGACCATAAATAACAGAAAGAGCAGAATATTTGGGAGAGCAGATTAAAGAGTAAATGTGGAGATCCTTCAATGTCAACCTAAGAAATTGGATCTTATCCTCAATAATGGAAGTGTTTGAGCAACGGAAAGATAATAAGAAAAGTGGAATTTTGAGACATTACTCTGGCATCACTACGTAAGGATTCAAGGCAACCAATGGACAAGAAAACCTGATAATCCAAGTGTGAGGTGGTCAAGAACTGAAGTAGGTTGGGGCAATGGACAGTGGTGTGAGAAAGTCAGGAGAAAGAATTTCTTTTTTTTTTTTTAAAGATTTTATTTATTTGACAGAGAGAGATCACAAGTAGGCAGAGAGGCAGGCGGGGAGGGGGGGGGGGAAGCAGGCTCCCTGCTGAGCAGAGAGCCCAATGTGGGGACTGGATCCCAGAACCCTGAGATCATGACCTGAGCCACAGGCAAAGGCTTAACCCACCAAGCCACCCAGGTGCTCCTAGGAGAAAGAATTTCTAAGACGTGGCAAATTATAAGAGACTAAGAGTTTCACTGGTCTCAACAACATGAGGCCAAGAGAAGGAAAGAATCACTAACAACATTTAAAAATTCTTAAATTTTAAAATTTAATAAAATTTAAGATATTTTTTAAAATTTTTAAAAAACAAAAATTAAAAAAAGAATCACTAACAAAATCTAAAAAGTCAAGGAGGAAAACTGGCTTTAGAGCAAAAGAAAACTCAATAGAAACAGGATCACAAAATGGTGAGGCAGAAACAGCAATCATAGGATTTAGTGTGGATACTGCCATATATTTTCTTGGAAAATTATCGTGTAAATATGTTATTTTTAAGTAGCTTTTTTTTCTAATTATAAAGCAATCAAGTTCAGTGCAAACAAATTCAGATCCAAAAAAAGAACCAAGAAAATAAAAAAAACACTCTGAATCCTGCTACCCAGAGATGACTACTTTCGGACTGTGTCAATCCTTTCAGAATTTTTTCTATATCAATAATAATAAGAGGGAAAAGGAGGAGAAGGATACTGGGAGAAAATGACTAAGATCTGTTGACTGCTCAGTGCATTCCACACACTTAGTCTAAGCTCTTGGTATGGGTTGACAGTTGTATATACTTCAAACGTATACATTCTTCACAACAATTGTATGAGATAGATACTATATTATCTCTTCTTGCAGATGAAGAAACTAGAGCCCAGAGAGCTTAAGAAACCTGCCCAAAGTAAACAGAGTTAAGCTCTGAACAGTCAATGCAGCCTGACCTGGGATCTTAACCATCATATATACTGCCTCTTGCACTATATCCTTATATAATGTGTATCAATTTGAACACATATAATAGAACCTATACTCATTCATTCATTAGCCAAGTCTGTAAGCTTTGCTTTTCATAAGAACACCAGAATTCCTTAGGAAAGTCCCTTAAAGGAGTGGTTGCCAACTGACACATGCTCTTTAAATTGATTATTTTCCAAAAAAGGGGACCCTAGGTGGCTCAGTCAGTTAAGCATTTGCATTTGGCTTGTCATAATCCTGGGGTCCTGGGATAGAGCCCCACCTCGGATTCCTTGCTGAATGGGGAGTTGGCTTCTCTCTCTCCCTCTGCCCCTCCCCCTGCCCATGCTCCCTCTCTCTTACTGGCTCTTACTCAATCTCAAATAAATAAATAAGATTGGAAGGAAGGAAGGAAGGAAGGAAGGAAGGAAGGAAGGAAGGAAGGAAGGAAGGAAGGAAGGAAGGAGGGAAGGAGGGAGGGAGGGAGGGAGGGAGGGAGGGAGGGAGGGAGGGAGGGAGGGAAGGTCATTTTACGTTGTTGAGACCAGTGTTTCACAAACTGACCTGGTAACAGAACATTTCTGCATGTGATGTTCATCAGCATCCTCCCCTGCTCTCAGATGACTCTCCCCACTCTTTTGCTCCTTCTTCTCCCAAAAGACCAACTTCAAATACCCCAACCCCTTACTGCCTTGGACCTTTGGACCTGCTGTAGCCTCTGCCTGGAGGCGTCATCCCCCCCAGAGATCTTCCCTGACACCACTCTCCTACAGTGTCCTATCTGGTGCTCTTTGCCTTCACAGCCCTTATCCCTGCCCCAAGTGACACGATGCACCATGGACCTCTGGCACTAGAACAGAGGCTCCCAGACACCAGGACTGGGTCTGTGCATCGCTGCAACCCCAGCACTGAAACACTGTGTGAGGAGAGAAGGCCAGCAGTACACAGTTCTTGAATGGATAAATTAGTGAACCAATCGGCAAAGCCTATGAAACCAGTTCTAACCAATTCAGGAAATTGTTGCCAGACTAGTGGCATCAGGGATCACCTGGACCCTTGATAGAAATGCAAATTCTCAGGCCCTCCCCTGGATTTACTGATGGGAATCCACTAAGGGTGGGGCCCAGCAATTCGGGTTCCAATAAGCCTTCCAGGCGATTCTGATACGGGCTAAAGTTTGAGAACCAACAGTCTAGATTATCTTTAAGATAAAATCAACCCATGAAATTCTGGAATTCTCTTACCTGTAAGCAATTCTCTTAAGGTGTTTTGACCATTTTACGGAGGAATGGACTAAATTCTCAAGTGTCCTCAGGGTCTTAGAATTATCATATATATGGCAACATACTGCTCTTCCCTCCAATAGAACGAAAGCCCTAATTAACACGAAACATCCCACGGAGAATTAATCAGTTTAAGAGCTACTCTAGTACACTTGAGGGCCATTTTACGGTCTGTTATAACTTAGAAAAATTCAGTTACCCCAGAACAATGAAAGCTCTCTCCAATAAAGGTTAAGTTCCTCCAAAATAACACACATACACACACACACTTTCTCATCATGAATTAATCCCTTGATTATATTCTCAGTGATGATACAGAATACCCAATTAATTTTAATATTGAGAAACATTCCAAAGAATAATTTATGGGCTCTCATTTTCATCTATTTCCACTTTCTGTTAAATGAAAATGGACAATGGGGCAATTTTTAATAAAGGTTTTTCTAGAAGATGCTAAGTCAAGCAAGCCTTATAGAATGCAAAAAGCCTGGGGTAGAAATATCACTTACAAGTCACAAACCTCTAGGCCATCCACAATCTGGCCCAAACACCCTGTCATGCTCAGCTAGGAAGACGCTCTATTTCTGCCAGACCGATGACTTGCAGCCTCCACATTGTGCTTTTCACACTTCCCTGACTTCCCTGTTTGTATTACAACCCTCTCCCCCTTTTGGCCCAGCCAGAGCTTATCCCTCAGTCAAGCTGACTCCTGTGCAAACCGTGCCTACTGTCCCAGGGCAAAAAGCACCACCCCTCTTGGGAGCTTGACAGCATCTGATGACAGGACTGGCCACCAGTCCCACAGCCACACTGGACTGCACTGTTGTCATCTGATGTATGTGAGCTTCACCTCCTGTTATGATTAGTTTCAGTGAAAGAAAAGAGCAGAGTAACACATTCTGCACCCTCCCTCACCAGTTTCCCTGTGAACCCACCCTCTCGGATCTTTGGCTCCTCCCTCAGTTTCAGCCACACCCAAAGCTCTAGCTAAAAGGCCATCGCATGAGGCACCTTGAGGGCCCAGTCGGTGAAGCATCCGACTCTTGGTTTTGGCTCAGGTCATGATCTCAGGGTCCTGGGATAGAGCCCACACAGTGCGGAGTCTGCTTGGAATTCTCTCTCCCCTCTCCCCCTGCCCCTCCCCTCTCTCTCTAAAATAAATAACTTGAAAGTAGATAGATAGATAGATAGATAGATAGATAGATAGATAGATAGATAGATAGATAGATAGATAGGATAGAATGGACATCCCAATGGCTCTCAAAAGATTCCACTGACTAGATGAGTCTAACCCTGTCAGGGAAAGGGATAAGAGAGAGAGAAATCTGAGTGACTAGCCAGGAAGAAATCCCGTCGTCTAGGAATCTTGGCTATAGAAAAAGAGAACAGCACCCTGCTTATAAAGCTGGTCAGAGACCAGGATAGATATTACATCTGACCAGGTATATGTGAGTTTTTCACTGTCTTCTGGAAGTAAATATCAGAATTCCCAAGAGAGGGCACCTGGGTGGTTCAGTGGGTTAAGCCTCTGCCTTTGGCTCAGGTTATGATCTCAGGGTCCTGGAATCGAGTCCCACATTGGGCTCTCTGCTCAGCAGGGAGCCTGCTTCCTCCTCTCTCTCTGTCTGCCTTTCTGCCTACTTGTGACCTCTCTCTCTGTGTCAAATAAATAAATAAAATCTTTAAATATATACATATGGGGTTTTTTTCTTTTTTTTTTTAAGATTTTATTTATTTGACAGAGAGAAACACAGCGAGAGAGGGAACACAAGCAGAGGGAATGGTAGCGGGAGAAGCAGGCTTCCTGCAGAGCGAGGAGCCCGATGCGGGGCTCGATCCCAGGCCCCTGGGATCTGACCTGGGCCGAAAGCAGACGCTTAACGACTGAGCCACCCAGGCACCCCTATGGGTTTTTTTTCTTTCTCTCTCTTTTTTTTTTTAAGAATTCCCAAGAAAAGGTGTAGGATAAAACCAGCCCTGGCACTAAAGCATTTTTGTTAGGATCTAAAATCTGTATCTTAAAACTCAACAAGGCTTTAAGCTTCTTACGGTTTCTGACTTTATTTCCCTATTGTTCTCAGTATTTGTTCTCAGCCTTTTTTGAACTGCTGCCTATTTCCAAAGGCCAAAGAAAACCAAAGGAAGGGGATCATCTGTCCCATAGTTATTAGAACATCAACCCGGAGGCTACCTGCTCCACCCCGACACCTGAGGGTGAGTACAGAAATTATGTAAAAACAAAAGTGAGACATCCCGAGGATAAGCAGGTTCATCAGAGTCCTACTCCCTCTGAAGGTACTCCCGCCAGAGAAACCTGGAGGTGTCTGCCTTCTCCCTCACTAAAGGAGAGGGTAAGCCCTCACAGTCACAGGCTGCTTTACAAAGATAAATCTGTTCAGAGACCACATGTTAACTCCTCACCAGAGAACGACCATCATCATTCAGACCTTCATGGTCCTAAAGGCAGCAATCCCTGGCCATGAAAGATGACTGAGTTCATACCCTGAGACTACAGAGAATCACTCTTCAGAAAATTCTACACTTAAGGACAAGTTGTATTTCAAAAGATTGTCACTAGCCACATCCTACCAGCCACTAAACTAGCGATCTGCTAGCAATCAATCTTTTAAAAATACAGCTTGGAGCACAGGAAGATTTCTAAAACAATTTTTGGAAAAGCCTCTCACTGGTAAGTCTCAGTGGCTACTTTATGTTCTCAAATATACTGCTACTGGCTTCCCTGAAAACCCCTAGGAAGGAGAGAGAAAAGAGGAAGAGGCTCCTGTTTCCTTTGCCCCAAGACTCAAATTGAGTTGTGTCTGGCCTCAGGACCCCAACATAAGAGCAATTCCTAGTTCCCTATTTAAAATCACTCAGTTATATGAAATATATAGAGAGAGATATATTAAAGTTATATTAAAACTAAGCAGAAGGGTAAAGAATAATGAACCCTGCTGTGAGGGATATCCATGCTTACTTTCATAGAATTCCAAATATGTTTCCTATGTGCAGAAGGTTACAAAGACTTCAGATTTCCAAAACAACCCACAAGCATCTACTTAACATATAATATTACACACCAGAATTCCAACATATGTTCTAGAAACAGACGTCCCTCCCCCCACTTAAATAGCATCCGGAAGCTCCCCCATTAAACACACCTGCTGGAAATGGGGACCAGCTCCAACACAGGTAGAAAGCAAGCTACGAAAAGACTAAGCCACAGTCATTCCTTTGAAAGGCAACTGTTGTTTCCAACTAGGATTCCTCTAGGACAAGCTTCCAAATCTGACAGATCAACAGGATCATCTGGGAAGTTTTCCGCAAGTACAGACTCTAAGGTCTGACCTTACTAAATTAGGCACCCTTGGAGATAGGTCCAGAGTCTGCATTTTTAAGGAAGCTCCTTGGGTAATTCTGATGTTCAAACATGCTTAAGAATGTCCACAATCACCAAACTGTGGAAAGAGCCAAGACACCCTTCTGCAGACAAATAGATAAAGAAGATGTGGCCCATATATACAATGGAATATTACTCAGCCATCAGAAAGGATGAAGGCCCTACTTTTGCATCAACATGGATGGGACTGGAGGAGATTATGCTGAGTGAAATAAGTCAAGCAGAGAAAGTCAGTTATCATATGGTTTCACTCACTTGTGGAGCATAAGGAATACCAGGGAGGACATTAGGAGAAGGAAAGGAAAAGTGAATTGGGGGAAATCAGAGGGGGGGGATGAACCATGAGAGACTGTGGACTCTAAGAAACAAACTGAGGGTTTGGGGGGGTGCAAGGTTCAGTGAGCCTGGTGGTAGGTACTGAGGAGGGCACATATTGCATGGAACACTGGGTGTGGTACATGAACAATGAATCTTGGAACACCGAAAAAATAAAATAATTTTTTTTTAATTTTATAAAGTTTAAAAAAAAAGAATTCCATTCTAGGGCTTTTAATGTCAGAATTATGGACTGAGATTATATTTTACTTGTCATGGTTCTTAAATATCCTTTCAGCCCTAGTTTATACATGGCTTCCTCTTAAAGATCTTACTATCTAAGTACCTCCTCCCCAAATGTCATGCCATGTGATTTCTTGTATTTAAAACACTTAATCGTGATTTGTAATTACTCATTGTTTACTTCTTTGCTGTGTCCCTCACTTAACTAAGTTCCACGAAAGCAGTCCTGCTCTGCGTCATACCCCAGCATCTAGCACAGAGTATGTGTCTATAAACCTCTGATGAATGAAAGGACATTGTACTCATCTCATTTCATCTTATTGCCACCTGCGGAATATAGGTGCCGTTGAAGTTAATATTCCCAAGGTAATGAGATGAACCAGAACAGCTGGGTGGCTCAAGATCACAAGGCGATTAAGCGGTGAGACCACATCTAACACCCAGGCTCAGTTTTCAGGTTTCCCCTGCACTCTGCCCATCCCCCCACGCTGCCTCCCTTCAGTGAATATCAAAACGTGGTTCTAATTTATTAATATCAAACTTATTAAAGAGATGGGGCCTGCGTCCCAAAGTCTTTATTTTAGATATGACAGCCAATTGTGCAACTCAGAAACCTTGAACATATTCTGTTCATTTAGCAGAGAAACACTATACATGAGGTAGTGGGAAAATGTAAGTTCATTGGAACACTCTGGCATAATACATTCTAGTTTAAGTCAAAAGAAAAATGCGTGTTATGAAAGGAAAATGATTCAGCTATAAAAAAAAACTTTTCAAAAAACTGAGAGTAAAAGACTCCTTTACCAGAAAGAAAGGAAAAGCACATTTAAGGGAAACTTAGAATATAGAGGAGAGGTTAACGAATTAAATATAATAAGTTTATTCTAACCTAAATAATTTGTAGGAAACTAAAAGGAGCATCTAGAAAGAGGAAATTCTGGAAATTAAATGCATAAAAACATAATAATAATGTTAAATGACTAAACCGGTCATTAAAAGTCTGATTTAACAATAATGAAATTAGAACCTGGTCCATTAGGGACTAGTAATACTTTGTCAACACAGATTGTGACATATTTGTACTATTCCTGGAGAACTGGTATTTAATCACAGCAGGTTTAGATTGTACAAAGTCACAAGGGGAATCAGTTACTAAGTCTATTATCACACTGGCAATTTAAAAAAAAAAAAAAAGAAAAGAAACCAGTGAATTTTTCGAATTACGTTGACACAAAGTCTACCTAACAAAAATCTCTAATAAAGAATAATACAAAAGAGAGAATGAATCATAACAAATTAGGTAATAAAATCTGCACTAAAATATCTAGCCATTTAAAAAAAAACAGAGTTTTTACTGAGTAAGGAAATAAGCAGACGCAGTAACCTTAGTAAGCATTTGAGTGCGGGCCTCCTAGGGTCTTCTCTGAAACATTAATTCAAATTGACTCACATTAGAGCAGTCATAAGACTATAAATCAGTAGGAGTAAATTAAAGCAAAGGGTAATAATCAACCAATAATGTTTTAAGAGTAAGGGAAGATCCCGGTAGGAACCCACGGGCTTGGTAGTAAGCTCGAATTGTGACATCAATGAATAGATTAATAGCTCTCAAATTAAAATCCCAGATGATGCCAAATAAAAAAGAAGAAGAAAACTCAAAAGTGAGAGAACCACTTATACCCAGATCTGTGACCAGTGAGAAATAAATATCTGGAATTAAAATCCACATGTGTGGGACTTGCATGGATGAATATGCTCCTAAAAGCTACAAAAGACATTTTTTATGGTCATAGCTAAAGGATTCATAAGATAGTGAAAACCTTATTATAATGTGAGAAATTCATCTTCCCACCTGAGGAAAAAATGTGTATTCTAAGTTTTTATTTTTGCATACCATTTTTTCTTAAAGCAAGACAAACTACAGATTTAAAACTGATCCAGCATTAAAAAAAAAAAAATTGAGCAGGGTAGTCTGAAATCAACTCATTAAAGAAAATGTACAATAATCAACATGTGGGTGCCTGGGTAGCTCAGTTGGTTAAGCAACTGCCTTCAGCTCAGGTCATGATCCCGGAGTCCTGGGATCGAGTCCCACATCGGGCTCCCAACTCCACGGGGAGTCTGCTTCTCCCTTTGACCTTCTCCCCTCTCATGCTCTCTCTTACTGTCTCGCCCTCAGATAAATAAATAAAATCTTAAAAAAATAATAATCAAAATGTACTTTTTAACCAAATAACACAGCTAGAGTAACAATTTATCTTTTAAGCATCAAAAGGATATCGATACTAAAAAGGAAAAGGGATACTTCTTTTGTAACCTAAATACAACTGCCAATGAAATGTGTAAATATTTGGTTTGGCATCTACATTTTCTTAAAAAATTTACAACCAACCTATTAGAAACACAATCAAATATGCCAAAAGAAAATTTACCAAGACTTAAAAATCATTTGAGTCATTTAAAACCAGCTTGGTCAGAACATTTAAACACCCTGCCTCCCAGGCCTACTTATAAGATGATGATTATAATTACTATGTCATCATTATTATGCTGAGCTTAATTATTATTATTATTATACATTTTCCATGTATTGAAATACAGTACAGGGGTTTTGTTTTTGTTTTTGTTCTTGCAATAAAGGTGGGTGAGCCCTGCTCCTATTCCTTGTCCCCTGAAGGTCAGTAAATAACCTCATTTGCAAGTTGACAGGACAAGGGAAGAGCAGTGCATTGTGGGACAGAGCAATGGTGACTGACTCACGGTAACTCATGATCACAGGCCTTGTTAACATGGGGCTCTGCCTAAGCCAGTGAGTTCACCAGCTACAGGCACAAAATAACCCCTGCTGAGAATTACAGCTGCATACAGCAAAGCACCCATGCGTCGTTTCAATGTCAGAATTCCAGGCCAGAACAGGCCAGTGCCCCAGAGACCCACAAGGAGGTTCTGAGAGATTAAGTAGGCACTCTGTATACAGTGAAATGGGCCAAACCACACGAAAGAGTCCACAGAGAGCAAAGCTCATATGGAAATGTCATAATTAAGATCCAAACAGATAGTCCACTAGAATCCATAGGGACTGAGAAAGGAGAAGGTGCCGGCTGTGAGCATGAATGGGAGGTACTAGGGCAAAGGCAAATTGGTTGAGAATTTAGGCTAGGAAATGGAGTCTGTGGAGATTTTCTAAGACACTTGGCTGGTTATTTTAAGTAACCAAAGCCTTAAAAGGGGTTTGGGAGGGAGCTGGTGCAGTCAAGACAAAAGAAAGCCAAGTAATAACACTGATAACCCAACCATTATCTGTGATAGCATGGCCCAAACCACACGGTTCATTAATATGAATCCAAACTTTATTTTAGACATCACTTTCCACTTTTTAAGCAAAAAATGTTTATAAGAGTAATTAAGTACAGAACAAAAATCAGTTAATTCAGCCTTTACTTCCTTTCTTTGCCCATGCAAACTCTGAATGGAGTACGGATAGACAATAAACTCACTACAGTCAAAGAGGAAAGGAAAAACAAAAGGCTTTGATAATAATCTATAAACTATCATTTGACCCTGGAAAAAAAATAAGAATTAGGGCGCCTGAGTGGCTTAGTTGGTTGGGTAGTTGCCTTCGGCTCAGGTCATGATCCCAGAGTCCCAGATCGAGTCCCGTATCAGGCTCCCAGCTCCATAGGAAGTCTGCTTCTCCTTCTGACCTTCTCCCCTCTCATGCCCTCTCTCACTGTCTCTCTCTCAAATAAATAAATAAAATCTTTCTAATAAAAAAATAAGAATTAGAAGAAATGCAGAAATTCCTACTCCAGACATAGCAAGGGAAAGTCATTATTTCTGGGACACAGTATAAGCAACTTCTGAAAATGTACCCGTTTCTTTCACTTGTTTTGTTTTGTTGTTGTTTTTGTTGTTGTTTGTCCTACACACCCAACTCTCTCTTCCTCTCTCTTTCTTTCGCTGTCTCTGTCTCTCTGTCTCTCACACACACACAACACATGTAGACTGTGTGCCCTCTATGAAAGAAGATAAGCAAGAAGGCCCATTTCTGTATTTCTGGGGCACTGGCTCTTTATAATCCACCCAAACTTCCCACCCATAATAAGCCACATGAGCCATGATATCAGTAAGTGGGCCCAGGAAGGTCACAGGCCCGGTCCAAGAACCACAAAAGGCTCTGAAGTTACCCTCATACACAAGAACTTGCTAGTTGGAGAGATGATCAGAGATTTTTAAGTCTAGAAAAGGACAGAAAAAGTGTAACGATAGCCCATGAGCATAAGTGTTTAGGGCTACCTCCCCATGCTTCTCAGCAATTAAACTTGATTATAGCCAACAGCTCCCATCATAATTATCACAAGCCCATAGCAAGAGCATCTCATCAGGAAGCTATTTATAACCTGGAAGCTTTGTCTTCTTTCTCCCTATGGTCGCTTCACTTTATAGGGCAGATAACAGACGCTTCAGACCCAAGGAAGCACAGAGTTCACATCTCATTGCGGAGGGGAGGGAGATGGAGTGGATACCTCCAGAAAAGGTGCTGTCCAGTCAAGAACACCAGTGGTGTGACAAGATCCACATGTCTCATCCCACCTGGCTCAGAGCTAGCCTAACACACAATGACCCGAATACGGGCAGTCAATGCAGACACACTGAACACAGCCTGTGAGGCAGGCAACCTGTTCAGAAAAGCCACAAGAGATCTGTACCTTGCCAGGAACAATGAAAGCTAACACCACTCTCTTCACTAACAGGATTAATTTTTTAAAAAATAATAACAGCCGGGGGCGCCTGGGTGGCTCAGTCGTTAAGCGTCTAGCTTCCGCCCAGGTCATGATCCCAGGGTCCTGGGATCGAGCCCCGCATCCGGCTCTCTGCTCGGCAGGAAGCCTGCTTCTCCCGCTACCATTCCCTCTGCTTGTGTTCCCTCTCTCGCTGTGTTTCTCTCTGTCAAATAAATAAAATCTTTAAAATAATAATAATAATAACAGCCCAATTTTTCTTTTTGAGTGTTTAACCATGTACCAGGCGAGGTCCTGTTTTAAGTGCATCCCACACATTAATTCGTAACTAGCCCACAATGATCCCAGTGTTAACAGAGTTGGGATCAGGCACAGAAAGCCCACAGAACCTGCCGCAGGTTCCCTACTGGCCCTGGCAGAGCTGGGATTCGAACCCTGCTCTAGCAGCCACTCTCTTAGCCAGAATGAACTGCCTTGAATATGCTAGCCTCTGGACCTGTGGCACGGTAGGTCCAGAAGAAATCAGAGAGGACAGAGACTCTCTGTATCAGACATACACCTCCATGTACCTCGAATCAGAGAGTATTTGAGAATCTCTAATTCCAACCCACCAATTGACAAAGCTGAAAACTGAAAATGCTGAGATGCTGAGGGACTTGCCAGAGGTCACACAGCTCACAGGTCATCTTAAACCATCCAGAACAGACGGTACTAAACAAACAGTCAAACTAGATCGTAAGTTCTTGGGGGATCAGGACCCACTTCTTAGGGTTAGGTTTAGAAATACGGTATATAGCCAGTGCCCTGTCCCACTGCTCCCATCCCTAATCAAGCTTTTTTTTAGATTTTTTTTTTTTTATTTTTTTTTATTTATTTGACAGAGAGAGAGAGATCACAAGTAGGCAGAGAGGCAGGCAGGGAGAGAGGGGGAAGCAGGCTCCCTGCTCAGCAGAGAGCCCGATGCGGGGCTCGATCCCAGGACCCTGAGATCATGACCTGAGCCGAAGGCAGAGGCTTTAACCCACTGAGCCACTCAGGTGCCCCCCTAATCAAGCTTTTGAAGATCACCACAGATTAGAAGTTTTCTGGTGTGATCACTACTAGATCATTTTGCAAAAAGGGGAGCAGGGGTCCTGAAAGGTTACATGATTTGGTCAAAGTCATGCCAGTAATTAGAGCAGAGTTTGTGTCAAACTACAAATTAGCCATCTGTATGTGATTTAGCATTCCTACAAAACAGGATGACCCAGAAGCTCCAAGTCCTAAATTAGTCATCCCCAAACTGGTACGAAATGTCACATAAGCGAATAAATAAGTGTCCCCAAGAGGCTCCACGTAAGAATCTCTCCTTGACAACAATGGCTCCAGAAACTAAAAGGAAAGAAAGGGCGAATAAAAGAGAATGGTGTACACCCAAAAAACTGAACTCAGAGATTAGGACTTCTCCATCACTCTTCCTTTCTTGCATTAGCCACCACTGCCCTCCACCAATCCTAATTAAAGAAATTCAAACTAATTTCTTTGAGAGCTTCACAAGACTGAAATACCTAGAGACACTTTAAAGATCAGCAAAACCAGGGCTGCCTTTGGCTCAGGTCATGATTCCAGGGTCCTAGGATTGAGTCCCACATGGGGCTCCTTGCTCTGTGGGGAGCCTGCTTCTCCCTCTGCCTCTCCCTCTCTGCCTGCTTGTGCTTTCTCTCTCTCTGACATGAAAATAAAATCTTAAAAAAAAAAAAATCAGCAAAACCAAATTTCAGAATAACCATTCTAAGATTTATATTTGTAATTTTTTTTTAAAGATTTCTTTATTTAGGAGTGCCTGGGTAGCTCAGGGGAAGCATCTGCCTTCGGCTCAGGTCATGATCCCAGGGTCCTAGGACCAAGGCCCACAAAGGGCTCCCACACAGCCAGAAGCCTTTTTCTCCCTCTTTCTCTGCCTGCCTCTCCCTCTGCTTGTGTTCTCTCTATCGCTCAAGTAAATATTATTTATAATAATAAATATTTATTATTAATAATGTTTAAATATTTACTTGGGAGAGAGCATGTGCACAAGTGGGGGAAGGACAAAGGGAGAGAATCCTCAAGCAGACTCCCCACGAGCACAGGGTCCCATGCGGGGCTCAATCCTGTAACCCATGAAATCATAACCTGAGTCGAAACCAAGAGTCAGATGCCTAACCAACTGAGATACCCGGGTGCCCCTAAGATTTATATTTGTATTTTTAAGTAAGCCTTTCCCATGGGAAATTTTTCAGATTTATCTCGGGAAAATGTTTGCATCTTGTTAAAAGTTGCTGCTGCCCTTCACCTGGAAAGAAAGCCCTTGTCAAAATTCAGTTCAAATCAGGAAAGTTTCCTCTTCCAGTTGAACTCCAACAGCATACTTCTAGACAAAATATCAGCAAATAGCTTTCACGCAATAATACAAAGACACTTTGCAAATGAGGATTGTTGGTCCATCTCTATACGTTGATCAGAAGTAGATTTACTCAGATTTATATACATATGAGATTTATGGCCAGAAAGCCCAAGGTCTCAAATTCACTACACACAGTCTTAAATTTCTCCCATCTTCTTACAAAAAAAGAAAAGAAGAAAAAACCTTAAAATTTCTATTTCCTTCGTAAGAGTTCAAGACCAAGGACACCTAGGTGGCTCAGTGGGTTAAAGCCTCTGCCTTTCGCTTGGGTCATGATCTCAGGGTCCTGGGATTGAGCCCCACATCGGGCTCTCGCTCAGCGGGGAGCCTGCTTCCCCCTCTCTCTCTGCCTGCCTCTCTGCCTACTTGTGATCTCTCTCTCTGTCAAATAAATAAATAAAATTTTTAAAAAAAAGAGTTCAAGGCCAAAAAAATAAGAAAACACCTGACAAACCCAAATCCCATTACTATTATTATTAAAGTATTATAGCCAAGAATTCCCACATGCTAGCTAGTCAGGAAATGTACAATTCAATTTCAAACAGTTGCAAATTATGTAATTTCATCCTGCTGAAAATATTAATTACATCAATATGCTCTTTTAAGCAAGAGTAACCTGCACCTGCCTTTCTAGGTTATATTAGGTAACAGGGCTTTTTTGCAGGGTGACAGTTTCACAAGCAATCATAAATCCCAGGAGGGGAAGGAGACTCTGAATGTACCATCAGGTAATACACAGCTGTCTGGAAAGGAGCAAAAGGAATGCCTGACTCTGGCTCAGTCAGTGGAGCATGTGATTCTTGATCTCGGGGTCCTGAGTTCAAACCCCACATTGTGGGTAGAGTTTGCTCTAAAAAAATTTTTTTGAGGGGTGCCTGCGTGGCTCTGTCAGTTGAGCGTCAAGCTCTTGGTTTTGGCTCAGGTTGTGATCTCAGGTCCTGGGATCGAGCCCCCAGTCGGGCTCCCCACTCATCAGGGAGTCTCCTTCCCCTCTCTCTCCCCCTCTGCTCCTCTCCCGGGTTTGGGTGCTCGCGTGCACGCTCTCTCTCTCTCAAATAAATAAATAAAATCTAAAAAATAAAAATAAATTTAAAAAAAATTTTTCAAAGAAATGCCTGGGTTTCCCACAGGATAACTGTCACATAAGATATCAGTCAAGCCACAGAGGGTAGAGGAAGGGCTCAAGAGACTAGCTTCTAATGGCTCAAGGAAAAACAGAACAAACTACATCTTCTCTCCAGACCAGAGTACAAAGTTCCAGAACAAGACCATATCAGCCAGGCTGAGAAGACACAGAACTACAGAACTTAATAGATGATAAGAATCTACGAAACTGGGTGCCTGGGTGGCTCAGTCGGTTAAGTGTTTGCCTTCTGTTCAGGTCATGATCTCAGAGTTGTGGGATCTCAGTGTCATGGGACCGAGTCCTGCATTGGACTCCCTGCTCAGGGGGAATCTGCTTCTCCTTCTCCCTGTGCGTGCTCTCTCTTGGGTAAATAAATAAAATCTTTAAAGAAAAAAGAATCTAAGAAACCACTAGCCTTACCTCCTCATCTCCTTTATAGATAATAAAATTAAGAAACTCAGCCAAAATCACACCAGAAGTTTATAAACTTTTCTGTCCCCCTCCTCTCCCTGTAATGTCGGTGCTTAAAGTTCAGGCTTTGGGTGCTGACCTTTGGTGCTAGTTTTGCCACTTTTGAGATGACCGTCAGTGTACTGTTTAATGTGGATTTCCTCATCTATAAAATGTATATAAGTACACATAAAATGTATAAATATATAAAAAATAAAAGTAGCTGCCAATTTTTGATAAGGGAACCAAGACTACACAATAGGGAGAGGAGACCATATTCAATAAATAATACTGGGAAACTGGATGTCCACATGCAAAAGAAGGAAGATAGACCCTGACTTTACACAATATGCAAGAAACCCAAATCAAAGACCTACACGTAAGACCAAAAACTATTAAACACCTAAAAGGAAACACAGGCCCTGAAACTAATAATACACTATATACTAACTAAATTGAATTTAAATTAAAAATTTTTTTTAAAAATTTTATTTTTTTTTATAGGGAGAAAGATATAGGGAGAAAGATTCCCACACTGGATTGGTAATGATTTCTTGGATATGACACCAAAAGCTCAGGCAATAAAAAATAGACAAATGACAGAGAAAGACAATTATCACATGATCTCTCTGATGTGAAGAATTTGAGAAGCAAGGCGGGAGTTTGTGGAGGGAGTGTGGGGGAGAGAAATGAAACAGGAAGGGATGGGGAGGGAGACAAACCATAAGAGACTCCTAGACTCACGAAACGAACTAAGGGTGGCTGTGAGGCAGGGGGGTAGGGATAGGGTGGCTGGGTGGTAGACACTGGGGAGGGTATGTGCTATGGTAAGTGCTGTGAAATGTGTAAGCCTGACGATTCACAGACATGTACCCTGGGGCAAATAATACATTATATGTTAATAAAAATTTTAAAAAAATAGACAAATGAAACTATACCCAACCTTTAAACTTTTGCACATGAAAGGAAACAATCAACAGAGTGAAAAACTAACCCAAAAAATGGTACAATATAATTGAAAATCATATATCTGATAAGGGGTAATATTCAGAATATTTAAGAAAATTCTATAAGTCAACATAAAAAATAATCCAATTAATAACGGCAAAATATTCAGACATTTCTCCAAACAAGGTATATAAATGGTCAATAACACATAAAAAGATGTTCAGTATCACTAACCATTAAGGAAATACAAACCAAAACTACAATGCGATCTCAACTCATACCCATCAAAATGACCACTGGTCAAAAGAACAGAAGATAACAAGTGATGGCAACTATATACAGAAGTTGAAACCCTCATGCACTGTTGATGGGAGTATCAAATGGTGCAGTCATTATGGAAAACAATGTGGATGATCCTCAAAAAATGAAAAATAGAGTTATCATATGATCCAATAAATTCATTTCTGGGTAATATCCAAAAGAATTAAAAGCAGAATTTCAAAGAGATATAGTCACAGCAGCATTATTCACAATAGCCAAGAAGTGGAAGCAATCCAAGTGTCCATCAACAGATGAATGGATAAAAAAAAATGTTATATGTACACATTGGAATATTAGCCATAAAAAAGAATGGGAACTTGCCATTTGCAACAGTATAAATGGACCTCAAGGAAATTATGCTAAGCAAAACAAGCAAGTCACAAAAGAACAAATACTGTGTGATTCTACTCATATGAAGTATCTGAAGTAGTCAAAACAGTGGAAACAGAAAGTAGAAAGGTAGCTGCCAAGAATTATGGGAGGGAGAATTACTGTTTAATGAATTACTGTTTGATGGATATAGAGTTGCAGTGTTGCAAGGTGAGAAAGATATAGAGATCTATTGTACAACAGTGTGAATTTACTGAACACTACTAACTTGTACACATAAAAATGATTGACGGTGGGGGCACCTAGTTGTCTCAGTTGGTTAAGCATCTGTCTCTGGCTCAGGTCATGATCCCAGGGTCCTGGGATCGAACCCCCTGTCAGGCTCCCTGCTCAGCCAGGGAGTCAACTTCTCCCTCTCCCTCTGCTCCTCCCCCTGCTTGTGCACTCTCTCCCTCTCAAATAAATAAATAAACTCTTTTAAAAAATTTAAAAAAGATCAAATATTGACAGTAAATTTAGTCGTATGTGGTTTTTTACCACAGTAGAAAAGAAGAAAAGTAGCTGCTCCATAAAGTTGTTCTGAGAATAAAATAAGATGATAAAGCATTTAGCACAATGCCTGGTGTATATCATTTTTAGTATATGTGCTGCCGAAGCGAGCACGTGCCTGGTGTATATCAAACACTCACATTTCACTTAGCACAGTGCCTGGTGTACATCAAACACTCACATTTCACTAGGCACAATGCCTGATAGATATTAACCACTCACATTTCACTTGGGCTGATATATATTAAACACTCATGTTTCACTTAGCACAAGATTCATCCATGTTGTAAATGAACATGTCAGGATTTCCCTTCCTTTTAAAGCCAAATAACATCGTATTGTATGCATATGCCACTTTTTGTTTATCCATTCATGTGTTGATAGACACTTGGATTGCTTCCTCTTCTTGGCTATGGTGAATGATGCTGTTATGAACTTGGGTGTACAAATATCTCTTTGAGACCCAGCTTCCAATTCTTTCAGATATATATATATATACCTGCATGTAGGACTGTTGGGTCAGACAGTAATTCTATTTTTAATTTCTGGAGGAGCTGCCACATTGCTTCCCATAGAACAAATCCCTTAATCTTAAAGCCCAGGATTCCTCACGTGTCAAATGATTATCTTTACAAATGAGGCTAAATGAGATGATCTCTGGGGCACATTTGGACTTGACTCTAGAGAGATCTCGGCCAGCCAGTCCAGCTCGTGCCCTTTTCTGTCTGATCACACTTTGCAATGGGAAAACTTCTGAACCTCACTCTTCAAAATCATTTCAATATGCTCAGATCTTACATTTACCTATAATCAAACTCCCAATCCACCACTAGGTCCTCTAGATTGTTTAGAAAGAAAAAAGCAGAGCCAAGTACATGTTTCCTTTTTCCCCACCAAAGGGGCCTCAGTAGGTGAGCTCACCTGAAGTCACACAGCTCACAGACACACCTCTGACATGCAGAGTTCCACCAACACAGAGGAACCCAACAGCACAGAGCCTTCAGGGTGGAGAAAACAGGAAAGAAAGTGATGCTTCCTTTGGTTAACGTCAAAATGAACACGATTTGCCTACGGTCACTTTCTCTTACTAAACTCAGCAGTGATCACCATGTCCCAAGACTGTGGAATTCAAAACAGTAGCCGCAGCTTATGAAATATCCAAAACCGACATCTTGCTTTCACAAATGAGGTGGTGGGGTTCTTCCTGATGAAGTAGAACTTCAGCCAGCAGCTGGTCGGGACACGAGGGGCTCCACCCGCAAGCCCAGACGGCAACTTCCCACCTGGGAAAAGCACCCAAGATCTGCAGTCTTTAGATCCCTGCTGCTTCCGAACGTGGTCCTCAGACCGGGAGCACTGACCTCACCTGGGAGCGTATCAGAAATGCAGAATCCCAAACCCCACTCCAGACTCACAGAAGCAGAGTCTGCATTTTGAAAAAAACACCCCAGGGAGTCACACGGTATTAAAGTTTCAGAAGGGCTGTTTCAGACTGCATACTTAAGAGACTTCAGAACACTGGGAGGGGAGAGATCGATAAAATCATGCTTCAAAACTGTCGCGTAAATACCACTAAAAAGGCTGTTCTCTTTGCAGGTGGACTGAATCAATCAAGGTGCACTCAACAGTCTTTTCCACGGCGAGGCAGTAAAGGCTTTTGCTGGCCAGTTAGAATCTGAAGTTTGTTTCTCAACATCTGAGACTGACTAGTTTGTCTTAGAGGCCACAAGTGACCACCACACAGCTGATACGAATTCGTACCTGTTGCGACAGAGTAACTGCCCCTCGTATATGACCTCCCTGTCATCTCACTGCCTGCCCTGCATCCATTCTGGTTATTTCTCCAGGTGTCTTGGATCCTTTCTTCAAATCCCTCAATCATCATTCTCCCTCCTATTAGCTTTCAGGGGAGATTTTTTTTTTTAATTTATTCATTATTTGTGCAGTGTCTACTTCTCAGAAGGATTTTATGAGGCTGACAAAGATGAACACATTACAAACAAGACAAGCAACATAAAAAATGAGTTCAAAGTCCCTGAAGAGGGGGCGCCTGGGTGGCTCAGTGGGTTAAAGCCTCTGCCTTCGGCTCAGGTCATGATCTCAGGGTCCTGGGATCGAGCCCCGCATCGGGCTCTCTGCTCAGCGGGGAGCCTGCTTCCTCCCCCTCTCTCTGCCTGCCTCTCTGCCTACTTGTGATTTCTCTCTGTCAAATAAATAAAATCTTTAAAAAAAAAAAAAGTCCCTGGGGGCCCCTGGGTGGCTCAGTTGGTTAGGCAACTGCCTTCGGCCCAGGTCATGATCCTGGAGTCCCAGGATCGAGTCCCACATTGGGCTCCCAGCTTCACAAGGAGTCTGCCTTTCTCTCTGACCTTCGTTCCTCTCCTGCTCTCACTTTCTCTCTCTCTCAAATAAATAAATAAAAATCTTAAAAAAAAAAAGTCCCTGAAGAGAATATATACCCCACATGATGTTTCTTTTCTTGACTCCCCCGCCCCATGCCCCAGGGCCATTCCTCCCCAGGAAAGCTGAGGAAGATTAATGTGATGGATGCATTACCTTATTTTACAATAAACTGGGATGTTCAGCTCAACTCCTCCTTTTTGCCTCTTGGAAGTGAGTATGCACACAGAGTAAAAATTCTGCCCTTCTCCCTCTTGGCATAAGTCTTGGCCGGGCCTGCCTCCATTCCTGGTCCCAACCCACATGGGGAGACGCTGGGCTGCTACACTGTTGAGGTCCAGCATTGCCTGTGGCCGGATGAGTAGGCCTGTTTAGTGGATACTTACAAAGGCCATCTGCACAAAGATATGAGCTTACGTTCTTCAATCTCACTTCTATAGGTTTAAAAAGTGATATTTTGGGGGCGCCAGGGTGGCTCAGCGGGCTAAAGCCTCTGCCTTCAGCTCAGATCATGATCTCAGGGTCCTGGGATCGAGCCCCACGTCAGGCTCTCTGTTCAGCAGGAAGCCTGCTTCCCCCTCTCTCTGCCTGCCTCTCTGCCTACTTGTGATCTCTCTCTCTGTCAAATAAATAAATAAAATCTTCTTTAAAAAGTCTTTTAAAAAGTGCTATCTTGGCCCCCAGTTTATGCCTTTGACTTATTTCTCAATGAACTAGAGCTCAAGGGAGGGAAAGGGTACTATTTATTAGGCCCTTTCCAAATCCCAACCAAAAGGTTAGGCAAATTAATGCTATAAGCCACATTAGTAGGTTATTAATACTGGTCAGTGGGGGGGTGGGGGGGCGCGGGGGAAAGTCCTGAATTTTCTGGCTACTGAGACAAAAAGAAACACAACCGGTGTGGCACACTCCTACAGGCAGAAGTCACTCGGCGTTCACTCCACCTTCAACTTCCTTGCCTTCCTCTTCCACGTAGATGAGAAACCCTAACTCTTGCCTTCCCCAAAATCACATTAGCTAGAAAAGGCCGGAGGACTCCATCTGGCCAAGGGGACATCCTGGAGAGTAAGCAGGGGCTGCCACCTCCACTTTCTCCCTGTGAGGAAAAGGATACAGTGTTTCGAGTGCAGGAACCATCGCTAAGAAGAGCCTGGCAGGAAGAGAGGAAGCTGGCTGGTTGCTCAAGATAAATGAACGCCCAACTTGTCACAGCCACCTAGACACGTGATCACACAATTTGAGGAATGCTGAACTGAAGGATACGCATGTGTACCTTTTGTTGTTTTTATTACTATAAATATAGGTAACGATGTCGATTGTTCTATAGAACGCTGCTAAAAACTGATTGAGGTCCGCCTGGGTGGCTCAGTGGGTTAAAGCCTCTGCCTTCGGCTCAGGTCGTGATCTCAGGGTCCTGGGATCGAGCCCCGCATCGGGCTCTCTGCTCAGCAGGGAACCTGCTTCCCCCTCTCTCTCTTTCTGCCTCTCTGCCTACTTGTGATCTCTCTGTGTGTCAAATAAATAAATAAAATCTTAAAAAAAAACTGATCGAGATTTTTCTATATAATAAAAAAAGATATGTTGAAGGAGATAAGTACTCATGTCCATGGGGAAACAGAGGCTGGGAGACATTAAGGGATTTGTCTAAAGTCTCACCCCCAGTCATTGGTAGAACCAGACAAGATACATCGAAGGGTTTTCATACTCAAAAAGAGTAATATATTTCAGAAAGAGCACTAAATATATATATACTATATATATACACATATATATTTGCACACATATATATGCACGCATATATACATACACATATGTTTATACTATGAAATCTTCATAATATAGAACTCAACTGATTTCAATCTCACTATACTTTTAAAAGACTGAGGAAATATCAAAAAAAAATTTAAAAAGGAGAAGCCATCAGCTATTTATCTTAAGATAGTAATATTACTTCTGCGGATGTCCTTGGACTAGTCCTTGTTAACCAAACATCCTGCCAGTCTGTGTGGGCAAATGAAGACCCACAGTGGTTTAAGCTGGGACAACACAGAGCCCCCTCAAACTTCCAAAGAGCTCTTGTTATGTTACACTAGGTACAAATATACATTGCATAAGTGTTCACACACTAAAGAAAGATAGATGTGCAGAAAGGCCCGGCAATGATATCTTGGGTTCTCAGAAAATTCAATCAAAATATAACATTGCTGAAAGGCTGAGCCAGTTTACCCGTACAATGTTTCTAAGGAGTGATTTCCTATACAATGTCTTCATTTCCCACACAGTTTCTTTCCTTTTTCCAAATATAAAAAGATCTGGTTAAGGCTTTTCGTACGCAGAAAGAGTAAAATATCTCCCTCCTCACTCTGCCCACTCTGTAGGAGGAGTTTGAATTCCACTTGAACAGAGCAGAGTGCTGCCCCTTACAGTTGGCAGAATGCTTGCACACATGTAATCCCATTTGGTCCTCAAAATATTACAGTGAGGGAAACAAATGTACTAATCTCCATGTGGAAACAGAGGCTGGGAGACGTTAAGGGATTTGTCTAAAGTCTCACCCCCCAGTCACTAGCAGAGCCAGACTAAAATATAGCTCTTCTGCCTCTCAGCGAGTGCTCTTTCTAAAGCACTGTGCCAATCCCGCCCCCTCTCTGCGGTGTGAAGTCGGGGCTCACACACCGGGGAGGTGGAAAGGCTGCACCCACACTGCTTGGCCCGTGGCCAGCCCATGGGCGATCATTACTTATCCTGAATAGCCCTCAACCAGAGTTGTGGCTTTCCATTCTAGAAATGCACCCTTTCTCCCCCCCCCCTTTCCCCACCTGCTTGGCCATTCTTTCGCATCTCACTGTTGGTTCATTAATTTCTTGCCCTCCAAGGACCACCCACATTTTCTCTCTCCCCTTGAGATACAATTACAAATCATGGTCTAGTTACCAACCTTGCTTTTCAGTAGCTACAAAGCTTTCTCTGCCCCCCAGGTCAACACGAAACCTCTCTCCTCGAGGAAGGAGTTAGGGCATTCTACAGTTAAAGCTGCTGGAATGTTAACATCAAACATTCAAAGGATCAAGACATACATTTACGTTCCAATTCAATGGCTTTAATGTTAATTTAGACATATGGTCGCGCCTACAATCACGAACCTGCTACCTGCTTTGGTCTTTTTTCTACAGTGATAACGCGAAGCTAGAAAGACTGACAGATTAAGAAAGGAGCGGATAGTGGAAAAGGTAATATAGACCACTTTTGTGGAAAATAACAAGATGTTGAACCGGTTATTTATGATGGAAAAATCCCCCACCATAATAGGTTAACATCTCTCATGTTCTAAGAAGCACTTAGTAGTCTCTTTTGAATTTATACGGAGGCTGCCTATAAAACCCGCTTGAAAGGTTTAAGAAGGATCTTGTTTTGATCGTGTTTGATAACTGAAGGCCAGTTCTGCAACCTTCTGTAGAATTCTCAGAGCTCTGCTGAACAAGGCACAGCCCCGGGGTTCCGGCTGGCTCTCAGAACCTCTTGCCAAAAAACAGGCAGCGAGTAGGGAAGCTCCAGGGCTCTGGGGTCAGAGATGTGTGGGTTTGAAGCCCTTAAGCAAGTCACTCAAACTCTCTGAGCTTCAGTTTCCTCATCCTTGAAATAGGGAAAACAATCCCATCTCACGAGGTCATTGAGAGAACATTAAATAAAATAGTGCAGGTTTCTCGGCCTACTTGTGATCTCTCTCTCTCTCTGTCAAATAAATAAATAAAATCTTTAAAAAAAAATTATTCCTGATACTCAAACCAGGGTAGCTTTTACTGAGTTCCATTTAATATGAAGGAGAATTCTCATGAGTTCCCCAAAGAACGTGTACTAAGGCATTCATCAAAGTTTTTTCAAAAGAAGAGGAGGAGAAAGGGGAGGAAGGGGAAGAAGAATAGGAGGAGGAAAAAGCAAATATCCTTTGTACAAATTTCTTCCCCTTTGAATGCGTTCACTTCACACTCCTCCCTTCAATTGCCAATATTTCTTTATTACACTGGACGCTCTTCAGGCACTGAGACTATGTCACATTTTCGATCTTCTCAAAAGTAGCCCAGTGCCCAACACTTGCTATTTTTCTTCTCACTGGGCAACCCCGACTAGAAAAGTTAAATCTCAGGGCTCTTACTAGTGGATGTTCTCCCTTTGTGTATGGCTCTACTATGTTTTTGATGAAGCAAATTTGTGTGAATGGTATCCAAGAAGTGGGGTGGAAGGGAGATCTAAGTTTTCAAAGTAAATGGAGGCAAAGATCAGCAAAAATAAGAATAAAAAAAATTACGATATTTGCAGAGTCAAGATTACTTATTATTTTCAGAGGGAGAAATGCATGTTTGCAAAAAAAAAAAAAAGAAAGAAAGAAAGAAAGAAATACATGTTTACAATGGGAAGACCTAGGAATCACCCACTCAACCAAGTGATTAAATTTATCACTAATGGATGGCTAGATACATGTAACGTAAAACATGCCGCATTACCTCAAAGTAGCTTGACCAAAAATGTTTTGTCTGAATCTATCCAAACTTTTAGACTGAACATCCAGTACACAAGAAATATAGGGGATGGAGGACAAGGTAAGTGACACCACAAGGAAATAATTAGATAAATCTAGAATGTAGAACATTCTACATACCGACTGGCCTTGTCCCTTCAAAAAGTCTATATGATGAGAAAAGAAAAAAAGTTGAGGCACTCTTCTAGATGATAAAACCATTAAAAAGATTAGTGGCCCAAATGCAATATATGAGAATCTTGATTGCCTCCTGGTTTGAAAAATATGTATCTATCAAAGACGTTGAGGGGATAATTGAAGAAATTTGAATATGGACTGGATGTTTGATGATATTAAGGAATGATTATGAACTTAGCATGTTAAAGTTCCTATACATATGTAAAAGAAAGTCCTTATTTTTATAAGATACATGCTGGAACCTAGGGATGTCTATAATTACTTTCAAAGGGCTTAGCCCCCCGACCCAAAACAATATATGACATAAATACATACACACACACACACACACACACACACACACAGGTTGATAAAGCAGATACGACAAAATGAACAATTACTGAGTCTAGGTGGTGGAAATATTGGTGTTCATTGGCTGTTCCAAGTTTTCTAGATGTTTGAAAATTTGTTGCAATAAATGTTAGAAAACAAAGATGCAAAGTAACAAGCAAGCTAGCGCTCTTTGCCCTGAATGAAAATTTCTTTCTCTTGCATTTAATAATGAAAATAAATCATGGGGCACCTGGGTGGCTCAGTGGGTTAAGCCTCTGCCTTCGGCTCAAGTCATGATCTCAGGGTCCTGGAATCGAGCCCCGCATGGGCCTCTCTGCTCAGCGGGGAGCCTGCTTCCCCCTCTCTCTGCCTGCCTCTCTGCCTACTTGTGATCTCTTTCTCTGTCAAATAAATAAATAAAATCTTTAAAAAAAAATAAATCCTAAAACTCTTGTCCTAATGCATTTGGGCCAGTTACTGGGAACCCTACTTGGCTCAGACACCCTCTACAATGATTCTGGGGACAGCAGTTGTGCTGAGGAAAGAGCAGAGCTCTCTTAATGGGTTATCATTTTCACTGTCCTTTGAAACCTCGCTAGTCCCACACCAAAGATCCTATCAGCGCATGGCTAATAAAATGATAAGTATAACTGGTATTTGCTTATTTACCATTTTTTATAAAGTACAATCCTTTCTCTTCTTTTAGGTGGATTCCAGTATAGAAATATAGAAAAACAAAGATCTTACCTAACATGACTGCTATTCGCCCTTTTCAAGGGTTCAAATCCATCCCTTTGAAAGCTCAGTTTTGAAGGGACAGTTGGTACAGGGAGATGCTGACAACCACACAGATTTCCAGGAACTACATTCTCCTACCTGCCACAATGAGTGCCTGGCCTCATATTAGCACCTCCCTCACGGGAGCTGATTTTTATGCAAGTCAAATCACCAAATCCAAGAGCCACTTGCTGCCAAGTTCATGTACGTAAGGGTCTTCAACCAGCAACAGAAGTAGATTTGGATTAACTTTACAACTTGTGATCTTGCTTCTGTGTAAAGATAACCTAGTCATTTGATATCATTCAAGGTTGTTGTTTTGTTTGTTTCTTTAATGGTGATGCAGGTGATATGTAAGAAATACAGGTATGGAGACAGCAAAACATCTTTTATGTAGTCTGGGTCCTCCATTAGCCTTGCTGTCAGGGACAAGAATGGGAAGTAGCAGGGCATGAAAGCAGTAAATAATCCAAGACTTCACTCCACACACCAGGTACTTCTATTCCTTCCTGAACTTTCTAGAAGAACAGCCACTAGAAGGTAAACTTGATAAAGGAGAGTTTTTACAAAGGCAGGCAGCAAGAGAAAGAAGCATAACCCCATAGCTAAAAGTTTGTGCTACTTGGGAAAAGAGTGTGAAATGTGAGTCTGATGATTAGCACACA
The DNA here is from genome assembly GCA_028646535.1 of Procyon lotor. NCBI lineage: Eukaryota > Metazoa > Chordata > Mammalia > Carnivora > Procyonidae > Procyon > Procyon lotor. The sequence goes on from CM053606.1 coordinate 110,106,556, forward strand.
GACCTCTCTACTATTTTGATTCTCTTCCAAACTAAAACACACCACACTAAATAAACATAAAAACATAAAATAAACTGAAGCTTGATGCTTAAAATATACATGCAATGTACATAATGACATTATATATACTACATATGTATAGTGAGATATATATGATGAGAACCTATATATGTGTGTGTATATATACATACATATTGTATACATATATATTGTGTTCATTGGCTGTTATATATGTTGTATATATTGTGTGTATGTATATGTGTATGTATACACACACACCCACACACTCACATACACAATCTCCTGGGAAATGTGGAAGTATTTCCTTTTCACTGTTGAGATCAAGCTTATCTGAGAAGACAGGAAAGTCTTACCTAGGTACAAGGATGCGTTTTCTTTCTTGACATTGTCATCTAAGTAGGTTGGCCCCAAGGTATAAATAGGTGTGGAACCCATTCCAATGAGAATCTGTGCGCAAATGAATAAAGCCACATAGACCCAATGATTATTTCCTCCTGAGTCCTTCAGGCAGGCGGGAGGCTCCGAGGGCGCTGTGGAGTTGCCATTCTGACACAGGCCATCGTTTGAGGCCGAGGCATTCAGCTCTTGGATCTGGTAGGGAGGCGAGATGAAGTGAGGTAAAGCAAAGAGGGCAGCCCCCACGGCAATGAAAAGTCCACCCACGGCCAGCCACAGGGGCCTCCGCCCCCGGCCGCCAAAGTAGCTGACGAACACCACCACCACCAGGCTCCCAATGTCAAAGCAGCTGACCAGCAGCCCCGACTCGGAACTCTTCAGACTGTAGCGCCTTTCGATGGTGGTGATGACACTGCTCAGGTACCCAGAGACCATTAACGCCTGAATGAAGGTCAGAAAGCACATGCAAACCAGGAAGCAACGGGAATCAGTGAGGACCACATAGAGGCACCTTCTCCCCTGGAGCGTGGCCAAAGTGGAGGACACGGACACAGCTTTGCTGACTTCCACCCTGTGGTTACATTCCATGAGCCCTGCCATTTCTGCCGAAGTGGAAGGAGCAGAGGGACTGGGGGCCAACCGTCTTGGGCCTTGTTTCAACTCCTGATGACCCAAAGAATTTCTACAGCCGATGTCTGGCTTGGCTCCTGCACTCGCAGGACTAAGGTCTGGCCGGCAGGAGGCGCTGTTCAGGACCGGTAAACTCTTGGACCTAAAGGTCTCTGGGTCGCCCTTCTCTTGGACAGCTCCTACTGTGGCTTGTACATCCAGCTGCTCTCCCTCCCGGGGCTGCAGCCCAGTGCCTTCGTCCATGGCTCTTAGAATTCAGATCTGATCGCTGATCGCACTCAGGTACTCCGGCGCTTTTCATCCACCAGCACGAGGGGCCGAAGTCGGGCCCACCAGGGACCGGGGCTGGAGATGCAGAGCCGCGCAGCAGGGCATCCTCACCAGCAGAGAGGCCCCCAGGGCATCCTGACCGCAGATGCGGCCCCGAGGCTCCCCAGCCGCGTGCCCCGGGGGGCAGGGGTCCGCGCGGTCCTGCGATGAGCCCTGCTTGGGGTCCACCTCGGGGCGGTAGCTCGCGGCAGGAGCCTTGTGCGTCCTGGGCGCATCCCCTCCGCCGCCGGCGCTCGGCCCGCCGCCAGGAGCGAGTACGCCCCGTGCCTAGCGTAGGGGCGCTTAGCGCTGTTGCCCGCGCCGCATACCGCCCGGCAGGCTGGGCCAGAGGCGCCCTGTCCTCGCAGCCTCGGCTTGCGACACCCTCGGGCGCAAAGATGCCAACCTGCAAAGCAGAGAGAGGGCGGTCAGCGAAGGGCGGCCGCAGCTGGGGCTGGCGTCCGGGCGCCCCGGGGGCCAGCGCTGGGTGACTCGGACGGTCCTAGATGGGACCGAGGGACGAGCGAGGAGCGAAGCCCCGGAGGAGAAGGCGGCTGCAGGCTGCAGCCTCTAGTGCCCGAACAATAAGCAGCAGGCGGTCGGCAGAGACCCTCCCTCATTGTCTACCGTGGACCTGCCCCCGCCCCGCCCCTTTTGCCTTAAACAGCATCTGCTTTTATATGTTAATAATTATCAACCTGGCAGCACTGACTCAGAGGCAGTGTCTTTTATTCGAATGAACTAATTGCAACCTTTTGGTACTCCTACTCCATTACTCAAAATAGAAAATACCCAAAAGAACAAAGGAAAGTTTTTTTTGGTTTTGGTTTTTCGTTTTTGGATTTTTTGTTTTTGTTTTTGTTTTACACCGTACATTCCTAGTACCGATTTTTAAAAAAGAAAAGGGGGTAAAGCTACGTGTGTAGAAATGTGTACACACTTGTGCGCAAGCACGTGTGCGCGACTGTATGCGAATTCGTCTGCTTCATCAATTAGAGACACGTATGCAAAGCCCAAAGCAGCCGCAAAAAGGTCAACGCGCTAGCCTCTTTATTCCCAACACTAAAAATAACCCCCCCGGCCCGAAAGAACTATTCAATTTCAAATACCAGGGGCATTTGAGGCTGCGGCCCACACTAAGTCCCAGCGCGCAGTGTCACGCGAAACCGAAAATCAGTTTGCTTTGCGGAGGGGTGGGGAAGCAACAACCAAACAAAGAGATACTGGCACGCTGTCACAGAGCTCGCTAGGAGCCCACCGAGCAGTCTTGGCACGAAGGGCCGCGGGAGAGGTGTGCTGTTTACATCGAGCGCACCCCGCGAGCGTGGGCCCGGGGTGCGTGCGCGCGAGCGCGCGCGCGCACACACACACACACACACACACACACACACAGGCACACAGGCACACACACACAAGACACACCGGCGAGTATGTGTCAGAACCCCTCGCGCGATCCTGCATCCAGATCAAATTCAGCAAGAGGCGAAAACAGGTAGGTCCCCGGGGTAAACCCCCGCCCGTAAGCGTGGGGACTCCCACTCCCGTCCTCTGGCCCGGGGCGATGTGCACCAGGTGGGAGACCAGAGCCGGACTTCGCCGCACTGGGTTTCATTTCGCGCTTTTGTGATGCGGCTGAGAGAAGAAAGGCGGAGAGCCCGGGCGGCCAGGGCGGCTGCTCCGGCTGCTCCCTCGGCTCTGAGGGGCCCGACGGGCTCCCGGATTCCCGGCCTGCCAGCCGCTCACCGCCCGGGCTTCCCCGCCGCCTCCTTGCCCAGGCGCCTTCCCGGGGAAGCCCACGGGCGGCCGCGCGCCGAGCGGGGGAATCCCGGCAAACTCCCACAGCGCCCCGCGGGCGGCCGGACCGCCGCCTGCGCCGGCGCCCGCACCGCAGCGCCGGCTCGGACGGACACCCGGTTCCCGGTAGGGCGCTCTCCGAGCCGGCGTGGGATCCCAGGGCCACCCCCGCGCGCGCGTACACACGCGCGCACACACACGCACGCACCACCCGCGGGAGGACGGACACCCCGCCGCGCTGCCCGGGCGCACCAGCCACCGCTACTCACTCGTGAGTCTGTCGGTCCCAATGTCTGGCTGAGAGTGGAGCGGCGGGAAGTGGGGGCTGTGGAGGTGCGCGAGTAGTTGGGAGCCGCCTGGGGAGGCAGCGTGGGGCCGGCGGCGGCGGAATCCGTGAATGAGACTGTGAGTCAGGCTGAACTCTTACCCCCACCCCTCGCCTGTCACCCAAGCCTCTCCTCTCCAGACACACGCGCACAGAGACGCGCCCCGAGCGGAGCGGCAGAGGGCGCAGGCGCGCGGGCGACCGCCCGGCCCGGCCCGAAGGCGGCGAGCCACCCGGCTGCCCTTCACCTGCGCGGTGGGGGAGACCCGGGAGCGCCGAGGCCCCGGGGGAGCAGGTCTCCCAAAAAGTCGGCTGCCGAGCCAGAGAGCCCACTCGGAATAAGGAAATTGTGTCTGTTCGTTTTTTCGTGGGCACCCACAATGTCCAGGGACCAGAGTAGCTTCTGGGGACCAAAGATGAACAGAACAGGATCCCTGGACTTAGGAAACCTCTGTCTCGGGGAAGAAATACCCGCGTAAGTAGCCTAAAACAACGAGGTAGGTTCTATACAGGATGCCACCGAAGACCCTAATATCCATTAGCTGATTCCTTCTTCATTTCGAGGCTGAAGGAAAGACAAGTGCAAGAGCACGGCCGCATGGTGCTCCAAGTTAGTGGGTAGAGGAACCTCATGGAGGTCGCAGGGATGGAGCAGAGGACTGGACGGCAAGGGTGGCAGAGTGGAAAAGGTCAGCAAGGGCTTCACAGGTTGTGTGCTGTCAGCACTAAAGGGCCGGTGACGTTCTGACTTGAGCCCCACAAAGCTGTTCTCACAGCGGTGGGTGAATGGAGGCCCCCTTGCGGGCAGCGAGGCAAGTTAGGAAGCATATTCTTGGGAGAAGGACGGTTCTCCTCCCAGATGGTGTTCATTCTGACAGTCAAGCATACATGTCCCATAAACCATTTTTTTAAAGATTTTTGTTTATTTGAGAGAGAGAGAGAACACAGAGGGAGAATGAGAGGGAGAAGCAGGCTCCCTGCCTATCAGAGAGCCCGATGCGGGGCTCGATCCCAGGACCCTGAGACTGTGAGCTGAGCTGAAGGCAACCCTTAACCCACTGAGCCACCCAGGCACGCCTACCATTTTGATAGATGTAAGGAGTTATGAGATGCGGGAAAGGCTGCGGAGAAGTCAGAAAGGGCAACTGTAATTAGCTGTAGCAGATGGGAGGACTCTGTTGAATTTTGAGACAGAGAGACGGTGACCTAATGAAGGAAGGGGATTGCCTTCTACAACTGCCATGCCTATGCAGGCCACCGCCATCACGACAAAGCCACTTCACTGACCCTCGGCCTTATCCAACAAGAGCACTGTCTCCACTTTACAGACATGATGAGTAGAGTGTAGAGAGATTAAGTAAATTGGGGAGGGCACACAGCTAGTGTGTGAAACCCGTGTGTTCCTAAAGCCCATTCTCTTGACTCTGACTCTATACTCTCTCTCTTATAATCATAAAGCAGCTTGACTCTCCAGTGCACCTTGTATCTGTTAATTACTCACCTTAGTCCAACAACTACCATTCATAGTCAATCCTTAGAGAATGAAATAGGCCAGCTGACACAAAAGAACGGTTAGTGTGTGTTTGGCATTCATGTTGAGACAGCACTGCCCTCCTGGCAGCTTCCAGACTGACCAGACAGGGCAAATATATCCCTTTCATCATCCCCTGCCACTATCCCCTCCTCCTGAGATCTCCATCAAGCCCACGGTTAATTTCCCACAAATAGGCCAGATGACTCCAGCTGCCACCCCTGCCCAGATTTTAGTCCCCTACTGTTAGTAAGGTGGGCAAAAATATGCATCACTTCTTGTACCTAAATACTCCTCTGAGCTTATTCTGGATCCAAACAGATTCAATCTGCCTCCTAAGACATCCTTCTAAGCTCTTTGGCCCATTCTCTCATTTCGGCCCCAGCCCCAAACATGAGTTGTTCTTCAGCAAATTCAATCTGTTACATTTGGTGCCAGCAGAGGGTTTCCCTGCTAAAAAGTCAAATAATCAAGTCCCTGGAACATGCTGTGTTTATTCATGGCCAATTACCATAGTTAAACTAGAAACAACTCTTAAAACGTATAGATTTTTTTTTATTGCTCCTAATAGAAAGATCATGATTCATAGACGGAATTTAAAAGATCCAATTAGCTCTCCGTATAGGAAACAAGAAGAAAACATTCAGCAAGAGACATTTCTTTCGCTTTTCCTTCCATAGTTAAGTATGACTTTGGAAAAGGCCAGTTGTGTCTCCATCAACCCTCATCTTCAGATCCATAGAAAGAAATAGATTCAGATCATGGGATTCTGCTATACCCATGGCTCTTTCACATAATATGAATGAGTACAATTGCCTGAATGAGGACCCCTACCTTATTAGGTATATGGGGAAAAACTCTCCTCACATTTCCAGCTTGCTAATGCTTCTTCTAAGTCATTAATCAGTCAAACTTATACCTAAGTTTCTCCTTTCCAAACCTTCATATAATAAGAAGGTAGCCTTGGGAATTACCTACGGCTTTCCATGGGCTTAAAAATCTGGCTGCTCTGGAGAATGAAACAGGGAAAGAAAGGGAGCCAACTCTTGGTTCCCACTCAGGTTGTGATCATGGGATCGAGCCCTGAGTTGGCCTCAGCACTCAGCGGGGAGTCTGCTTGAGATTCTTTCACTCTACCTCTAACCCTCCCACTCATGCACACGTTTTTTTCTCTCTCTCTCACACAAAAATGAAGAAAGAAAGAAGTCTCAGTGGCTCAGTTGGTTAAGCGATTGCCTTCCGCTCAGGTCATGATCCCAGAGTCCCTGGACTGTGTCCCATATCGGGCTCCCAGCTCTGCAGGGGGTCTGCTTCTCCCTCTGACCTTCTCCCTTCTCATGTTCTCTTTCTCTCTCTCTCTCTCTCTCTCAAATAAATAAATAAAATCTTTAAAAAAGAAAGAAGTCTCTTTAGTACTATAGGTAAACTTCTCAAAGTCTAGATCCAAAGAGCAATGCCAAGAAAAAGCTTGAATTCCTCTCTCCTTCCTCCCCTCTTGATTTCCATTCTCCATTTACAGACATTTTTCCCCCAGGATGACTGGAAAGACCCATATTTCAGGGTTGACCTGAAGGA
>CM053606.1:110113236-110159487 GCA_028646535.1 Procyon lotor
AAGCCTCTGCCTTCAGCTCAGGTCATGATCTCAGGGTCATAGGATCGAGCCCCGCATCGGGGTCTCTGCTCAGCAGGGGAGCCTGCTCCCCCCTCTCTCTCTGCCCGCCTCTCTGCCTACTTGTGATCTCACTTTCTCTCCCTGTGTCAAATAAATAAAATCTTTAGGGAAACAAAGATAATATAAACCAACACACTCACTGCAATGACATACCATCGAGGCTCCCCTTCAAAGTAGGTAGGATGGCAGCAGGTTCTCATTTCTTTACATTTATCTAAAACACCTGGAGATCTGTTGTACAACATTGCACCTATAGTCAATAATGATGTATTGTGCACTTGAATTTTTGTTGAGGGTAAAAAAAAAATTTTTTTTGAGGGTAGGTCTCACTGTGAAAGTGTTCTTACCACAACAAAATAGAATCAAAGAAAAATAAATGAAAGACCTGAAACACTGACAGTTACAAATCACCTGTGGTGTATGTAGTTCCGTGAGTAGCAAAAGGCAAGCCAGCCTCTGGACCGCAACATCCTTGTCCCCCTCCCCCACCCCTCTTCAGAAGGTCTCTGTCATTGGTGGCAAATGAACACTATTTCATCTTCGTGGTGAGTGCACGGGTGTCACTTATCCATATCTCATCACGAGAAGATGCCCTCATTCTAAAAGGCACCATTATTTTTTTGTGCCACTCAGAAGGAAAAAATGCTTCTGATTAGACTATAACACATGCCTTCATGATGAAAGAGAGGAAAAGAGGGCTCCTTCCACACTGCCTAAATTTAATTGTGGCTCTGCCATTTAAGGAAGTCTGGCCTTGGACAGTTTCCCAAGCCTCTCTGCCTGTTTTCAAGCTGGGGTTCATCACAGTATCTGTCTCACAGGGTTGTCAGAAGCCCTAAGGGAGAGAACATCGGCAAAATGCTTGCAACAGGGCCGGGACCAAGGCTGGTGCTCATAATGTCAGGCTTTGCTATAGATCTGCATTGCTGTCTTTTCATTCACCTTACACACAGTACTTCCTCTCTGGTTGTGGTAGGGCAGGGGATCTAGAATCTTTTATCCATGCGGGCCACACACTTCTCTAGGATTAGTTCCCAACTGGGCAATTATGGTCAGACCGATAAAACATCATATACCCTATAGGGTCCACTATTTGGTTATTTCTGTTTGTTTTGTTTCATTTTTCATCTTTCAACCATGGGAATCTCTTCCATACTAGTACCCTCACCATTACGCAAATATGTCTGAAAACTAAACAATAATGATGCCCTGCATTTATCATAGTAGGATTCATTACATATTTTACATACATTATTTCACCTTCACTCCTCGGTATATATTGTCAATTCTGTTGATAGAATAGAGAGCTGAGGTTCAAAGTGATCAGCAACTTGCCCTAAATCATTCAGCATAGAAAGGGTGGAGATCCAAATCTAGATCACCCACGTTCCAAGACCTGTGTTCCTGGCAACCTACCTGTATTTTCTTGCAATTGTACTTTACATAATTTTTAGGAAACCATCCGCTGATTAAGACAAGCATGTCTCTATAGTGGAATATTTAAGTGAACTAAAGGATGAAGCAGTCTAAACACAAACACTGCATGCCATGGCTTTTGAGTAAAAACACAAAACAAATTACCCATAGAGCCAGTCTCTATAATGACTAGGATTCACGTTTTTACAGGGCTGCACAACTCTCATCACTAGCTGTGGCTTCATTCCCAGCTCATGACTCCTCCCAATCTTCTCTGCATTCCTCCCCTTTAACTAGGGAGCATCAAGCAACCAGTTTGCCATAAAGCTCATCCCTACCCCCACCTCCACTACATTCTATTACAAGGCTGAGAAATAACTAGCCAGTAGTTTCCTTCTCTCACAGCCAGTCTTGCAAAAGAGAGGTGAAATCAAACCTGGCTTGCCGAGATTCCCGAATCAAAAATGCCCATAATAGAATTCTTTTCATAAAAACACCGAAAGGTAGGGGCTGTGTGGGACGATCAGGAGCACAGAGCTCAAACATCCTTTCCTTAATGGAAAGACATTCTGGAAAAGCTTTTCGTAAGTTCACTCAAATTGCCTTCTCGCTTCTCCACCTTTTTTGTTGTTGTGGTGGGTGATATTTTTAGTAATTATCTGACTGCAAAAAAAAAAAAAAAAATCCAAAAGTCCAGGTTGAAGTACTGTACTATTTTTAATTATTACCAGTACTAATTTGGCATGTGTGTGGTGGAGCTTGGTTTTGGCCGACTTTAAGGCTCCATTCTCTTAGGCTGTCTGTGACACACTGACAATTGCTCCATTTGTCCTGTAACTAATGAATACAAAATGACCCAATACAAATATAACATACAACTTGGGCCACCAGGGAAGTGATTTGAAAGGATTTAGTGTTCCATTTGGGGGATACAAAACCTGCCATCAAGGAATGGGATTTCAATGACGAATGTCTTGTCTTCTATCTTTCCCTTTGAGAAAATTAGAGCTATTAGAGTCTTAGTTTGCCTAAAGTAGGAAATGACCTGATAGATGCACACAGTGGAATAGATGTGTATGGATGTGTACATGTGGATAGATGTGTACAGTGGGACTATAACATCTAAACATGGTGGCCCTTCTTCCTTCTTCCAATTTCACAAAGTTGGCTTTGTGAAATTTCACACCACAGGAAAATGTGATTCTTCAAGCAGAAAAGAATTATCATGAGAGTTAGCTCATTTTGGACCCAGGATGGATTTTATACCCCAGGGAAGGAACTGAAACATCCTTTAAAGAGAAGTAAGAGATTTACAGGTAAACGAAAATATGCATTTTTCTCTCCATATTATGTTCATCCTTCTTCAGTCTTTCCTAAAGAAAAATACCTTTGGGAAGAAAAGTCTGAAGCCCCAGAAACAACTTCTACTAGTCTTAGAAAACACCTTTTTATTAATATCTTAATATCTTATTATTTATTAATTAATTATTAATTAATTATTATTAATATCTTAATTTATTACTATCTTTCACACATAACAAAAAAGCAAAACTGAGAATAAGCAAAGTAATCCAAGCTATCGAAAAACTAACAAAACGGGGCACCTGGGTGGCTCAGTCATTTAAGCGTCTGACTCTCGCCCTCAGCTGAGGAACTGATCTCAGAGCTGTCAGTTCAAGCGCCACATTGGGCTCCACGCATGGAAAAAAAAAATCTAAAAAATTAGTTCCCTTATATGCCACGAAGACAGGATCTTACTGGTCTCCTGCAATTTAAAGACCAAGATCCTGGGGTGCCTGTGTGGCTTGGTCAGTTAAGTGACTGACTTAAGTCATGATCTCAGGGTCATGGGATTGAGCTCCCTGCCGGGCTCAGCACTCATTGCAGAATCTACTTGTCCCTCTGCTCTTTCCCCCTCCCAACTCACGCTCTTGCTCTCCATCTCTATCTAAACTAAGTAAATAAAATCTTAAAAAACAACAACACAAAAAAAACCCCAAGATCTTGATTTCTGCTAAGTGCAAAGCCCAGGAGGGAAACACTGCATGATGAAAGATCTGAGTTAAACCCTGAAGCCTAAGCATAATATGCACATGTGCGGGTGGGCCCGCTAGCCTGGGAGACAAAGCAGCACCCAAAAGGGAGATTTGAAAAGGAACACTTCGGGGCAGGACATCGCAGGCAGGTGGAATTGTTGAGGAACCTCAGACCCATGAAGGGGACAAACAGGAAGTAAGAAAGGAAAGCTGGTCACCTCCAGTTAGGAAGTTTAGACTCTATTCAGTAGACAATAGAAAGCAGTTGAAGGTTTCCAAGCAAAGCAGGGACAGGATTAAGCAGAACTTCATGAAGATTAATTTCTCAGGAAGTCGTGGGCACAATTGGAGTGGAGAGAGACCTAGAGGTAGAAAGACCACTGCCAGAACAATTAGGATTCTAGAGGCAAAACCACGACCTCAGGTTCTAAAAAGTAAGCACTAGGTATTAGATCACTGTTGTTTTATGACATGGAATTGATGACTTTAAACTGGAAGGATTTTAGGGATTTTGTAGCCAAAAAATTTACAAACCTATGGCCACGTTGGGCCATAGTCCACTTATCTATACATATTTTCAGTTTTCAGATTTCACTGCCAAAACTATTTTAAAGTTGAGAGATTTCAGATGAAAGATCCAGATTTCTGCATTCTTGGTATTTGGCATTTGCTACATTGGGTTCCATGCCCTCAGTTACCTGCCTGGCCCCTATAAGCCTCAAAGTTTAAGATCTCTTGATTTAGGCCAAATTTTGTCCTGCCATCCCTATCCCAATCTTGAAGATGAAGGAACTGAAATGCAAGGAAGGTGATTTTCTTAAAGTTTCACCGGCAGATGGTGGCAAAGTCAATGAGGAATGACATGGTACAGCGATAATTTTACTTGGTACAACAGCTTGAAATATAGTCTCTTCCTCATAGCTCTAAAAGGTAGACATCACTACACCCAAAACTAATGTAACGTTGTGTGTCAACTATATATTAAAAAAAAAAAAAAGTAGACATCATTATGCCCATTTCATAGAGGAGGGAGAGGGTTGAGAGAGAGAGAAACTAGGTAACTTGACCAAAACCACACAGCTGGTCAGCAGTGGAGACCATGTTTAAACCCAGATGCATCCCAGTCCTTTAATCACACAATAGTATAAGATCCTGGGGCCCAACAAACACACTGAAAATTTGGGCTGGCCATTGACTGGCTGTATGATAGCAGGGATATTACTTCACCTATCTGAGTTCAGCTTTTTGGTGTCTAAACTGACATGAACCAGGGGCGGGGGGTGGGTAGCTCAGTCAGTTAAGCGTCTGCCTTCTGCTCAGGTCATGATCTCAGGGTCCCGGGATCGAGTCCCACATGGGGCTCCCTGCTCAGTGGGAAATCTGCTTCTCCCTCTCCCTCTGCCCCTCATCACCCCTCACTTGTGCTCTCTTTCTCTGTCTCTCAAATAAATAAATAAAATCTTTATAAATAAATAAATAAACTGACATGAATGTGTATCCAACAGCAGTTAACACACAGTAGGAATTACAGTTCCTATGTATGCATTGAGTGCTCACCTGTGCCAGATGTTGTGCTAAAACTCCACCCTCCATCATAAAATGGGTGCTGTTATCCTTGTTTTGATGAGATTTAGAAAAAGCACAACTCCTCTTAGTACTGAAGAACGGTCTAGATTCGCCATCCAGTCCAGTTTCTTTGTGTGTCTCAACCACACCCTCCACTAGTCTTCTGATGGGGCACAACATACCCAGTAAGTGCTTTTCTCCTCTGATCTCAGTAATTTAGATTTTTTTTTAATTTAGACATGTTTTTAGAATCAAAACTGTTAGGCAAGCCAACAAATACACTATGGTTCTTAAACATCTATCTAAAATCTATTATCGGCTGAATTATGTCCCCTTCAAAATTTATATGCTGAAGTCCTAACTCCCAGTACCCCAGATTGTGACTATTTGGTAATGGGATCTAAAAAGAGGTAATTAAGTTGAATTGAGGTCTTTATGGTGGGCCCTCACCCAATATGACTGGTATATCCTTATTAAGAAGAGGAAATTGAGACACAGACAAGTATTAAGGAAAACCTTGTGAGGACTCAGGGAGAACACAGATGGCCACCACAAGTTGAAGAGAGAGGCCTCAGAAGAAACCAACCCCCTGACTAACAGCCTTGATCTCTGACTCTCAGCCTCCAGAACTATGAGAAAATAAATTCCTGGGGCGCCTAGGTGGCTCAGTGGGTTAAAGCCTCTGCCTTCGGCTCAGGTCATGATCTCAGGGTCCTGGGATCGAGCCCCACATCGGGCTCTCCACTCAGCAGGGAGCCTGCTTCCTCCTCTCTCTCTGCCTGCCTCTCTCTGCCTACTTGTGATTTCTCTGTCAAATAAATAAAATAAAATCTTTAAAAAGAAAATAAATTCCTCCTCTTTAAGTCACACAGTCTGTCCTACTTTGTATGGCAGCCCAGGAAAATTAATACAAGCATTGATTTTTTTTTAAAAGTCAAGTATTTTAAGATTATAATAGCTAATAACTTATTTTAAAGTACATTCTTGAAAGAGCTCAGGATTTTAAACATTTCTGACAATAAGGAGAAGTTGTTAAAAACTTTCTAGTGAGGGGGCGCCTGGGTGGTTCAGTGGATTAAAGCCTCTGCCTCATGCTCAGGTCATGATCCCAGGGTCCTGGGATCGAGGCCTGCATCGGGCTCCCTGCTCAGCAGGGAGCCTGCTTCTCCCTCTCTCTGCCTGCCTCTCTGCCTACTTGTGATCTCTCTCTCTCTCTCTCTCTCTCTCTCATTCTGTCAAATAAATAAATAAAAATCTTAAAAAAAAAAAACTTTCTTGTGATGCACCTCTTAGAATAAATTAGAAGGAAATGACTTGAGAGAAAACCTCATAGCACCTGTTAATCAGAGGATATGGTCTCATAGAGCATGGCTTGGTTTTTATTTTATTTTTTTTAGATTTTCTGTATTTGTTTAAGAGTGAAATAGGGAGAGCACAGAGGGAGAGGGATAAGCAGACTCCCCACTGAGCAGAGTCAGACACAGGTCTGGATCCCAGCATCCTGGGATCATGACCGAGCTGAAGGCAGACACTCAACCTACTGAGCCACCCAGGAGCCCCTACGGTGTGTTTTAATACATGATAAATGTTACAAAGATTGGTAGGGGAAAAAATCGTGTTTAGGACATATTAAAAAAATAAAACCAATTTACATCAAACTAATGTAATCCATAAGTAAACAATTTAAAAGAAGAAAGTCAAACAGATGTGCCCAATTGAAAAAGAAATGAAATATAATATACCTGTTTCTAAAATAGAAATGCTTATCACAAATCTTAGAAATCCCCTAGGAATGTCCACAATAGCCAAACTATGGAAAGAGCCCAGATGTCCATCGATACATGAATGGATAAAGAAGATATGGGGTGTGTGTGTGTGTGTCTGTGTGTGATAGAATATTACACAGCCATCAAAAATGAAATCTTCCCATTTACAACAATGTGGCTGGAACTAGAGGGTATTTATGGTAAGCGAAATAAGTCAGTCAGAGAAAGACATATGATCATATGATCTCATGATACGTGGAATTTAAGAAACAAGGTAGACGATCAGAGAGAAAGAGAGAAAAAAATGAAATAAGATGAAACCAGAGAGGGAGACAAGTTATAAGAGACTCTTAATTGGAACAAACTGAGGATTGCTGGAGGGGTTGAGGTGGGGGGATGGGGTAACTGGATGATGGACATTGGGAAGGGTATGTGTTGTAATGAGCACTGGGTGTTTTATAAGATTGATGAATCACAGACCTGTACCCCTGAAACTAACAATATATTATGTTAATTAAATGAATTTAAAGAAAGAAAAAAATAAAATTAGGATCATGACACAGATTAAAAAAAAAAAAAAAAAACTTCCCTAGGATCTGAAAGTATATAAGAAGATATATATTTGGGGGGCGCCTGGGTGGCTCAGTCGTTAAGCGTCTGCCTTCGGCTCAGGTCATGATCCCAGGGTCCTGGGATCGAGCCCCGCATCAGGCTCCCTGCTCTGCAGGAAGCCTGCTTCTCCCACTACCATTCCCTCTGCTTGTGTTCCCTCTCTCGCTGTGTTTCTCTCTGTCAAATAAAATAAAAAATCTTTAAAAAAAAAAAAAAAGATATATATTTGGGGGAAAGTGACAAACTCCTGATAATCAAATGGTAACATTATCGATGTATCCAGGTTCTCTCACTTCAGGCTTCTCAAACTGGGGCTATGTGTCCCCAACAGCACTGGGATGCCTGCCTATAATAAAGCAAAGTGAAGGGATTCTGGGTGGCTTAGTTGGTTAAGTGACTGCCTTCAGCTCAGGTCATGATCCTGGAGTCCTGGGATTGAGTCCCGCATTGGGCTCCCTGCTTGACAGGGAGTCTGCTTCCACATCTGACCCTGCCCCCTCTCATGTGCACTAGCTCTCTCTCTCTCCCTCTCTCTCTCTCAAATAAATAAAATCTTTTTAAAATTAAAAAATAAACATTAAAAATAAATAAAGCAAAATGAAAAACATGCATCTTCCTAGAAACTCATCTTTATTAAACTTTGGAAATCATATCATAACCAGAGATACATTATGGTATAGAAAGAAGAACTCATATACTATTTAAGTAAAACAGAACCTTTTTAATAAATGTGATGCTTGCTTAAGGTTACTTAGGGCTACTGGCATCCTAGACTCCCTGGGGTATGTGGCCACCTTCCTTCAGCGAGGCCAGTTTTGTTGAAAAGTTTAAGAAGCGCCTTTATCTGATGCCAGTTTTACCTTCAGGAGATGTGCCTTTGATTTAGAGAGCTCAAGAAAAAAGAAAAGACTTCAATCATACAGTTTGAAATTCTCTTAATTTTGTCTACACAACTCTTGTTTCAAACAAAATGTGCCAGAGGAATTATGCTTACATTAAGCATTCATAATTTAGAATGGATTATATCATTCATATATTTTCTCAATACCTGAAACTAACTACATTTAGAAACTGGAGATAGACGGGCACCTGAGTGGCTCAGTGGGTTAAAGCCTCTGCCTTCGGCTCAGGTCATGATCTCTGGGTCCTGGGATTGAGCCCCACATTGGGCTCTCTGCTCAGTAGGGAGCCTGCTTCCCTCTCTCTGCCTGTCTCTCTGCTTACTTGTGATCTTTCTCTCTCTGTCAAATAAATAAATAAAATCTTTGAAAGAAAGAAAGAAAGAGAGAGAGAGAGAGGAAGGAAGGAAGGAAGGAAGGAGGGAAGGAAGGAAGGAAGGAAGGAAGGAAGGAAGGAAGGAAGGAAGGAAGGAAGGAAGGAAGGGAGGGAGGGAGGGAGGGAGGGAGGGAGGGAGGGAGGGAGGGAGGGAGGGAGGGAGGAGGGAGGGAGGAAGGAAGAAATTGGAGATAGAGAGGAAGACATCTAACAGTCAAGGTTCCTAAGAAGAAGTTGCCAACTTTACAGTCTGGTTTGATGGGACTATTTACCAAAATTTGGCAAAGTATGGGGAAACCATAAGGGACATGCAGTGCCATGGAGGTAGTAACAGTGGAAAGCCATACTATTCCCACACTAGGCCTGAAGGAGCAGGGAACAGAGTGGCTTTCAAAATTTGGGAGATTCCTCAAAAAATTAAAAAATAAAGTTACTCTATGATCCAGTAATTCCACTACTGGGTGTTTACCCAAAAAAACAAAAACACTAATTCAAAAAGATATATATACCCCTATATTTACTGCAGCATTATTTACAATAGCCATGATATAGAAGCATCCCAAATGTCCATTAGTAAATGAATGGATAGATGTGGTATACATATATATCACGGAATATTACTCAGTCATAAAGAAAAGGAATGAGATTGTGCCATTTGTGACAACATGGATGGACTGAGAGGATATAATGCTAAGTGAAATACATCAGTCAAATGGGCACCTGGGTGGCTCAGTTGGTTAACCCTCTGACTCTGGATTTCCATTCAGGTCATGATCTCAGGGCTGTGAGATCAAGCCCCACTTTGGGTTCTGTGCTCAGCGCAGAGTCTGCTTGGGATTCTCTCTCCCCCTCTCCCTCCGCCCCTCCACCTGTTTGCACTCTAAATAAATAAATACTTAAAAAAAAGTCAGAGAAAGACAAAGCTATATTTCAGTCATATGTGGAATTAAAGAAATGAAACAAGGGGGAAAAAAAGATTCTTAAATACAGAGAACAAGCTAGAGGTCACCAGAGAGGAGATCGCTGGAGGAATGAATGAAAAAGGGATTAAGAGTATACTTATCGGGCACCTGGGTGGCTCAGTTGGTTAAGCGACTGCCTTTGGCTCAGATCATGATCCCGGAATCCCAGGATTGAGTCCCACATTGGGCTCCCAGCTCCACAGGGAGTCTGCTTCTCCCTCTGACCTTCTCCCCACTTGTGCTCTCTCTCACTCTCTCTCTCAAATAAATAAATAAAATCTAAAAAAAAAAGTACACTTATGAAGAGCACTGAATAATGTATAGAATTGCTGAATCATGACATTTTCTATATGTAATACACATACACACACACATACACACGACCTGAAACTAAATAACACTGTACTAGAAACTATTAATTATAATTCAATTTTTAAAAATAATATATATTCTTTTTTTTAGTTTTTTAAAGATTTTATTTATTTATTTATTTATTTATTTATTTATTTATTTATTTAAGAGAGACAGAGCATGAGAGAATGAGAGAGAGCACAAGCTGGGGAGTGGGAGAAGCAGACTCCCCACTGAGCAGGGAGCCCAATGCAGAGCTCAATCCTAGAACCCCCTAACCATGACCTGGCAGATGCTTAACCAACTGGGCCACCCAGGTACCCACTCCTATATTCTTATTTTAAATTTAAATTTATTTATTTACTTATTTATTTATTTAATATATATAAAATATATAATTAGAATAATATATATTATATATAAATATATATTTTTATATAATATATAGAAAATTTATATGTACTTATATATAAATATATAAAATAATAATTATATAAATATATATTATTTCTATATTATATATTTAATATAATATATAAATACATAAATTTTATATATATAATTTATATATATATATCTGATATATATATATGTATATTAAAAAATAAAGTTAGAGGAAACAATACAAAGAAAGCCACAAGATGGGATCTATTGCCTTCAGTAGAGGGAAAAAGTCAGTCCATAGAAACCCTGCAGAGAAAAAAAGGGAATAAACCGCGTCTCAGGTCCTCCCTCCCCTGCCAGCTTCTGATCTCCTCCTGGCTGGAAGTTATTGGAAGCAGAGGGCCAAGGAGCTCATGGACGCTATGGGTACAAGTCAGCCTCCAGGGCACAGAGCAGACTGCAGGAAACTGGAGAGTTGATCAGGAAGGAGGAACAGAAGGCGTCCAGCGTGCGAAGACTACAGGAGGAGGATTAAATGGGCCAGGAGGCACCGGCAGTAGGGTGGAAAGATTTAAAGGACTGAAAATGGTTAAACAATGAAAGAACTTGGGTTCTGTTTCCAAAAAGCTAAAGCTTTGGGGCACCTGGGTGGCTCAGTCAGTTGAGCACCTGACTCCTGATATCAGCTCAGGTCATGATCTCAGGGTCTTGAGATGGAGCCCCATGTCGGGTTCCATGCTCCCTGCAGGGTCTGGTTGAGATCCCGTCTCTCCCTCTCCCCCTGCCCCTCCCCCCTCACTCTCACTCAATAAATAAATAAATCCTTTTTTAAAAACCTTAAGTCTTTAATATTAAAAAGAGATTTAGAAAATATGGATGGTAGGTCTCTGTGGAAAGTACAAAAAAATGCTACAGATTCTAGCGGTGACTAAAAGGGAAATGTGCGGGATGACGAGGAACAGTCCCACGTGATGAGTAATGAGTCTCCCGGGCGCAGTGACTGCTCCAAGCACAGGCATGGGACCAGCAGGGCAACCAGAATCCTTCGCCGGGCTTGTACACACTGAGGCTGAGGAGAAAACCATCTTTCCTTTTGCATCACCAAGATGGAATGCTGAAAGTCTGGCACTGCCTGAAGCCATGCCCCATGCCCCATGGAAAATCCCAACCTGCAGTGGTAGAGAATGAGGCCACGCACAGTACAGGGTGATGATGAGAGAGAAAAAGTCCCAATGGTAGAAACTGCATTATCTCTGAGGTTAGTGCATTCTGTCCTTCCCTTTTGTGTGAGGCAATAAATTGCCCCCTTTAGGGGCGCCTGGGTGGCTCAGTCATTAAGGGTCTGCCTTCAGCTCAGGTCATGATCCCAGGGTCCTGGGATCGAGCCCCGCATCGGGCTTCCTGCTCGGCAGGAAGCCTGCTTCTCCTGCTACCATTCCCTCTGCTTGTGTTCCCTCTCTCTCGCTGTGTTTCTCTCTGTCAGATAAATAAAACCTTAAAAAAAAAAAAATTGCCCCCTTTGCTAGACTGGTTTGAAGTGGGTTTCTGTCACTTATTAACAGAATCCTAATATAGTCCCTATATTATCCGTTGCATTGTGCTTCCCCCGCCGAAAAAATATGTTGAAGTCCTAGAACCCAGTATCCCCGAATATGACCTTATTTGGATATAGGGTCTTTACAGAGGTAATCAAGTTAAAATGAGGTCATTAAGGTGGGCTGCAATCCAGTATGACTAGTGTCCTTATAGAAAGGTGAAATTTGGAGACAGAATTATACAGAGAAAAACACCATGTGGAAAATAGAATCAGGCTGCCACAAGCCAAGAACCACCAGAAGCAAGGAGAGGGGCCTCAAAAGAGACTTCCCTCCCAGCCCTCAGAAGGAAGCAACAGTGCCAACACCTTAATTCAGACTTCTAGACAATATAGTTCTACTGTTTAAGCCACTCAATTTGAGGTACTTTGTTCCCAACGGCCCTAGCAGAACTAAGACTCCCCAAAACCAGGATGTGGTAGAAAGGATTTATACGTAGACTTGAACAAGATGATTTCCAAATTCTTCCACCTCAGAGATGTGATCCCTTCAGATGTGGCACAGTTCAGAGACTGCCTCATAGCCCTCCACAAGGCCCTACCCCTAACCCTGCCCTCCAGCCATGCAGCCTTTACTGAAGGTTTGTTATTTATATTCATTAAGTACAAACCCTAAAGAAGAAAACAAAAATAGTAGAATGCTTCAGGGGTCCTTATGAATTATATGGAGAAAATATAATAGATACGTATAAAGCAACTTAGATAAACCAGTCTTATCAAAGAGTACAAACCAATATCCATGATTTGTAGTAAAGCACCCTTAGAGATTCCCTCTGCCCTCACGCACTCCTACGAAGACAGAATCTATAGAAGCCCCACTTCCAAGCATTTTAAGTAGAATAAAAATGAACTCTCCTAAAGTAGGGCAAAATCTTTGTTTAAATTGTTCCTGAGGCCTATGTAGTTCCCCAAATATGAAATCTGCCTATAAAAAACTGGGAAAAATTAAAGCAATACCAAATTCATTTTTTTCAAATGAGTTTTTCATTTTCAAGTTGCTGCCCTGGGAGATTCCGTATTTATCCCAACGATGCATTTATCGCCCATTTGGAAATCGTATTTGTCCGACAACCAAATCCACTGATGTTAGTTTAAGTAGTAAGGAATTTTTTAGAGAGTATTAGCCACCTTATGAGATCTCCAGAAGAGTCAAGGAAGCAGACTTGGGCATTACGCAGCCAGAAACAATTATCTGGCCGCAGGAATGTTCTGGCCACAATTCAAGGGCTGCCACCTCAAGTTACTTCGCACCTCGGACTTTGTGGATCAGAACCCTGAACTTCCGCCAGAGTTCCAAATGAAAAACGCCCAGAAGAACCAAATGCTTCTACTTCCATCCCTTACAAGAACTCACAGCTCTGCCTGACCACTGCCCCAGTGGCTCTCTCTTCCTTCCACAGCGCTTGCTCAATGACCCTGTTTGGCAAAACCAACCACACATGGGCTCCCAAATGCAAAATGTCCAGGAAATGTATCTCATAGCTCCCCAGCCCTTTCCCTATGGAAAAGCATACAAGAAGAGTGAACCAATCCATTGCCTCTGCCACAGAATTACCTTCAGAACTAGTTTGTCGGGGCACCTGGGTGACTCCGTGGGTTAAAGCCTCTGCCTTTGGCTTAGGTCATGATCTCAGGGTCTTGGGATCCAGTCCCGCATCAGGCTCTCTGCTCAGTGGGGAGCCTGCTTCCCCCCCTCTCTTTCTGCCTCTCTGCCTACTTGTGATCTCTTTCTCTGTGTCAAATAAATAAATAAAATCTTAAAAAAAAAAAAAAAAGAACTAGTTTGTCAATCATAGGGGAATACTATATATCATATTGTAGAGTCACATACAGCTTTTACTCACACACACACACACACACACACACACAACACCTTAGTGGATTTGATTGGACACTTTATTTTAATTATTGGCTCTGAAAATCTTTTTCATCTCCAAAGAATATAATCCAATGCCAAATAGGATTAGTTTCCACCATTGAGGGCATTCAAAAGATCGTGCCGTAAGAACTAAACTTTTGAGTCTCCTGGGTGGCTCAGTCAGTTAAGCATCTGCCTTCGGCTCAGGTCATGATCCCAGGGTCCTGGGATCGAGCCGCGCATCAGGCTCCCTGCTCAGCGGGAAGCCTGCTTCTCTCTCTCCCTCTGCCCCTCCACCTGCTTGTGCTCTCTCTCTCTCAAATAAATAAGCAAAATCTTTAAAAAAAAAAAAAAAAAAAAAACTAAACTTTTTTCCAAAAGATTTCACAAAAAGTTTGCACAATAGTGTCAATATTGGAAGCCATGTTTAGCATCCCAGAGCTCCTACTTTGCAGGGATGGCACTCATCCAGACAGAGACCCTCTGAAATTTTGCTTTTTTAATCAACCATATTTAGTGATAGACATTCCTCATTAGAGCTACTCTCCAGCTTCCTCCGAGGGTGACTGCCAGAACACCTGATGGTGAGCAAAGCCCATCGCCATCTGACTTCCTGCCAGAATCCTTACAACCGTCAGCCTTGCAAAAGAAGCCTCTGGTTAATTGGTCCTCCAAGCAACAGCTCTGCAAGGACTCAATACTTAAACGGAAGGTCTCTCCTAAAACAAGCATGCATCAAAAAATCACATTGCTTTTTTCCCCTTCGGTGAGGTTTGGCTTGGCCTCTTTTTAAGATTCCAATGACCTAAAATCGATTTCATTTACATATTCCACTGTATATTCTTAGACAGTATTTAGAGTTTGGGCACTTTTGCTCTGCCAGTACAAAATCTGGGCCAGATCCAAAACCGTACTCGGAGTTCAGACTCCGCTCTCCTTTCAGGCCAGGGAACGCTCTTCACAGATGCATTAGTAAGTGATTTTAGTTTTATTTTTAGTGTGCACATATTCATTTTTGTAGGTACCCATAAGATTTATATTTGGGAGAAAATGAGAAGAAGTGAGGATTATGTAAATCATACTACTTTAAATTATTTGCCGAGGGGATCTTATTCGTAAATGATACTACATGACCGCCACCAGGACCAAGATGAAGGCAAATCAAGGAGCCACAAGTCGCGACTACCTACCATATAAACTCATCCCAGCCACTCTACTTACCTCCCAGTAACACAATGCCATTTTGTCTTTTCAGATTCCACTTAGCACATCACGGCAGTGTTACTCGGTACCCACAATGCCCCACCCACGGTAGATTGCCAGGAAGTACCAGCACACAAGAACACTGAAGAAATGCCAGGCCTCAGAGTCAGGTGAACTGTGAATCTAATGAAGGTAATGAAGGTCAGCCTCAAAGGAGGCTGCATTATGGAACTCGCAGTCGCCATAGTTGCATGAGCCAATCATGCATCACCTGCATGATTCCTAATGATACCCTGGAAGGTCTCTATATATGTGTCCACATGCTCATAGATTTTTATAAAATTTGCAAAGGGAAGGCTTTTTCACCGTAATCCCTGAAGACCCTGGTCTCCTTCTGATCTAACTTCCTCTTTTATCTGTTGGCATTGGCATCTGTGGGATCCAAGTAAGGGGAAACAGGACTGGGGAATCATTTATTGTGCATAGTTTTCTGATCCACAGTTGCATCCACGCATGCTTACATTGAGACTGGCTATCCCAGAACAGGGATAGCATCCAGGAAAATACATGGAGCCCACTATACCCACTCACTCAAAATCAGGACCCAAAGGCTAACATGCCAGAGGTCATGTGATATCATGCCCACCAGCTTACAGGGAGTAGGTAAGAAATAAGGTCTGAAATATTCTGTATTTGTTGGGGCTCTCCAGAAAAAAAAAAAGAGAATAGGTAGATAGATAGATAGATAGATAGATAGATAGATAGATAGATAGATAGATAGATACGGAGATATACAGAGAGAGATTTATTATACAGAATTGGCTCATGCAACTATGGAGACTGAGAGTTCCATAATCAGCAAGCTGGAGACCCAAGAGAGCCAATATGGATAAATTCCAGTCTGAAAGCCAGCAGGCTCAAGGCCCAAGAAGAGACCATTTTTCAGTTCAATCCAAAGACAAAAAAAGAAAAAAAAGATACCCATGTCTCAGCTCAAATAATCAAGTGGAAGGACGTCCCTCAGGTCTTCAATTGATTGGGTAAGACCCACTCACATTGAAGAAAGCAACCTGCATTACTCAAGTCTACTGACACAAATCTTAATCTCACCCAGAGACACCCTCAGAGACAACCAGAATAATGTTTGGCCAAATGTCTGGGTGCCCAACAGCCCAGTCTGGTTGACACATAAAATTAAACATCGCATACACCAAGCCAGAAAATCCTGCCAAACCTCACAAACAGCTCAGATACGATGCAATCTTAGTAGAGATTTTCCCAAATTTGACAACAATCCTAAAACTTAAACAACATTACCCATAATAAATTTTGAAACTGAAACAAACTTTTCTAGAAAACTATCCATAAGCCAAAAAAAAGTATCAAAGATGTATGTCTGGTAGTTAATAAAAATATTATCCTATTTTTCTGGATAAACATTTAGTCTATGATGTTTGTCAGCTTTTTAAAACTTACAATTTGTTGTGATTTCTTTTTTACCCTAAATAAATATCCTTTTTCGTATCTAATTTTGTGTTTGCAATTTGGGGTTCTTTTTATTAATGATGCGTAAGACCCACAAAGCACTGTCATTCAGTAGGTCTACATCGTCCCATAGAGTTGTCTCAACCCTGGCTACACATTATAATCAACTGGGGAGCTTTTCAAAAAAATTAACATCTAGCCCCAACCAGACCAGTTAAATGGGGATCTCTGAAAATAGGGCCAGCCACAGTATTTCCCAAAATTTCCCCGTTGACCCTATGGTATAGCCACATTGAAAACCACTGTCCTACCATAATCTCTTCATGTTACAGATAATCAAATAGAGAGCAAAGTTGAGGCTGAAGTCAGGAGTCACTCAGCTAGTAAGTGGTCATAAGCCCAAAGCAGAACACAACACTGGCACTCCCTTATTTAATCATAGGAATGATCACAGATACTATTATTGCCAGTGACGGGTAGTAATCTACACTCACAGAAGGTTACTGGCCAGGGAGACCAAGAGATGAATGTCTTAAAATCCTTAGGTAGGAACATACTGTTTACATTTGATTTTTATTCTGCTGAGACGGAGCTGTCAAGCCCATTGAATGGTTTGGAGACAAAGGGGAGAGGATGGAACTTATAATCAGTCTTCAAGCTCCTGTGTTGACTTAAATGTCAAGGTCATGCCAGACTAAAAGCTCCTAAATATAGGTGTTCTATTTTAAGCAAAATAGTTCATTCTGTTTCCATAGCCTCATGTAAAGTTTGTCCTACATTTTTATTTTTTAAGGCCTTATTTAGGCCTTATTATTTGGATAACAAAAGCCACTAACACATCCTAGGACTTTACTTTCCATTTAAATGCTTAGTGAGAAATCATAACCACCTCTCTTTCCCTGGATTTCCATGATTGGGAATCACTGGACCTGAATGATCTTTAATATCCTTTCCAGCATGAAAACTGTTTTATTCTATAAAATAATACGGGTCTATCATTTCCTTGGTGTTATTATTATGACTTAGAGTTTACTAGGAGTTTATAATAGGCAGGCACAGTGTTATGATGTTTTTGTTTTTTTTTTACGGTTGGTATTTTTTTTTTTAAAGATTTTACTTATTTGACAGAGAGAAACACAGCGAGAGAGGGAACACAAGCAGAGGGAATGGTAGCGGGAGAAGCAGGCTTCCTGCTGAGCAGGGAGCCCGATGTGGGGCTCGATCCCAGGACCCTGGGATCATGACCTGAGCCGAAGGCAGACGCTTAACGGCTGAGCCACCCAGGCACCCCACGGTTGGTATTTTTTAAATGGTTTTAAACGGTTCCTTTACTGTACATGACAATAATTTTAAAAATTTTAATATACATTGAATTTTCACAATTATTCTCATAGTGTCTCACTTTACAATCTGTCTTTGAATCTTATGTATGTCTGTCTTAGCTCCACCATGAGACTGCAAACCTTCCACTTTGCCTCTACCTAAGTAGCAAGCACCAGAAGTAAAAGGTCTATATATAGTTCTTGGATTAAATACATAAAAGCCCAAATTTTTAAAAATTCCATTTTTTATATTTTATCATTCCCTCTGAAGGCAACTTTTTTTTTTTTTAAGATTTTATTTATTTGACAGAGAGAGAGAGATCACAAGTAGGCAGAGAGGCAGGCAGAGAGAGAGGGGGACACAGGCTCCCTGCTGAGCAGAGAGCCCAATGTAGGGCTCGATCCCAAGACCTTGAGATCATGACCTAGGCTGAAGGCAGAGGCTTTAACCCACTGAGCCACCCAGGCGCCCCTGAAGGCAACTTTTTAAGACATTTCTACAAAGTGAATAGTACTCTACAATTAATGGAGATACCACCATCTCAGTCTACTTCAGCTGCTATAATTGAATCCCATAGACCCAGAAGCTTATAAGTAACAGAAATTTATTTCTCACTGGAAGGTAAGAAGTCCAAGATTAAGGCACCAATAAATTCAGTATCTGGTGAGAGCTCAATTCCTGGTTCATAGGAGGCTGTCTTCTCACTGTGTCCTCACACGGAGAGCTCTCTGGAGTGTCTTTGATGATAAGAGCACTTATCTCACTTATGAAGGCTCTACCCTCATGATCTCATCACCTCCCCAAAGTCCCACCTCCTAACATCATCACATGGGACATCGGGTTTCAAAGAACAAAACTGGGGGGTGTACATTCAGTCTAGAGTAACACTAGTTGCCTGAGAGTTTTGGTTGATTTTTACTCTTCCTTAATCCCTACCCTCACCCAAACATCATTGTCCCCACACTATGCTGCGTCCCCACTCTCTCGTATTTGTCACTATATTTGCTTTCCACCTACGGCAGCCTCAGTCTAGGCTCTCACAATGTCTCCTGTGCTGTTGCAGTAGCTACCTAAACCTTCCCTTCTCCTGCCGCACCCTCCAACCTTTTTCCCTACCGCTAGATACTTCTTTCTAAAATAAAAGCCCCTTCTTGGGGCACCCGGCTGACTCAATCAGTGGTTCGAGCCCCACAGTGGGTATAGAGATTACTTAAAAATAAAATCTTAAAATAAAAACCTCTTCTTGTCACACTCTTGCCTCCAGCCTCCCCAAGGACTCCAATTGGCTGACAGTGGGGAATAAAGTTATCCACCACATAGTCTCCTCCTTCTTTTGCCACAGCAACTCTGAACATTCCACACACTAATAGCTCCTATGTCACAGCCACATTAAAGTACTTACAGTTCTTTAAACTCTTGTGTGAGTTCGATCCTGCCTGAACTGTTCTTCCCCCCGCTGTCTGAAGGATGCCATTAACATCCTTCAAGATGTAGCTCATCATCACCTCCTCACTGAAGCTTTTCTGACCACAGCAACCTCTCTCAGCAACCACAAAGGGCTGCCCACACCCTTCTTATTACACCAACATATATTATACATGCTTTGCATGATACCTTAATTTTCTCATGCATTTGCAGTCTATTTCCTCTTCTTAGAACCAAAGCTCCTTGAAGACAAAGATTGCCTTTAATTATCTTTGTGTCACAGTGCCTCACCCAAGAGTTGGCACATGGTAGATGTGTAATATTTACTGAACAAATAAATAAAGCACAGTAGAGTGAGGTTAGATTCTAAAGACAGCATTAGAGGGCGCCTGAGTGGCTCAGTGGGTTAAAGCCTCTGCCTTCAGATCAGGTCATGATCTCGGGGTCCTGGGATCGAGCCCTGCATCAGGCTCTCTGCTCAGCGGGGAGCCTGCTTCCCCCTCTCTCTCTGCCTGCCTCTCTGCCTACTTGTGATCTCTCTGTCAAATAAATAAATACAATCTTTAAAAAAAAAAAAAATACAGCATTAGACAAAAATCTCATGTAGTCAAGGGCACCAAGCAGGCTCAGTTGGAAGATTATGTGACCCTTCATCTCATGGGTTTGTGAGTTAGAGCCCCATACTGAGTGTAGAAATTACTTAAATACAAAATCTTGGGGCACCTGGGTGGCTCAGTCAGTTAAGCGTCTGCCTTGGGCTCTGGTCGTGATCTTGGGGTCCTGGGATGGAGTTCTGCATCAAGCTCCCTGCTCCACAAGGAGTCTGCTTCTCCCTCTCCCTCTGCCCCTCCCACTTACTCATGCTCACGCTCTCTCTTTCTCACATAAATAAATAAAATCTTAAAAAATAAATAAAATTTTTTTAAAAGATTTTATATATTTATTTGTCAGAGAGAGAGAGCACACAAGCAGGAGGAGCATAAATCCCTTTACTTGCAAAAAATAGACACCAGGGTGCCTGGGTGGCTCAGTCGGTTAAGCGGCTGCCTTCAGCTCAGGTCATGATCCTAGGGTCCTGGGATCAAGTCCCACATCGGGCTTCTTGCAAAGCGGGGAGCCTGCTTCTCCCCTGACTGTACTTGCTCTCTTCCTCTCTCTCTGTGTCAAATAAATAAATAAAATCTTTTAAAAAAAAAAAATAGACACCAGCCTAAACTGTAAACCCAATGAGGGACAAAGCCTGTCAATAAAGTAGCATTGCTTAAGTGAGGGGTCAGTTCTATCCACGAATAAAATATCCAGATCCAGAAAGCCTAAGGAGTGACAAAAATGCTTGTAATCAACCTGCTAAAGTTCCCAAAGTTCCTGCTTACATTGTCACCAACATCCCTGGGAGATAAGACTATAGAGTCAGAGATATCCTATACACTTAATCTCAATGGTATTCAGCTTTTAGTGGCTACCTTGAGCTCTGAGTTAGAATAATTCTAAGGCCAAGTGTGAACTCAGGCACCCAAGTCAAGGGGTGCCTGGCTGGTGCAGTCGCTGGAGCATGCAAACTCTTGATCTCAAGGTCATGAGTTCAAGCCCCATGTTGGGCATGGAACCTACTTAAAAACAAAACAAAACAAAAAACAAACAGAACATCCCAAGTCAGGACAGACTCAGCTAAGAATGGCAGGGAATAGGAAACAATGTCTGCTAGAACCAGGATGGGATGGTTCCTCCTAATTAGTAACCGTAGGAAGCTGGTTGATCAGGAAGTCATGAAGACCCAGGAGAGTCAGAGTGAAATCAGTACACATACATAACCTGATGCTAGCTGAGTCTAAGTTAGCAAATAAGAGCTAAACTGGTTCTGGGAGAAGCAAGATGGGAGGAAGAGGCCAGGGACCAGGTAGACAGAGCAAGGACCGGGCACTGAACATCTAAGGTGCAGAGACCACGGCTACTGTGGGGGAACAGGCATATAGAGCCTACCTGCCAGCAAGATGAGGAACTGCCTTGCCCCTTGACATAGGAAGGACCTGAGGAAATGAAGCTCAATGATAAAGACCCTAATTTGAGAAGAGAAAAGCTAAGTGCACCAAACAGAACCAGTAAAGATCTGAAAGGGGTTCCGTAGTCTACAGTGTGGAGAACCAAGAGATAGCATGGAGGTCCTGGGTAAGATGAAGGCAAGCACTACCCTAAACCAGGGAGGCACACAAATGCAGACAAGCCGATGTCACTGTCACAGATACTCTGAAACCTATGGCAATTCCATTGTCCAAGCTCCTGCAGAACAGCAAGGAGATGAAGGGGTTCCTGAGATTTTCAACCATTAGAAGGTATCGATCACGGTGACATTGATAAAGCAGATGCTATAGCAGCCAGAAGGATAAAATGGAAGTTAGTTAATTTACAAGTCCTAAAAGACCAGGACAGAAAGGAGAAGGCTTTTGGGAAAAAAACAAAACAACAACAACAACAAAAAAAATCTCACCATTTTTCAAACATGGCGGGAGGAGGAAATCATGAAAACATGGAAAGATAGCCTTTGAATTTGGCAGTTAGGAGTGAAGGCAAGGGAAATGAAGGAAATTGAGCTCAACTCCATTCATTGTGCCCATCCTTTGTGAGCTGTGTTCAGAGTAGAACTGATGAAGGGAAAGGCAGAAGCTTGTGGCCAAAATGGATCCCTAGGGATTATCAGTTAACATTCATTAGCATGGGACACCGAGAGCTGGCTACACTGCACAATGAGCGAGGGAGTCATGCACAGTCTCAAAATCATTTTTTTCTGTGGCAGGAGGACTGCCCCAGCAGCTGGAAGGATCAGTTTTTGAATCATGTGAGGAGAAAATGTCACGATCCCATAGTAATGATAGAGCAACAAAGGAAAATGATCTCTCTCGGCTGTTTTTAAAGGGCTAACGGTGCCCTTTGGCTCTGTCTGTCCAGAAATTATGCACTCATGATAACTACCAAGCAGCCCCAAACAAAGCCCTATTTTCCATTCTTTGTCTACTCTTACTCCAATCTGCAGGGGCAAAAATAGAACGCTTTTATAATACTGGTCATAACAGGGAACAGAAAGCCTCAAGCAAGAGCATCTACGGAAGAAATACATTATATTTAGATTACAAAAATCACACTCGGTGGTTTATACGGCACAGACAGAAATAAAGCCGTATTTTAACAAAGGCAAGTGGAACTAGCCATTCTTAAAACAAAGCCTTTAATGATATAAGTGAATGAACGTTCATTAAGAAAGAAATATCCCACATGATTCAGTCTTCATGATTCTTAATTAAGAGCATTGTCAGCTGGTTAAAAGAAAAGTTTTCACTGGTTTTTCAGAATAACGATTATGATTACCAGATTATCATAGTACTCTCCCAGTTATCACTTTAAACGGTGAAAAGCAAAATTGTGAAATGATTTTACAAACTCTTAGGTCCCTATGTAAAATGGTTCCTAGACATTTAGGCATATGGATAAATGGTAACAATTGCAAAACCAACACACGCTGTTATGCTATTATCTCTAGTGCCTGCAACCATAGACAGAAGTCAAGAAGACTCCCAGTGAAGGTTTAAATTTAAAGTTTTCATATCAGTCGGGGTGCCGGCTGACTCAGTCAGTAGAACATGAGACTCTTGATCTTAGAGTTATGAGTTCAAGTCCCACATCAGGCAGGGAACCCACACAAATACATACATACATACATACATACATACATGCATGCATGCATATATAAATAAAGCTTTCATATTGGTCAACGAATATTTGACAAGAGAGCCAAGAATACACAATGGGAAAAAGTCTCTCCAATAAATGGTGATGAGAGAACTGGATATCCACATGCAAAAGAATGAAACTAAACCCCGACTTACATCATTCACAATTCACAAGAATTAACTTAAAATGGATTAGACTTAAATGTAAGACCTGAAGCCATAAAACTCCTGGGGGGGGGAAAATAAGAAAAAGCTCTTTGACATTGATCTCGGCAACAATATTTTGGATATGACACTAAAAGCATAAGAAACAGAAGCAAAAATAAACAAGTGGGACTGCCACAAATGAATAAGCTTCTGCACAACAAAAGAAACAATCAGGAAAATCAAAAGGCAGCCTATGAAATGGGAGAAAATGTTTGCAAACCACATATCTGATAAAGGGATAATACCCAAAATATATAAGAAACTCACACAACTCAAATCAGATTTAAAAATGGGCAAAAAATGGGCGTCTGGGTGGTTCAGTCATTAAGCCTCTGCCTTTGGCTCGGGTCATGATTCCAGAGTCCTTGGATGGAGCCCCACATCGGGCTCCCTGTTCAGTGGGAAGCCTGCTTCTCCCTTTCCCATTCCCCATGCTTTTGTTCCCTCTCTTGCTCTCTCTCTCTCTCTGTCAAATAAATAAATATTTTTTAAAAATAAAATTAAATAAATCAATAAGTAAATAAAAATGGGCAAAAAAAACTTGAATAAACATTTTTGCAAAGAAGACATACAAATTGTCAACAAATACATGAAAAAGTGCCCAACATTACTATTCATCAGAAAGTGCAGATTAAAAATACAGTTAGACATCATCTTAAGCCTTTTAAAATAGCTATCCTTAAAGACACAAGACATGGTGATGGATATTAACCAGACTTATTGTGATGATCACTTCACAATATATGCATATATCTAATCATTACGTTGTACCCCTGAAATTTTTTTTTAAGAGTGTACATATTTATTTGACAGCGAAAGACACAGAAAGAAAGGGAACAAAAGCAGGGGGAGTGGAAGAGAGAGAGAAGCAGGCTTCCCACTGAGCAGAGAGTCCGATGCAATGCCGGGCTTGATCCCAGGACCCAGATCATGACCTGAGCCGAAGGCAGATGCTTAACGACTGAGCCACCCAAGCGCCCACCCCTGAAGTTAATATCATGTTATATATCAAGTATATCTCAATTAAAAATAAAAAATAAAAAAGATAAGAGATGAAAAGTGCTGGCGAGGATGGGAAGAAAACAAAACTTTTGTGCACTTTGTGGGAATGTAAATTGGTACAGCAACTATGGAAAACAGTATGGAGGTTCCTCAAAAAATTAAGAATAGAACTGCAACATGATCCATCAGTCTTGCTTCTGGGTCTATTTAGAAGGAAATGAAATCATTATCTTAAATAGATATCTGCCTTCCCATGTTCATTGCAATAGTATTTACAATAGTCAAGACCTAGAAACAATCTAAGTGTTCATTGACAGATGAATGGATAATATATATATCACATTTGCTACATACACATATACCAAAATGTATATGTTATACATATGCCAAAATGTATATGGGATATTGTTCAGCCACACAAATGAAGGAAATCCTGTCATTTGCAACAACAAGAATGGACCCTGTTGGTATAATGCTAAGCAAAACAAGTCAGAGTAAGACAAATTCCGTATGGTCTCACTTCTATATGGAATCTAAAAAGCCTGAGAGTAGATTGGTGGTTTCCAGGGGCAGGGGAATGAGGAAAATGGGGGAAAGTGGTCCAAGGGGATAAGCTTCCAGCTATAAAACTTCTGGGGATCTAATACACAGTACGCACAGTTAACTATACAGTACGGTATACTTGAAAGTTGCTAAGAGTAGATTTTTAAAGTTCTCACCACACACAAACACACACACGTGTAACTATGGGAGGTGACTGATGTGCTAACTAACCTTACTGTGGTCATCATTTTGCAATATATGCATATATCAAATCATCACATTGTACACCTTAAACATACACAATGTTATATGTGAATTATATCTCAATAAAGCTGGAAAACACTCTTTGAATAAAGCTTCACAAAGACCTCAGACAACTTCTTTAGGATTCTAGAGAATTTAATACGTCTGTTCACTAATCGACCATCAGAGACATAACTGACCAGAGTCCAATGAGCGAATACACACAAAAGGGTTGTGAACAGTAGCATGTTGTATGGATGGAAGGCCCCATTCCTGGTTGGTTGGTTGGTTGGTTGGTTGGTTGGTCAATATATATCTTACTCATTTTTAAAGTTTTTTCTACCTTTATTGAGTTATAATTAACAAATTAAAAATGTATATATATATATATTTTTAAAGATTTTATTTATTTATTTGTCAGAGAGATAAAGAGAGAGCACAAGTAGGCAGAGCGGCAGGCAGACGAGTGGGAGAAGCAGGTTCTCCGCTGAGCAGGAGCCCAATGTGGGGCTCGATCCCAGGACCCTGGGATCATGACCTGAGCCGAGGGCAGCCACTTAACCAACTGAGCCACCCAGACATCCCCAAAAAGGTATATATTTAAGGTGTAAAACATGATGGCTTTGTGGCGTTACTAGTATCATAGCTTTGAAAGTTCTCCTGGAATATAGGAATTAAAGAAGAAACAGAGATCCAAGGAAAAGACGTGTAAACTATATTGTCATCTTTCGGGAACCCCCCGGACATATAGATAATATACTATATTTATTATGTATATCATTCTCCTATTTAACAAGGAGGAAAAATAGGACAATGAGAAATGCACTCAAACTTCAGATGTGTCTAGACTCATTATGTAACTGGTTCCCTAAAAATAAAAAGTAAAAATAAGCTCGGTGTATTTTCTACAGATTATTTAGATGCCCAAGATGTTTATATCAAAAAGAGCTTTAAGCTTTAAAGACAACACACATACAAAATCTTGCTTTTTCGTTATTTAGAATTGGGAATCTGGTCACTGGTCACTTGCCAAAGAAAAAATATTTAAAGCAAGATTGGGGTTGTGGGCGAGCACTAACCTCCTCCACCCCCGACAGAAAAATTCTATTAGACGCTTTTAGACATTGAGTAAATTATCTCCACACTGCTAACTATAAATGTGATGCTGAGTCTAAAAGGCCATGACTCAGAGAGGAGAGAAGGAGGGGGAAAGAAGAAGAGGAAGAGAGGGAGAGGGAGAGATCACCATGTGCTTGTTTGAAGAACCAGCCACGTTGAAATGAGAGGACAGGAGAGGGTGGACAGTTTTCCTAGTGCTGGCACTGTGGGTGGTGACTGAGGACAGGCATAAAAGCCAAGGAATTAACTAGTCTCAAGACTCCAGACGGAACCCGAGCATACAGTTGTTATTGGCCCCAGAACTGACTCAGTCTTCCAGGTGCAAGGCAGGATTTGATTCTCGCCTGCAAACAACTTCCAGTGACCTTGGGAGGTCCGGAAGTGATTCACAACTCCAAATGCCCAGCACACTGGTTCCTTTTTAAGAAATTACCATATGTCAACAAATTAATTGGTTAGAATGGGACCCATCCAAGTGGTTTATCCCCTAATTTTAAGTGACAAAAGCGGAATACAAAAGATGTGACCAGTAATTAGGATTGATTAGATCTGAACAAAGATAATCATGATTATCATGAATATGAACATATCTAGGAGGTAATTTTGTAAAATAAAAAGTTATATTGAAGCTACAGAATAACAGGATTTTTTTTCATTGCTGCTGTCATTTATTTTTGCCATTTCAAAAATTACAAGAAAGAGTCAAAGACAAATGTTAACCTAAGAGAACATATTTATAATGTACCCAAAAAAAACTTAAAATTTCAGAATAAGGCCAAAATCCCTACAGAAAAAAAGTTTAAAAAACAAAGAGTTCTGAGAAGAAAGAAAGGCCATTTGCTTGTTACCATGTGAGAAAGATGCTTAACCTCAACTCATAAAAAGAGATGTAAATTAGGGCGCCTGGGTGGCTCAGTGGGTTAAAGCCTCTGCCTTCGGCTCAGGTCATGATCTCAGGGTCCTGGGATCGAGCCCTGCATCAGGCTCTCTGCTCAGTGGGGAGCCTGCTTCCTGCTCCCCTCCCCCCACCCCGCCTGCCTCTCTGCCTACTTGTGATCTCTATCAAGTAAACAAATAAAATCTTTAAAAAAAAAAAAAGAGCGAGAGAGAGAGATGTAAATTAAAACTGTACTGAGATATAATTTCTCACATATAAAATTGGCCAAAATCCAAAAGCTTGACAATACACTGGCCTGATGAAGCTGTGAGGAAACTGCTATTCTGAAACACTGGTAGTGGGAGTAAATGACAGTTGCATTTACGGTTAGCTCCAGCAATCTCACTTCTAGGAACTTACCCTGAAGATAAATAAATACTGAACAATATATTTACGAGGTGAGTCACTGCAGAATTGTTTGTAAAAGCAAAACAATGGAAACAACCCAAATGTCCACCAATGAGGAACTGATTGAATAAACCCACACAATGAAGTATATACATAGTCTTGCAACAAACTAAGTAAGAATAAATGAGATATGGACTGATAAGGAATCGTTTGAGTGGTTTCCAGTATACAGTAAGTGGAAAAAATGCGCAACAGTATATATAAATGACTATATTTTTTATAAGAAAGGAAATCAAATAAGAAAAAATACATATACTGAAAAAGCAGAGCAAGGCTAACTCCATTTTGTGCTACACCCGCCATCTTGTGTATAACCCCCACATGACCTGCTTCTTTTTTTTTTTTTTTACATGACTTGCTTCTGAGGAAAACCACGGAATGTCAGAATATTGCCTAGCCTGCCTTTGAATTGCCCAACCCTGGCCCAGGCCGCCCTTGAGTTAGTTTGAGTTAGCCAATAGGAATGCAGAACCCCTAACCGCCAAAGAAGGTAAACCCTGACTTTTGCCCGCCAAACTTGTGCGCCAATTCTGGCCAGAGTGATAGGCTAGTTCAAACAGCTACTATAGGGTAAATTGCAATTCAATTGGCCACCTGTGTGTGGCCTAACATGACTATGCAACTTTCTGTGTGTGTTACAATCTCATTGGCCACTGGCCCCTATAAAACTGCGGCGCTTTTTGAAACTCTTTCTCTACATCACGCCGCTGTGTCGGTGAGTGTGGGAGACTGAGCTCGAGCTAGCTCGAATAAAGGCTCTTTCGCTCTTGCATTGGACTTGGCTCCCTGGTGGTCTTTGGGGATCTCAAAATCTAGGCATAACAATACAAATACATATACAGGTGTGTGTGTGTGTGTTTATTTTGCTCATTTTTCCAGAAACTTTGGAAAGATAAACCAGAAATAAATACTAAGAGAGCGAGCACAGGGAGGTAGAGTGAAGAACAGGAAGAGAAATGATAAAAAAGACTTTCTTCTTTTTTTTAGCTTAAATTCAATTAGCCAACTTGTACTGCATCGTTTCAAATGCAGTGTTCAATAATTCATCAGTTGTGTATAACACCCAGTACTCATCACATCATGTGCCTCCTTAATGCCCATCACCCAATTAGCCCATCTGCCCACCCATCTCCCCTCCAGTAACCCTCAGTTTGTTTCCTAGAATTAAGAGTTTTTCTCCCTCTCTGATGACTTCCCATTCTGTTTTCCCTCCCTTCCCCTATGGTCCTCTGCCCTGTTTCTTAAGTTCCACAAATGAGTGAAACCATATGATAACTTCTTTCTCTGATTGATTTATTTCACTCAGCATAATCCCCTCCAATTCCATCCACGTCTATGTATATGGTAAGTATTCACCATTTCTGATGGCTGAGTACTATTCCATTGTATATATACATCTTTATCCACTCATCTGTCAATGAACAGAAGCAAGACTTTCCTAAACAAGTGGGTTTTTTTAAAAGATTTTATTTATTTGGGGGTGCCTGGGTGGCTCAGTGGGTTAAGCCTCTGCCTTCGGCTCAGGTCATGATCTCGGGGTCCTGGGATCGAGCCCCACATCGGGCTCTCTGCTCAGCAAGGAGTCTGCTTCCCCCTCTCCCTCTGCCTGCCTCTCTGCCTGCTTGTGATCTCTCTCTCTTTGTCAAATAAATAAAATCTTTAAAAAAAAAAAAAAGATTTTATTTATTTGACAGGGAGAGAGAGCACAAGCAAGGGAGAAGCAGGCAGAGGGAGAAGCAAGACTCCTCACTGAGCAAGAAGCCCGATGCAGGGTTCGATCCCAGGACCCTGGGATCATGACCTGAGCCGAAGGCAGATGCTTAACCAAATGAGCCACCCAGGTGCCCCCTAAACAAGCCTTATATAGTTTTGATTTCTGACCCATGTAAATGTTTTAAACATTCAAAAAATAGATTAAATTAAATCAAAAAGGGAAAGCAACACTAAAATTGGGAAGAAACAAATTGAATTCTATATCAAATGAGTACCATACTGACATACAGCAGAAGTTTATTTCAAGTGACCTTTTAAACACACATTTGAACCATACATTTCTTAATGGTATATAGTCTAGGAACTAAAAGAACTACCAAAAAAATCCTCAAAATTCACTTAGCAGTTTTTTGATGTAATGATGTGGTAACACAAATATTGTAATTATTTTTTTTTTAAGATTTTATTTATTTATTCGACAGAGAGGAGAGAGATCACAAGTAGGCAGAGAGGCAGGCAGAGAGAGAGGGGGAAGCAGGCTCCCCGCTGAGCAGAGAGCCCAATGTGGGGCTCGATCCCAGGACCCTGAGATCATGACCTGAGCCAAAGGCAGAGGCTTTAACCCACTGAGCCACCCAGGCGCCCCTACAAATATTGTAATTATGAATCCTTTTTATGTATCTACTAGGATAAAGCAAATAAGGATACTTACATATTTTTTAAGATTATTTATTTATTTATTTATTTATTTATTTATTTATTTATTTGACAGAGAGACAGACAGCGAGAGAGGAAATACAAGCAGTGGGAATGGGAGAGGAAGAAGGAGGCTTCCTGCTGAGCAGGGAGCCCATGCAGGGTTGGATCCCAGAACCCCGGGATCATGACCTGAGCCAAAGGCAGACACTTAACAACTGAGCAACCCAGGCACCCCAGGATGCTTATATTATTTGAAAAGAAATTTCCAGTGAAAGAGAGAAAATATAAAATCAGTAAGTTAAGAAAATATCATAATGTTAAATTTTTTACAATAGTTTTGTTGAAATATAACTCACATACCATAAAATTAACCTTTTTAAAGCGTAAAATTCAGGGCCACCTAGGCAGCTCAGTCAGTTAGGCAACTGCCTTCAGCTGGGGTCATGATCTCAGGGTCCTGGGATCGGCCCTGTGTTAGGCTCCCTGTCCGGGGGGGTGGGGAGTCTGCTTCTCCCTCTCCCTCGAACCCTCACCCCCCTCATGACTGCGTGCTCTCTCTCTCAAATAAATAAAATCTTTAAAAATAAAGTGTAAAGTTCAGTAGCTTTTAGTATATTCACAGAATTGTACAACCATCACCACTAATTTCAGAACATTTTCAGCACCCCAAAAGGAAGCCCCATATCCATGAACAGTCACTACATTTGCCCTCACCCAAAACCCTGGCAACCACTAATCTACTTTTCAGCTCCATAGATTTGTCTATTCCGGACATGTCGCATAAACAGAATCATATAACATATGGTCCTTTGTAACTGGCTCTTCTGCCTTAACAAAAGGTACCATAATCTGTATTACTTCCCTGTGGCTGCTATTATAAAAAAAAACCACAAATAAAAACAACAGAAATTTCGTATCTCACAGTTCTCAAGGCCAGAAGTCCAAAAGCAAGATAGTGACATGGTCCCTCCAAAGGGTCAAGGGAACTAATCGTTCCTTCTCTCTTCCAACTTCTGGTGGCTCCAGGCATTCCTTGGCTGGTGGCCACATCACTCCAATCTCTGCCACCATGGTCACATTTCTGCCTTTGCTCTGTCCTCTTCATGTCTCTTATTAGAACACTTGTCATTGGCTTAAGGCCCACTTGGATCATCCAGGATGATTTCATTTCAAGATCCTAACTTAATTACATAGGCAAAGACCCTTTTACCAAATCAAGTAACATTCACAGGTTCTAGGGACTAGGACATGGACTTATATTTACTGGGCTCATTCACCACACCACAGACTGTCTTTGGACCCCCCCAAAATTCACATACATCCTACATGCAAAATGCTCACCCCACCTTATCATCCCCCAAGGTCTCAACCTATTACAGCATCAACTTTGTCCAGAATCTCATCTAAACATCATCAAAAGTTCCAAATCTTATCATCTAAATCATCTAAACCAGGTATGGCTGAGACTCTGAGTATGAGCAATCCTAGGGGAGAATTCTTCTATCTGTGGGCCTGTGAAATGAGAAAACAAGGTACACACTTCCAAAAAACAGTGATGAGACAGGCATAGGATAACAAGAGAAAATCGAAGAAATATAAGGGTCATTGGTCCCCAGCAAATTTGAAATCCAGCAGAGTAAATTCCACTGAGTTTCAAAGCCTGGGAGTTATTCTCTGTGTCTTGCACCAACACAGACATCCATACCCATGGCTCCATTCTCTGGGCCCAAGGTTCTGTCCTTGGAATCATTCTTCTTCTTGAAGGTAGCACATATTCACAGCTGAGTAGCTTCTCTGGGCCAGTTCCAGCCTCTAGACTGTTGGAAGTCCAACAGCCTTCTTTCCTTTAGTCCAGTCTCTGTCCCTTCAGTTCAAGTTGGCATGTTCCTGATGATATAACATTCTCAAACCCTTGTCAGTCTCCTGTGTATGTCATGAAGCACCACACCATTAGACAGAAGGTTCCTCCATAGATCTTTCCTGAATAAATCCACCTCTATTCCTGACTTCTACTGAGATGGTGGTTTGGATCCTTGAGTCATACACTTAATCTTTGCAGCAAAAGTTTGTCCAGCCACTTACACTCTAGTCTTCTTTCCAAAGTATACTTCCCTAATAGTTAATTTCCTTAATTTAGCGTCCTTTGCAATCTGGGTAGGCTGATCATTTCCCAAATCAAGTGTTAGTTCTTTTTGCTTAACAGTTATTTCCTCAGTGTATTGCTTTTCCTTCAATTTACTATAAGCAGTGAGAAAAAAAACAGACCACACCTTCAATTCTTTGCTTGGAAATCTCCTCAGCTAAATACCCAAGTTCATCACTTAAAAGTTGTATTTTCCACAAAACTACAGAACATACTTAAGCCAAGTTTTCGGCCACTATATGACAAAGATCGCCTTTCTCCAATTTCCAATATTGTGTTCTTTACTTCCTTTTGAACCCTCACCAGAAATGTTTTTAATATCCGTACTTGTCCCAATGTTGCGTTCATGATGATATATGTATTCTCAAAGATAACAAACTTTCTCTGCCAGGATCTTCACTTCTTTCTAAGCCCATATCAGAAGCATGTATAACATCCATATTTGTACCAACAAACAATTTCTTCAAGGTGAGCTAGACTTTTCCTATCGGGCTTCTCAAAATTCTTCTGATCTCTACCCATTATCAAATTCCAAGTCACTTCTATATTTTTAGATATTTATCAGGACTTCATTTCTTTTTATTTCCCAACTATATTCCATTCCATGAATTATACCACATTTTTAAACCATTCATCAATTGATGGACATTTGAAGTGCTTTTACTTTTTGGCTACTATGAATAATGCTACTATGAATATTCATGTACAAATCTATTTGTGAATATATGTTTTCATTTCTCTTGAGAATATAACTAAGAGTAGAATTGCTTGATCCTAATAACTATTATAATAATTTTGAGAAACTGCCAAACTGTTTTCCAAAGTGGCTGCACCATTTTAGAATTCCAACAACAATATATGAGGGTTCCAATTTTCCACATCCTGTAAACACTTGTTATTGTCTGTCTTTTTTACTTTAGCAATCCTAGTAGGGGTCAGGTGGTATCACCGTGTGGTTCTCATTTGCATTTCCCTAACAACTAATAATGTTGATCACCTCTCTCTTCATGTGCTTATTGGTCATTTAAATGTCTATGGAAAAAGGTCTATTCAAATTCTTTACCCATTTTCTTAACTGAATTTTTTGTCTTTTTATTGTTGAATTGTAAGAATTATTTATACACTGTACATACCAGTTTCTTATTAGATATAGGATTTGCAAATTTAAGTTAGAAGTGAAAGTCAAGGGGCACCTGGGTGGCTCAGTGGGTTAAAGCCTCTGCCTTCAGCTCAGGTCATGATCTCAGGGTCCTGGGATCGAGCCCCGCATCGGGCTCTCTGCTCAGCAGGGAGTCGGCTTCCTCCTCTCTCTCTGCCTGCCTCTCTGCCTGCTTGTGATCTCTCTCATTTCTTTCTCTCCATCAAATAAATAAATAAAATTTTAACAAGAAAAGAAAAGGAAGTGAAAGTCAATATAAATGATTGATTTCTTTTGCTTAACATATTTCCTACCCCTGTTTATAAATAGAACCTAACAGCAGTGAATCTTAAGTAACAATAAATCAACCTATCACCCAGATCATAATTTCCAAAAACTTTCTCCCACTAAAAGGAACCAAGACTCCTTGAAAAATTAGTGATCTAGGGGTGCCTGGGTTGCTCAGTCAGTTAAGCGTCTGCCTTCAGCTCAGGTCATGGTCCCAGGCTCCTGGGATCGAATGACCCACATTAGGCTCCCTGCTCAGGGGGGAGCCTGCTTCTCCCTCTCCTTCTGCCTGTGGCTCCCCTGCCTGTGATTGCTCTCTCTCTCTCTCTGCTCTCTCTCTTTCTGTCAAATAAATAAAATCTTGAAAGAAAGAAAGAAAGAAAGAAAGAAAGAAAGAAAGAAAGAAAGAAAGAAAGAAAGAAAGAAAAATTAGTGATTCCAAGTCTGAATCAGGAATAAACAAAATGAGGGCACCCGGGTGGCTCAGTGGGTTAAAGCCTCTGCCTTAGGCTCGGGTCATGATCTCAGGGTCCTGGGATCGAGCCCTGCATCAGACTCTCTGCTCAGTGGGGAACCTGCTTCCCCCTCTCTCTCTGCCTGCCTCTCTGCCTGCTAGTGATCTCTCTCTCTGTGTCAAATAAGTAAATAAAAAAATCTTTAAAAAAAAAAGGAATAAACAAAATGAGCATATAATACAAGA
Organism: Procyon lotor; assembly: GCA_028646535.1. Lineage (NCBI taxonomy): Eukaryota > Metazoa > Chordata > Mammalia > Carnivora > Procyonidae > Procyon > Procyon lotor. The sequence goes on from CM053606.1 coordinate 110,147,415, forward strand.
AGATATTAAAGACTAATGAGGTAGGAGTTGGGGACTTGTCCCCAAAGGATGAGGAACTAGGAGGAATTTCCACTGGCTAAATTTGGGATGATATGAGCATTTAAAAGAATTATAACTATAGATGATGATAAATATTAGATAAATAGAATCCAAGAGTCCCAGCAGAGGGGGAAAGAAGAAAACTCATTCATCATCACTGGAGGTAACTATTAAATTCCCCTCTCTGAGAAATTGCCAATTAAACAGAAAAATAAATAAATATTGATCCCTATCTTTTAAGGAGAAACAATACTTCATCCTCATTTGATGAGAGAAAGCTCACTTTTATGGAAGAATGTCAGATAATAAATGGAGGAGGAGAGATACAACTGAAAATTCGCTATTTTCCCAACCCTAATAAATTGATACAGTCAAGAATCATCAATGCACGCTAAAACAAAAACAAAAGCGAAAAAATAAACAAAAACACCAGGTGACGATGTTTGCACAACAGAAGAGTCACAAAGTACAAAAATATCAACCAACATAATCCTTGCTAATGGTGAAGGCGAAAGTACTGGTGATTGTTACCCTAAATGCTATGGACTGCATGGTTGTCCATATACTGAAGTCTGTCTTCACACAGTGAGACCGTATTAGGAGATGGGGCCCTTAAGGAATTCATTAAGATTAAAAGGTGGAGGCCCTGATCTGATAGGATAGTGACCTTATAAGAAGAGATTCCTAGGGCGCCTGGTGGCTTAGCGGGTTAAAGCCTCTGCCTTCAGCTCAGGGCATGATCTCAGGGTCCTGGGATCAAGCCCCACATCAGGCTCTCTGCTCAGCAGGGAGCCTGCTTCCCCCTCTCTCTCTGCCTGTCTCTCTGCTTACTTGTGATCTCTCTCTCTGTCAAATAAATAAATAAAATCTTAAAAAAGAGAGAGACAGATCCAGGAGCACACACACACACACACACACACACACACACACACACACACACACCAAGGAAGAGCCATGTGAGGACACAGTGAGAAGGTACCTCTCTATAAGCCAGAATGAGTCTTCACCAAGAATCGACCCTGCTGGAGGTCCTTGATCACAGACTTTTAGCATCTAGAACTGAGAGAAAGTAAATTTCTATTGTTTAAGCATCTGCTGTGTTATTTTGTTACAGATACCTGAGCAGATTAATACACCAACTAATCAAAGTTAGCATTGCTAAAAGCCGAATAATCAGCCATGACACAGGATGAAGTACATGGCATGACCTATAAAAAAGCATTTTCTTGCCAAAAATGTTTAACCTGAATCTAAATAAGCCATTCAACCTAACCGCCAGTTCATAGGAAATGCAAGGGCCTCAGTCGGGGTTCTAGAAGATAACAGATGGGATGCTCAAATCACTACTCAAAATGCAGTAAAGGGGGCTACTTTTGCTTCTGGCCAAGATAGAACAGCAAAAACAAGATTTGCTCTTCTGTCTGAAACAACCAATGGGTAAAATATATGAAAAAACAGTTTTCAAAGTACTAGACATCAAGCAATGAAGAACAGTAATCCATGAAAGACAACAGGCCAATTATGAATTTATTGCCAAGCTCACCTTGAATTGCCTAATTTGCAAAAATGAAGAAAGGCCCTTTATTTTTTTTTTTTTTTTAAGATTTTATTTATTTATTTGAGACAGAGAGTGAGTGAGCATGAGACGGGAGAAGGTCAGAGGGAAAAGTAGACTCCCCGCAGAGCTGGGAGCCCGATATGGGACTCGATCCCGGGACTCCGGGATCATGACCTGAGCCGAAGGCAGTCGCTTAACCAACTGAGCCACCCAGGCACCCAAGAAAGGCCCTTTAAATATTTTCCCTTTGCCAGCTGCCAATGTTAAGTGTTGTTAGTGAAGGGTGCAGGAGCGATATTGCAGGAGAAAAGAGTTTTGCTCCCTGGCTCAACTGTGCTTGCCGGGCAGACCCCTAGCACTTTTGTAGCTTCCCCAATACCAGAATCCCAGATCCCAGGCAATTGTATCTACAAGAAACCTACAGCTAACACTGTACTTCATAGTGAAAGACTGAGATCAAGAATACTGCAAGGATGTCTACTCTAACCATGGCTATTCCACATTGCACTAGAGATTCTAGCCTGTGAAACTGGACAAGAAAATAAATAAAAATGCATCCAGACTGGAAAGACAGAAGTACAACTGCCTTTTTTTGTTGTTAAGATTTTATTTATTCATTTGACAGAGGGAGAAAGAGCACAGGCAGGGGAAGCAACAGGCAGAGGAAGAGAGAGAAGGAGGCTCCCTGCTGAGTAGGGAGCCCTATGTAGGGCCCTATCCGAGGACTCTGGGATCATGACCTGAGTCAAAGGTAGACCCTTAACCAACTGAGCCACTCAGGCATCTTATTTTCAGGTGAAATTATCATCTATCTAGAAAATTCAAAGAACTTGACAAAAAAAAACTATGAGGACTAATAAATGAGTTTAGTGAGGTTGCAGAATACAAGATCAATTCACAAAAATCAACTATATTTACACTAGCAATGAATACCTGAAAATTAAATATTTTTCAGTAATAACATCCATAATAGCATCAAAACATATTAGATATTTAAGAATAAATTTGGCAGGGTACCTGGGTGGCTCAGTTGGTTAAGCGACTCCCTTCGCTTCAGGTCATGATCCCGGAGTCCCAGGATCGAGTCCCATATCGGGTTCCCAGCTCCACGGGGAGTCTGCTTCTCCCTTTGACCTTCTCCCTCTCACGCCCTCTACCACTCTCCTTCTCAAATAAATAAAATCTTTAAAAAAACAAAAAACAAACACAGGGTTACCTGGCTGACTCAGTCAGTAGAGCATATGACTCTTAATATCAGGGTTGTAAGTTAGAGCCCCACATTGGGTACAAAGATTACTTAAAAATAAAAAAAACTGGGGCGCCTGGGTGGCCTGCTTGTGCTCTCGCTCGCTCTCTCTCTCCCTCTCTCTTTCTCTCTCTCTGACAAATAAATAAAATCTTTAAAAAAAAAGAATCAGCAGGAGAAAAATATTCAGCAGCAATAGACTCACGTAGACTACAAATATTGAATTTACTGACAAATTTTTTTAAACTATGCTTAAACAGCTTTTCCTAAATGACAAGCCACTTGAAATTCAATGGCTTAAAACAACAAACATTTTTTTTAAAGATTTTGTTTATTTACTAGGCACAGAGAGAGAGAGAGCACAAGCAAGGGGAGCAACAGGCAGAGAGTGAGAGGGGGGAGAAGTCAGCTCTTTGCCGAGCAGGGAGTCTGATGCGGGCCTCGTTCCCAGAACCCTGGTATTGTGACCTGAGCCTAGTGTGGACACTTAACCGACTGAGCCACCCAAGCACCCCAGACAACAAACATTTCCATTACTCATGAATTCGGGTTAGTAGGGAGCATTTTCTGATCTGGGCGACTCAGGGGGCGCTGCATGGGCTAGGATGGCCCCACTCGTATCTTGGACTGCTGGGATGCCTGGAATGGTTAGAATTGCTGGGGTCTCCTTCTCCATGTCCCATCATCTTCCAAGATGCTGCCTTAAGTCTGTTCACATACTGACACAGCATTGCCAGTAGGATGAGAAGACAAGCCCTAATGCACTAGTCCTTTTGATGTCCTTTCCTACGAGTTTGCTACTTCCCCATTAACCAATGTGTGTCACATGGCCAAACCAAGAGACAGCATGGATATCCCTACCCAGCAGTATGGTAATTCTGGCGGCCATTCTGTAAAAAAGTCTCCCTCACTGTATTTAAAGAAATGAAATACAAGCTTGAAATGCGTGAAGAAAATAGGAAACGACAAAAAGAGATCTGGCAGAGAGGATCACTCTAAGATCCAGGCAAAAAGGCAAGCAGAGTCACATCCTTTTAAGAGTCCTTATTATCACAAACACATGTGATAGGTCACATCCTTTTAAGAGTCCTTATTATTACAAACACATGTGAAACACCTTATTATCACAAAAAATAAAGAACACATGAGGACCAGGGCACCTGGGTGGCTCAGTGGGTTAAAGCCTCTGCCCTCGGCTTAGGTCATGATCTCAGGGTCCTGGGATTGAGCCCCGCATCAGGCTCTCTGCTTAGCGGGGAGCCTGCTTCCCCCCGTGCACCCCCCCCGCCTGCCTCTCTGTCTACTTGTGATCTCTCTCTCTGTCAAATAAAAATAAATAAAATCTAAAAAAAAAAAGATCACTCGCTATGAGTGATCACATAGCGCTATCACTCAGGATCACAAACGCTCCTTTCTTACTGCTAACATCCTTTGAAATCTTTCCTTTCGTCATCAGAAATCACTTGCATCTAAGTCGTGAAGCTGTCTGTGTTCAGCTTCTGGCACCATCAGGGAAAGATACTCCTGCAGAGTACAGAAGGGATTTATGGGACAGAAACATGCTAATGTCAGAATAAAGAAAACTTGTCAAATCCTTTCTCTCGGTTAACATAAATTCAATAAATTCTTGCAAAACTGTATTGTTTCCCAGAAGTGCCAAGCATCCGTTTATTTTTGTTAGGGATAAGCCTGTTAAATAATTTAAAGCAAAACAAACAATGAGGGATGCCTGGATGGCTCGGTTGGTTGGGCGGCTGCCTTTGGTCATGATCCCGGGGTCCTGGGGTCGAGTCCTGCATCCGGCTCCTTGCTTGGCGGGGAGCATGCTTCTCCCTCTGTCCCTGCCTGCTTATGCTCTCTGACAAAATAAAATCTTAAAAAAATAATAATAAAACAGTGAAACAAAGAAAAAAGTTTCATTTTGTGAAATGAAAGACATAATAACAGTATTCGAAACTAGCTGGACATGTTTCAAAGGAAATTAAAGACAGAACTAATAAACTAGAAAGCAGATCAGAAGCCAAAATGCAGCTAAGAGAAACAAAAGATGCAAAATGTAACAGGGGAAAAGGTCTAACCTGCATTTAATCAGTGTTCCGGTAGGAGAGAAGATAAATGGAGCAAAAGTAATATGTTACAAAAGTAATATGTGTAGAGAGAATGACTGATAATTATATAAAATAATGTAAAACACCAATAGATTCAAGGAATCTAATGCACTTTAAGAAAAATAGATAAAAACAACAAATACATAACTAAATATATCATAATAAAACAGAAGAAGAATAAAAACAAAAAATCTGAAAAAAACATTTAAGAGTAGGGGCGCCTGGACAGCTCATTATTTAAACAACAGATGCGATTTTGGCTCAAGTTATGATCTCAGGGCTGAGATCAAGCCCTGCTCTAGGCTCTGCACACAGTGCAGAAACCACTTGGGATTCTTTCCCTAAGCCCCTCTCCCTGTTCATGTGTGTATGCATTCCCTCTCTCTCTCAAATAAATGAATCAATTAAAAAAAAAAAAAAAAAAGCATCGGGAAGCCTGGGTGGCTCAGTTGGTTAAGTGGCTGCCTTCGGCTCAGGTCATGATCCCAGGGTCCTGGGATCGAGTCCCACATCAGGCTCCTTGCTCAACAAGGAGCCTTCTTCTCCCTCTCCCTCTGCCTCTGCTCATGTGCTCTTTTTCCCCTCTCTCTCTGTAAAATAAATAAAATCTTTTAAAAAAATAAAATTTAAAAGAGCATCTAAGAATAAAAACAAATTAACTTCAGAAGAGCTAGACTGACAGTCAACAGCAATAAGGGAAACAAGAAAGCCGCAGAATGAAATCCTCAATGTTGTATAAAAAAGTAACAACCAAGGTAGGGTCCTATACAGACCAAAAATGGCTTTAAGAAGGACAAATAGGGGCACCTGGGTGGCTCAGTGGATTAAAGCCTCTCTGCCTTTGGCTCAGGTCGTGATCTCAAGGTCCTGAGATCAAGCCCCACCTCGGGCTCTATGCTTGGCAAGGAGCCTGCTTCCCCCTCTCTCTCTGCCTGCCTCTCTGCTTACCTGTGATCTCTCTCTCTGTGTCAAATAAATAAATTAAAAAAAAAAAAGGACAAATAAAGGCCTTTTCAGACAAACAAAAACAGAGTTGGTCACCAGCAAATCTTCACTAAGGGAAATTCTCAGAGTTGGAATTTCAGGCATAAAGAATGTGACACCACAGAAAGTCTGACATACAAGAAGGAAAAGAGAGCGGAGAATGAGGCAAATACATCTGCTTGTCTGAACAACTGGGTACTAAATAAAATGATCATCAAGGAACTCATCAAGGAATGAAAAACTGCATGTTTTCTCCCAGATGCTGCAGCCACGGCCCCAAGAAACTTTATACCCAAAAGAGGTGGCTATCTTTTAAGGGTCTAGAAAAATGATGGAATTGTTGATTACAGGACAAAGACTCCCTTCGATCCCACCAACAGCAAGAAATGTGGTAAAAACACAAGACCAGAAAAGAAAGGGTCCCAGTGAACATAGAAAAGAAGAGCTGTGAACCGCCACATCGAAAGTCACAAATTCTAAGCAGGGCATCAACACCCCAAAGGAGAAGGGGAGAAGCTAGAGGGAAAACCCCAGGAAGGGGCTTGGGGTTCTATACATCACTACAACTGTTCCTCCCAGATTTGATTAAGTCCCAAGAATAAAGCATCCTAAGGAAGTAAGGGCTGCAGTAGCAGCTTCTTTATGTCGCTGTAAAGCTAAAGAAAGGAAACCTCATTTAAAATGGGTGGGGAGGGGCACGTGGGTGGCTCTGTCGTTAAGCGTCTGCCTTTGGCTCAGGTCATGATCCCAGAGTCCTGGGATCGAGCCCCGCATCGGGCTCCCCGCTTGGCGGGAAGCCTGCTTCTCCCTCTCCCACTCCCCCTCCTTGTGTTCCCTCTCTCGCTGTGTCTCTCTCTGTTAAATCAATTAAAAAATTTTTAAATTAATTTAAAATAAATAAATAAAAGGCGCCTGGGTGGCTCAGTGGGTTAAGCCTCTGCCTTCAGCTCAGGTCATGATCTCAGGGTCCTGGGATCAAGCCCCGCATTGGGCTCTCTGCTCGGCAGGGATCCTGCTTCCCCCTCTCTCTCTGCCTGCCTCTCTGCCTACTTGTGATCTCTCTCTTTCTGTCAAACAAATAAATAAAATCTTTTTTAAAAAAATAATTAATTAAAATTAAAATAAATATATCTTTTTAAAAAGTAATTTTAGGGGCGCCTGGGTGGCTCAGTCGTTAAGCGTCTGCCTTCGGCTCAGGTCATGATCCCAGGGTCCCAGGATCGAGCCCCACATCGGGCTCGCTGCTCAGCGGGAAGCCTGCTTCTCCCTCTCTAACTCCTCCTGCTTGTGTTCCCTCTCTCGCTGTGTCTCTCTATTAAATAAATAAAATCTTTAAAAATAATAATAATCTTTAAAAATTTAAAAGGGGTGGGGAGACCAGAGGTCTTGGGCCCTACCACTTATTAATTACAGACCCCACAAGGAAGAGACTTACCTTGATTCCCAACAGGAAGAAGCCTACTTTACTACTCCAAGAGGAAGAATTTCTCCTTGCCCAACACCAAGCTCAGCCAAATAAGAAAATACCACAACTCAGCCAATGAGGAACTGTCATCACCCCGAACTCCCCATTTCCTCCAATGGACTTTCATACAAAGCAACCCCTCCCAACTTCCTCCTTTTCTCTATAAAGTAACATTCCTCCCCAGATTTGCTTATGCTTTGCCATCGCTGGAATGTCCCTAATCGCAATTCCTCTGCTATTCCCAAATAAACCCATTTTGCTGGTTAAAAACAAACAAAAAACAACCTGGTTGCTTTACTTTTAATCTTGATACAACTAAAGAATCAGGAAGGAAGGTCAAAAGGGCACCTACCCAGGGTCCCCTCACCAACTTGAAGCTCAGATCCCAGCTCTGCCATTTACTCACCCCTTATGTGTAAAGTGGGGATAGCCCTGCTACCTACCTCATAATATACGAGATTTAAGGGTAGTTATGGTAGTAGTTTTACATGACAGGCATTGTGCTAATGCCCTTGGAGCATTAGCTCATTTAACTGAGTTAATAGTGGCAACGTGGGGCGCCTGGGTGGCTCAGTCGTTAAGCGTCTGCCTTCGGCCCAGGTCATGATCCCAGGGTCCTGGGATCGAGCCCCACATCGGGCTCTCTTCTCTGCTGGAAGCCTGCTTCTCCCGCTACCATTCCCTCTGCTTGTGTTCCCTCTCTCGCTGTGTTTCTCTCTGTCAAAAAAAAAAAAAAAAGGGTGCCTCAGTGGCTCAGTGGTTAGGCCTCTGCCTTTGGCTCTGCTCAGCAGAGACCTGCTTCCCCCTCTGCCTCTGTGCCTACTTGTGATCTCTTTCTCTCTGTCAAATAAATAAATAAAATCTTTAAAAAAAAAAAAAAAACAGTGGCAACGTGTAGCAGATGCCAACCCTGGATTCTCCCCACAGTACCCCTGTTGGAACAAATCTGCACAGTATTGCACACACACTTTCCACGGGCTTCTCTTGAACAAAATGAATTCATGAGTTTTATGTAAATAAACACATATATATATAGTTATTTAAGTATACTTGGAAAACAAAACATTGCTGAAAGCAAAATTTTCGAATACACTGGATGAGTAGCTTCACAGAAGAAGGAAATCTCTTTCAGCTTAATTTTCTGGCTCCCATTGAACTAAATTTGCTGCAGTCCTGCCGTTTGAATGAAGGCTTTCGCGTGTAAAATTTTAAGACTAAAGCAGTGCGTAAAGACAAGGGCTTTGTTCTGTGGGACCATTTCCTCCATGGATGATGGCTGTACACGCTCTCCTGCCAGTGACGGTGACCTCTAGAGTGGCTTTGACAACATCACATTGCTTTTGCCATCTTCTCATTTATAGATACATCATATGATGTCGGCAGTTTGAAGTCGTATTTAGGTTTTTTCCCAGAATTCAATATACACAGAACATATTATTTCCCACGTCCTTACCTGCCTATTTAAACTCAGAAAAACTTGGGGCGCCTGGGTGGCTCAGACATTAAGCGTCTGCCTTCGGCTCGGGTCATGATCCCAGGGTCCTGGGATCGAGCCCCGCATCCGGCTCCCTGCTCGGCAGGGAGCCTGCTTCTCCCGCTACCATTCCCTCTGCTTGTGTTCCCTCTCTCGATGTGTTTCTCTCTGTCAAATAAATAAAATCTTAAAAAAAAAAGCATATGCCTTCAGCTCAGGTCATGACCCCAAGGTAGTGGGATCCAGCCCCGTATCGGGCTCCCTGCTCAGCGAGAAGCCTGCTTCTCCCTCTCCCACTCCCCCTGCTTGTGCTCCCTCTCTCGCTGTGTCTCTCTCCGTCAAATAAATAAAATCTTTAAATAAATAAATAAATAAATAATAAACTCGGAAAAACTCAAAGCTTATCCACAATGACTAAAATCTTTGAAAAAAATGATTTAGAGAGATTTTTTTTTAAGATTTTATTTATTTATTTATTTATTTATTTATTTATTTGACAGAGAGAGCTAGAGAGAGCACACAAGTAAACAGAGTGGAAAGCAGAGGGAGAGAGAGAAGCAGGCTCTCTGCTGAGCAAGGAGCCGGATGCAGGGCTCAATCCCAGGACCCCGGGATCATGACCTGAGCTGAAGGCAGCTGCTTAACCAACTGAGCCACCCAGGCGCCCTTAGAGAGATAATTAAAAGGATTAAGATTATTTAGACAAAAGTAGGAATAATTAAAACCCTTTCCAACAGGATGGAGCATTCTTTCCTGGAGGTGTCTTGCAAGCTGTTCTCCTAAAATGCATACACCTGTAACTCTGAGCCTTTGGACAAATTTTTTTTTTCCAATTTTATTGAAAAAGAACACACCACTGTGTATAGGTGAAAGATGTACAGCATGATGGTTTGATTTACATCTATTGCAAAATGATAACCACAATAGGTTTGGCTAACATCCATCATCTCACAGATATATGATGAAAAGGAAAGAAAGAAGAAAAGAAAAAACTGTCCCTGTGATGAGAACTCTTAGTATCTACCTTCTTTACAACTTTCCTATATATCACACAGCAGTGTTAGCTGTAGTCATCCGGTTGTACATTATATCCTTAGTATTTATGACTGGAAATTTGTACCTTTTGACCACCTCCCTCCAATTCCCTCTCCCTCCATCCTCTGGCTTTTTCAACATATAACTGAGATCAGACAGCATGTGTCTGTCTCTGACTTATTTCATTCAGCATAATGCACTCAAGATCCATCCATGTCACAAATAGCAGGATTTCTTCATTTTTTATTACTGAATATATTTCATGGTATATATGTATGTATACATATGTATACATACATATACATATATATATACACATACATACACACCACAACTTCATTATCCATTCATCCATTGATGGACACAGGTTGTTTCCATGTCTGGGCTATTGTAAATAACACTGCTATCAATATGGGGGTGCAGAGAGCTTTCCAAGTTAGTTATTTTGTTTTTCTTTGAATATACTGCCAGAAGTAGAATTGCAGGATCATATGGTATTTGTATTTTTAATTTTTTGAGGATCCTTCATACCGTTTTCCATGGTGGCTGCACCAAATTACATTCCCACCAACAATGCACAGGGATTCCCTTTTCTATGCCAGCACTTATTTTTTGTCTTTTTGATCATGGCCATTCTAACAGATGATATCTCATTGCTGTTTTAATTTACGTTATCCTAATGACTAGTAATGTTGAGCATCTTTCTATCTTTTCTGTTGGCCTTTTGTGTATCTTCCTTGAGAAAAATGTCTATTTATGTCCTTTGCCCATTTTGTAATTGGGTTATTTGTTTTTTGCTATTGAGTTGTATGAGTTCTTTATGTATTTTGGATATTAACTTTTCATCAGATACATGGTTTGCAAATATTTTTCCCATTCCACAGGTTGTTTTTTCACTTTGTTCATGGTTTCTTTGGCTGTACAGAAGACTTGATGTAGTCTCACTTGTTAGTTTTTTATCTTTTTCAGAGAGGGGAGGGGCAGAGAGAGAGAGAGAGAGAATCTTAAGCAGGCTCCACAGCTAGTGTGGAGCCTGACGTGAGGCTTGATCTCACAACGCTGAGATCATGACTTGAGCCAAAATCAAGAGTTGGAGGCTTAACCAACTGAGCCACCCTGGAACCCATCACTTGTTTATTTTTCATTGTGTTGTTTGTGGGCAAACTTTTTAGAACAAGACCCTAGAGCAGCATTTAAAACATGCCATAGTCAGACACCCAGATAGATTCTGATGGTTGCCTATATTCACAATCATGCCTCCATCATCTTCCTACCTAATAGAAGCTTGATATTTTTAAAAAGATTTTTTATTTGACAGAGAGAGAGAGATCACAAGTAGGCAGAGAGGCAGGCAGAGAGAGAGGGGGAAGCAGGCTCCCCGCTGAGCAGAGAGCCCGACGCGGGGCTCGATCCCAGGACCCTGAGATCATGACCTGAGCTGAAGGCAGAGGCTTTAACCCACTGAGCCACCCAGGCACCCCTAGAAGCTTGATTTTATTCAGGTGGTACATGGCTATTGACTTCAGAGAAGCTTAGACCTTTCCCCAATCATGAGTGACTTATTCATACTCTTTTTTCCCTCACAATAATTAGTTTATACATGAGCATGTTACATGGTTATGACCAATGACATATGAAAGGAAGACTGCCAAAAAAGAATGGAATATTTCTGGGAGATTTTCCACTGGTAGAAGGAGACAGCCCCTCTTCATCCAGTTAGAGTTAACATCTGCTGGTGAGGATGGAGATATGAAGCTAAAGCAACCATCCTGGACCATGAAGAAAACAATCAAAGCCTTACTCGGGCCAGTCAACTCACTGAGTATACAAGAAAATGAGTCTTTGATATCACCTTTGACTCTGAGCCACTGAATTAACCAGCTTCAGAACCACATTAGACTTATTTTTGTTTGAAAGGATATATATTTCATATTGTAAAAGTCAGGTGAGGCAGGAGTTCTTATTAATATCCCAAGTTTAAAACCACAGTCATCAGATGCTTGGGTAGCTCAGTAGGTTAAGTGTCTACCTTTGGCTCAGGTCACGATCTCTGGGTCCTGGGATCAAGCTCCATGTTGGGCTCGTAGCTCATCAGGGAGTCTGCTTCTCCCTCTCCCTCTGCCTCTCCCTCTGTTTGTGCTCTGTCTCTCTCTCTCTCAAATGA